>JAAVUD010000131.1:0-328792 GCA_014898915.1 Fusarium chlamydosporum
TCATCATCATCATCATCATCGTCATTAATGAAAACAAGTTTAACTCGAAGCTATCTAACAGCCACGGAATGCACGGTTAAGCAATCTAAGCAAATAATTAAGCTCATCAGCCGTGTGACTACGCAAGAACCCGCAGCTAAAGAACGAACAAGGATTCTCAAGTCCCAATTTACAAGGAAATTACCCATAGAACTTGTGTATTCCGTACGGACAGGCGGCTCAGAAAATAATCCGCACACCAGCCCTGCCATTATACTAAAGAATAAGGGATGACAAAAGAGCTTAGGATAGCCCTAGGCGATTTAGTTGGGGGCTTAGGCTAGTCTTTCTGTCAAGCCTTTGCTGTGTGCGGGTTATTTTGCAACCCACCTGACGGACTAGGTTGCGGGACTCTGTTCCTATCTGTCTCTCAGCGCCGGAAGGATTCGTCCTTGATGAGGAAGTCCAAAAGATCCATTCCGAGTTGTGAAAAGAAATCAGTGACTCAAGTTAATCGGTTTAGGTAGGTTCTGATCTTGACGGGGTAAGATTGAATGAAACTGGAGTCGCTGGAACCAAGACAGAATCCACCGTTAGCAAGAATAGTAACGCGTCGTCACGTCGACCGATGCCATGCTCATACCAGCGCGTATTATAACAATACGGCAATTGCCCCAATGTCGAACCAGGGCACATCCAGGCTATTGCTTTCGCCCATTTCGCTTAACACAGTGACAAACATGCGCGGTATTAGACGTCATTTGTCCGTGCTTGGACGTCTTGATGCAAATGACAACAGATTAGATACCTATGTCTCACGCGGAGGCTTTCATCTACACATTTCAATTCCAATAAAACTTGCCAGAGTCAAGAATGTGGACTAACATCACTGTGCTGAATGGCCCGTAAGAAGAGGGTAAACAATAGTAATAATTCTTCATCGCCAATCAAGCCAATGCTGATTTCTCTCCGGAGATAGAAGACGTTTCACAGATCATGTTAGCTTGGCGCCAAGTCATGCCAGGGCGACTCAGGGCAAGTCATCGAGTTTACATAGGAACATAGCGAGCTGCTAAGTTCTAGAGCCTTGGCTCTGTTCCTTCTAGACGGACCGCCAAGACGGGATGCTCGCGTGTGTGCACTGTGGCGACATGGGTGAGCATGAGAAAGATCATGATGAGTTTGAGTTGCCTCAAAATTTGTTGAGGACGAACAACGACAGCTGAAATGCGTCACCATTTCGCCCTCACTTACAACACTCGTGAGGTTTCTCGGTCACGTCAAAACTTAAACCAATACACAGCCTCCCTTTGAAAGCGTAAAAACTCGATAGAGGCACCTACAGAGGCCGCCTAGGAGGGGAGGCTAAAGCTTTAGCATTGATAGGAGGCAAAGCTCTCAGCATGGACAACACGGAGATGAAGAGGATTGACCATGCAAGCGATGGCCTTGATCCCAAGCAAAGCAATATATCGACCGATGTTTAATGTTGAATTTAGGATCTGATTGATAGAAGCAAGCTGGCAAGCATACAAGCAATAGGAGCCATACAACACAGTGCATGTCATTTTGGAAACTGCAACAACGGGAGCTTGTCCGTAGGTACTGAGATTTCTCACGGGAAATCATAGCTCTATGCGATTTCCCTCCCTGTCGCGGAGTGTCCATCATACAGTACCTAAAAGTCAATTTCAGGTACCTTCAGCGCCTAATTTAGTACTGATTCAATGGACCGGGCCTGATGGATCCATCCATACTGCGTGTTTGGAGTCTCATCAAAGACAGAAGGACATCCGTCAATTTAGCGCTCGTCCGGCCCCTGTCCCCAGGCTCAAGAAGGCCCAGTTTTTATGCCCTTTAGGTACGTCCCTTTCTATATGCACCCCAAGGTGATGCATAGGAGCCAATCAGAAGTATATTCTGGCTTGCACTGCCTCAATCATTCAAGACGAGAGGAAGGAAGCTCGGTCGAGGCGAAAAACATGCCCTCCACCTTGCGTCTCGATTGCATTTCTCCTCAACCTTCAACTGAACTTTTGCTCGCCTTTTTTTGCATTGGTCATGTTCAACTCAGGTTGTTGAAGAAGGCTGAGTCGTTCAATACCAGCTTTATGTCGCCGCTTAAGTGATGCTCCTTCTTATAATTCTTTCTACCTTAATTCCTCTTAGTTCACTCCCTCCCTCCTTCTAGGTACTCTACTCAGGTACTTACTTAAACAACATCGGCCCATGCGTTCTTGGCTTCACGCCCACTCCCCTTCAACTGAAGCTCCCTTTTACTCAACATAATACCCATTCGCTTCAGCAAGACATTCGCCGCTGCATAGCCTCAATCAGGCTTGTTGTCATTCCCGCCTCCAAGTCTAGGCTGTCGCTCATTGCGGCACTGCCCGGCTCAACATGGCTGATCACGATGACATCCCGCCCATGAGGCGTCGCGCGTATGTTACTGAGACGGCCTCCAGTGACCCAAACAAACCTTTATCAACTCATGAATACTAATCAATCTTCCAGTCCTACCATCACTATCGACACTACTGCTGTCAACCCTAATACATCTACCAACGCTCCTCAAGAATCACATCCCTCCAATCTACAAGACGACGCAGTCAGCCCTACAACAGCAGTCGATCCTGCAGCAACCACCGGCATGTCGCAACGACCTTCGCGACCCGAAGTCAACACCTCCTTGAGCTTCGAAAATAGGGATAGCAGACCAACAAGCCCTCATAATGTTTCCAGTCCGGTAACATCGAGATCAGGCGACAGGGGTGCCGCATTCTTGTCCGTACCTATGAACCACCGATCACGACAAAACTCCGTCGACTCTGATGACATGTCACGATCCGTCTCCTCACATGGCGACACCACTGTTGTTGCGTCCAACTCAACACAAAACGAGACGCTTAAAGGTTCCGAGTATGACCATAAGAAGATCATCAACGACGAGACCGCCTTAAAGCCAGACGCAGGCACCGAGCAAGATTTCGAGGTGGAAAACAACCCTTTCGCCTTTACACCTGGTCAACTTAACAAAATGTTCAACCCAAAAAGTCTTTCAGCCTTTTATAAGTTGGGTGGCATTGATGGTATAGAAAAGGGTTTACGATCCGATCGAAAGGCCGGATTGAGTATCGAAGAGAAGAGCCTGGGTGGACATGTATCATTCGAGGATGCTACGTCTAAGAAGCAGGTCGCTCACGATGACCACACCAACACGCAATCAGGCGACAGCTTTGCCGACCGACTCCGCGTTTACAAGGACAACCGACTACCCGAGAAGAAGGGCAAGAGCCTTTTGGAGCTTATGTGGATCACATACAACGACAAGGTTTTGATCTTGCTATCGATCGCTGCTGTTGTCAGTCTTGCAGTCGGCCTATACCAAACCTTTGGCGGAGAGCATAAACCTGGCGAACCTAAGGTTGAATGGGTTGAAGGCGTTGCGATTATTGTCGCCATCGCCATCGTCGTCATTGTTGGATCCCTTAACGATTATCAAAAGGAACGCCAATTCACGAAACTGAACAAAAAGAAACAAGACCGCTTGATAAAGGTTATTCGCTCGGGAAAAACGATCGAGCTGTCTGTTTTCGATATCCTAGCTGGCGACGTGGTTCACCTTGAGCCTGGAGATCTGGTCCCGGTTGATGGAGTTCTCATCGAAGGTTTCAACGTCAAGTGTGACGAATCGCAGGCCACTGGAGAGTCCGACATCATTCGGAAGCAAGCCGCCGAAGTCGTCTACAACGCTATCGAGAACCGGGATGATCTCAAGAAGATGGATCCTTTCATTCAGTCCGGAGCTCGCATCATGGAAGGCGTTGGCACTTACATGGCAACCTCGGTTGGTATTTACTCTTCTTACGGCAAAACTCTCATGTCATTGAACGAAGACCCTGAGATGACTCCTCTGCAGGCGAAGCTGAACGTCATCGCCACCTACATTGCCAAGCTCGGTAGTGCCGCTGGTCTTCTGCTATTCATCGTTCTCTTTATCAAGTTCCTTGTTGGTCTCCCGAAGATGGAAGCCTCGCCCGCCCAAAAGGGACAGCAGTTTCTCAATATTTTTATTGTTGTCGTTACGATTATCGTGGTGGCTGTTCCTGAAGGATTGCCGCTTGCCGTGACCCTGGCTTTAGCTTTTGCAACAACTCGTATGCTTCGAGATGCCAACCTGGTGCGACATCTCAAGGCCTGTGAAGTCATGGGCAATGCGTCAACCATTTGCTCCGACAAGACTGGTACCCTGACCCAAAACAAGATGCAAGTAGTTTCTGGAACTATTGGAACAAGCCTGCGATTTGGTGGCTCACAGCGCGGAGATGAAAGTGGTGCCTCTACTCCTGTGGACACAAGTGGTGATATCAGCATCGGTGAATTTGCTAAGATGCTCAGCAAGCCGGTCAAGGATATCCTTCTCAAGTCTATTGCTCTCAACTCAACTGCTTTCGAAGGCGAGGTTGATGGCGAAAAGACTTTCATTGGTTCCAAGACTGAGACGGCACTGCTCATTCTAGCCAAGGCTCACCTCGGCATGGGTCCTGTGAGTGAAGAGCGTGAGAACGCCAAGGTTCTGCAGCTTATTCCTTTCGACTCTGGTCGCAAGTGCATGGGTATTGTTGTTCAAGGTCCTAACGGAAGTGCCCGTCTCTACATCAAGGGTGCATCCGAAATTGTTCTTTCCAAGTGCACACAGGTTTTCCGCGATCCTGCCAACAATGACTCTCTTGCTCCCATGTCCGACGATAACATCGACACTGTTAAGCAGCTCATTGAGAGTTATGCGAGAAGGTCCCTCCGAACCATCGGCATTTGCTACAAGGATTTCCCCTCATGGCCGCCCAAGAATGTCGGCCACATTGAGGGTGGTAAGGAGGTTGTTTTTGAGGACATCTTCTCGGATATGGCATTCATTGGTGTTGTCGGTATTCAGGACCCTCTTCGAGAGGGAGTCCCGGAGGCTGTGAAGCTCTGTCAGAAGGCGGGCGTTACTGTCCGCATGGTTACTGGTGACAACAAGATTACTGCTGAAGCTATCGCAAAGGAATGTGGCATCGTTCAGCCCAACTCCATCGTTATGGAAGGACCCGAATTCCGAAACCTTTCTAAGCTTCAGCAAGAAGAGATCATCCCCCGCTTGCACGTACTGGCACGATCCTCTCCCGAAGACAAGCGAATCCTTGTTAAGAGACTCAAGGAGAAGAATGAGACCGTTGCTGTTACTGGTGACGGCACCAACGATGCGCCTGCTCTCAAGATGGCTGATGTTGGCTTCTCAATGGGCATCGCTGGTACCGAGGTTGCCAAGGAAGCTTCAGCTATCATTCTTATGGATGACAACTTCAACAGCATTGTCAAGGCTCTGAAATGGGGCCGTGCGGTCAACGACGCGGTCAAGCGATTCCTGCAGTTCCAGCTTACAGTCAACGTCACTGCTGTCATTCTCACCTTTGTTACAGCTGTTTCCAATGACGAAGAGTCGTCAGTCTTGACAGCCGTTCAGCTTCTCTGGGTTAACCTCATCATGGACACTCTCGCTGCTCTTGCACTTGCTACCGATCCTCCTCACGACAGTGTCTTGGATCGAAAGCCTGAGCCCAAGGGATCGAGTATCATTTCTGTCACCATGTGGAAGATGATTCTCGGACAATCCATCTACCAACTCGCCATCACTTTCCTGCTTTACTACGGTGGCCCTAAGGGCATTCTGCCCACAGGTGACACTCCCTCGGATGCTGAGATCAAGACGCTTGTTTTCAACACTTTCGTCTGGATGCAGATCTTCAACCAATGGAAGTAAGTATCACCCTCTTTCCACTGGGTGAGAATTTATACTAACATCAATAGCAACCGCCGTCTGGATAACAAGTTTAACATCTTCGAGGGTCTCACCAAGAACTGGTTCTTTATTGGTATTAGTGCCATTATGTGTGGTGGACAAATTCTTATCATCTTTGTCGGTGGTGCGGCTTTCCAGATCGCCAAGGAGAAGCAAAGCGGAACCCTCTGGGCCATTGCTCTCGTGCTCGGTTTCCTTTCTATCCCTGTTGGTGTCTTGATCCGCTTGATTCCCGATCACTTCCTCTTGATTTTGGTCCCCGAGTTTTTGAAACAGCGAGCCAAGAAGGTCCCTGGCCTTACCGTCTCTGACGAAGAGATGAGCATGTACCCCGAGCCGTTGGCGGATGTTCGTGATGAGCTCAACTTTATGCGCCGCATGAAGGGAGGTCGACTGAACAACCTCAAGTTTGCGATCCAGCATCCCAAGGAGGCGGTTGAGATGGTCAGGTCTAGAAGTCCATCCCATTCTCGGTCCAACTCGATCAAGGCGCCACAGACGCCAACTCAGGAGAACCCTTTTGAGGGCTCACCGATTGGAACACCCAATTCAGCGAGAACTCGATCTACAAGATCGCGGTCCAACTCTGCGCTCGGAGCGCCCACAGTAATGGCGGGTATCGTGGCAGCAGGTGTAGCGGCTGGTTGGCAACCGAAGATGCGGCTAGAAGAGGATGGAGATAACGGCGAGGGACAAAAGTAGGCGTTGTTGATACCTGGTTCGGCTTACGTTTGGTGCGTGCGTGTCTGGTATTGTTTATTAGTATTACTTTGGGTACGAATAGAGATGGTTAACATCAAATCAATAATGAAAGTGTTTGAGCGTCCAAAGGTCTTGTATTGATTGATATGTTACAGACAGTGCTGAAGGTCAACCATGGTCAGATTTGTGACATGTGAATTGATGAGACTATAAGGTGGAGTGTAGATTCGAATTGGTTAGGGTGATGATGGGCATGAGTTATAGTCAGCCAATCAGCAAGAATGGCGACAATCATGTATGTATGCATGCATGCATATGATGCAGAACGACGAAGAAGTGAATGACTTTAAACTGTCTGACATAAGATGAAAGAAGGTTATATAAACCCGCTTATATACGGACGGGATAGAAGACCGGAGATAATCGGTTGGTAGTAGTCTCATGTCATGAGAAACCATGCTTGGTTTTTATGCGAGATAGGTACTCACCATTTGAACTTTGGGTAGCTACCTGTCAAGGCGTTCCAGGAAAAGTCTAATTTATGTATATGAGGGGACAGGTTGAGCTAGATGATAGCTGCAGGGCATAATATAGGTCTAACTTAGTGCTTGGTGTAAGTTTTGCCCAAGATGTACCTAGCCACACATGCATGATGTGAACGGGGTCGACTATAGGAGAAGAGAAAAGAGAACAGAAGAGACGGAGAGGTATCATTATTAGACCAAGTACCT
Organism: Fusarium chlamydosporum; assembly: GCA_014898915.1. Lineage (NCBI taxonomy): Eukaryota > Fungi > Ascomycota > Sordariomycetes > Hypocreales > Nectriaceae > Fusarium > Fusarium chlamydosporum. The sequence continues at coordinate 7,255 of JAAVUD010000131.1, forward strand.
AGCTAGCTGTTGGTAAAGGTCAATATTTAGACTGTTCATGTCCGAGGATTGTAGAGGTTGTAATATAGAGGTATTTATTAGTCTAATTAACAACTGCTGCCGCCCCTGTCCTATCCTGTCATCTGTCGTTCCATCCATTCCAACAGTGTACATATTCATACAGTAGACTCAGTGCCATATTTCATAGTCTTTCTCTCTTGTCACTCCTTGCTTCATCTCGTTCTCTTTTAACGCGACTGTGTTCTATCAAAGATACCCTTTGCACCTTGGTCAACATATTATTTCGCGTTTCACTTGACGAAGCCCTTTGTGTTTGGATTGTCAGCATAATCAAGAGACAAAGCAGACGCAATAAGATTTACATTGAATCGCATCGGTTTCATCTGCTACCTATGTATTCGGTCTGATCGCGGAACCCTTGCTCAATAGCAGACAGACAGAGAGGAGTCGAGGGATTCTCTCATCTTCTTTTCCTTTCTTATCTATCTACTACCTAAGGTATCTACTGCCTACCTACATGGAATAGGTAGTTACGTCGTATACTTGACTCGCCCCCATTACTTACTTAGTACCGACTAAGTAAGTTACTTGGGAACAATTTCTCGCCCTTTTCTTCCCCCCCCTTCTTGTTGCCTTTATATTAGGTACATTGCACAAAGCATCAACAACCCACTTTGTTAGATCGATCAGCAGCAATTCATCATTCTGACCTCCACTATTTAACCTGAAACTCATTCTCTTTACACATTCATTCATTCCCTTTTCTTGAATAACCTCTTTGTATTTCTTTTCTTTTCTCTTCTTTTTAGTTTTTTGGATACTATCTAGGTTGTCCACCGTTTATGAGTCAATAGTAGTCAGCCAGTCAGTCACTGTAGCTCAGGTAGGTAGGTATCCAAAGCAAAGCAAAGCCAAGCCAAGCGAATCAATCAACCCAACCAAACACGCGGTTCTCGATCTGGGGTTTTAATAATAGATGCCACCCTCACCCTCACACTCACACTCACCCTCGTCTTAATCTGACCCGCTTTCTTCCTTACTTTACACTTCTCACTCTTACTTGCTCACTTCTTTTACTCACTTACTTACTTCCTCCTCACTTTGCTTTCATTGTCAACCACTGTCAACTAGTTAGGTTGGAAAAAAGAAAAAAAAGAAAAAAGAAGAAAAAAAAGTCCAACTCTTGTCCTTTCTAATTTTCTTTTTCTGATTTCTTCCGCCTTCTCGTCTCTTCTCACTCAGCTCCATCTCATTCATCATGAACCCGAAAAAGAATTCTGGCAGAAGCGTCGCCATCTCCAAGCGAAAGGCTCAACCAAACGCTCTCGATACTTTGGGCGATAACCCAACAGAGGAAGAAATTAAAACGGCCGCCGCCAACGTCGCCCTCGCTGACCTCGAGGAGAGAGTTGCCGATGTTCGAGAGTCGTGGGAGACAGATTCTCTATTCGAAGATGCTTTTGAAGAGTTGAGCGGTGACAATACCGTGGCCCTTGATGGTGAGTTTTAAGTTGCCTACTATTATCTTACTTTTCTTTCTCTCTTGGTCTATTTACTTCATTTCACTTCAAATTTTTTCTTTCCCTTTTTCTTTTTGCTAACCATCTTTCGCCAACGAAAAAATAGACCCCAAATTGTGTACACCAGAGGAAGCTAGCAGACTTCGTCGGGAACTCCGAGAGTATGGTCCAGCTGTATTTTGTCAACGCACTGTCGACGCTGGTCACTATACCGCTAGAAAGCTTCTCAGTGCTTTCGGTATTCGTCCTCCCGCTTTTCTAGAGGGTGAGAACGATGATGCCTACTTTCACTTGTTGTCACTGGCCATTACGCGTGAACTAGGCAAGCGCGCCAAGATTTTGCGTTACAACACGGTCGACGATGCCGTTGATCTGATTGCTAAGAGCAAGAACATTGTTCTCATCACCGGTGCTGGCATTTCCACCTCGCTGGGCATTCCTGACTTCCGTTCCAAGGGCACTGGTCTCTATTCCAAACTGGAGCATCTCGGCCTCAGCGACCCGCAAGAGGTCTTCGACATTGGCGTCTTCAAACAGGATCCTACCATTTTCTACTCCGTGGCCAAGGATATTCTTCCCAGCACAGACAAGTACACACCAACTCACAAGTTCATCGCCATGCTCCACGAAAAGGGCAAGCTCTTGACCAACTACTCTCAGAACATCGACAACCTTGAGGTCAAGGCTGGCGTTCCCAAGGACAAGCTCATTCAGTGCCATGGTTCTTTCGGAACCGCTACCTGTGTTCAGTGTGGTTACAAGTGCGAAGGAGAGAAGATCTTCCCTGAGATCAAGGCTGATAAGATCCCCCGATGCCCACGCTGTATTCAGACTCTGCGCACCGCTGGGGCCCCGCCCAAGCGCAAGCGATCAGCAGGCACCGAGAAGAAGCGACGACGATGGGATGCCGACAGCTCCGATGAGTCTGAGTATGACATTCCCGAAGCCGGTGTCATGAAGCCTGACATTACCTTCTTCGGCGAGGCTCTTCCTGATGAGTTCTCCCGCCGACTTACCGAGCACGATCGCGACAAGGTTGATCTCGTCATAGTCATTGGCACGTCTCTCAAGGTCACGCCCGTGTCTGAGATTGTGTCTTGGCTGGACGCAGACATCCCTCAGATCTACGTGTCCCGCCAGGCCGTCAACCACATCAACTTTGACATTGATCTCTTGGGCGACTGTGACGTCGTCGTTGCGGAATTGTGTCGCCGTCTCGGGTGGCCCATGGTACACGAGATGGTTCCCAAAGACCAAAAGGTCGAAGTACGTACCGAGCCTGGCTACAAGAGTCGACACATCTTTGAGGAGAAGAAGAAGAAGAAGGCCAAGAAATGAAGCCTTTTTTTCATAATCGATTTTTTTATGCATTCTTTAAAGATGGACATGGATGATTTTCTCTCGCTTATTTGTTTGTTCTGTTCTATTTGCTACTATTCTTCTGCTGCAAGCGGATGGCAAGGCGTCTGGAGGAAAAGGGATATGCCAACTCAAAATAAATGGATGGACATGGCCGGAGTAAATGGTGTTTGAACGGGACCGCACCTTATGTTAGAGCTTGATCAAAAGATTGTTTTCCTCTTTTTCCTCTTTTTCTTCTTCTTCTTCTTCTTCTTCTTCTTCATTTCTTGTTGTTTCTTACTACCTACTTAGACACGCGTGTTTTTCTACGACTTTACATGCATAAGCGTCTTTCTATTTCTCTGCTTCCTTGATCCAATTCATTCACTACTTTCGAGCATAAAAGTCTCCACATACATAGGAGAGAAATCATGATTCAATACTTACATCGTGGAGCGGGGCTTCAAATTCGCTGACAACCGAACCGAAATTGTGGCGTGAGCAGGAGAGAGAAAAGTAGGGCGTCCAAAATGATGTGATGTTGCGTGGGTCAACTTACTACGAAGTATGAACAGCTAAAAGTTGTGGCGGAATAAAACAACAAGTTGAAGTTGATATGATGAAGACACTGCCTACTGAGATCGAAGTATTTGCAATTTGACCCTACATTTGATCAAGATAGAAATAGACATACAAAAGTTCACAAAGTACAACAACTTAGCTCTCTCTATGGAGACGATCTTCCGGATCGACACGCTAGTCTCCTCGAAATCGGTCAAGTCCGTATAGCCACAAGTACATACTTCTCATATCAGGTCGTTCTGATTGAATATGCTTGGTAGATCACTCATGCAGGTGTGTTGATCATGGTGGTGTATAGGATGCAAGTACAGCCACAAAATTTATCCTACATCAACAACCATTTGCAGTTGCTGGTTGACTCTTGTATCTCTTACTATGCTAACGTCAATACTCATGATACAACGAGTAGACTTACTGTATTCAAGTCAAATATTCTATATGCGGCCGTTTTTACCTACGCTATAACCTCCAAAACCCTATCCAATAATCCTTAACTCAAATCAGACTTTCATATTTATCTAACCCAGACTTTTGTCCTGTGCTGTTCTGTGACGTGTTGGACATCGAGTTACCCATGGAGCTCATACCACCCCAATTTGTCGTCGGCGGCGGTGCCATTGAGAACGGAGCAGGAGGAGTAGAGGTGTTGCCTGGTGGCGGGGGAAGTGTAAAAGACGGTTGTCGTGCGTTCGAGTTCAGGGACATGCTTGCCATTGAAGCGCCCATATTGCCTGTTGATGCGCTGGCACCGAACCCGGAGGAGCTTCCCCATGGACTCGACGTAGCTTGAGTAGCAGCCGACCAGTTGATAGAGGTTCCAGAAGTAGATGCAGACAAGGGCTTCTGTGCTGCCATGGGCTGCATCGACTGCATCGACTGCATTGGCTGAGATTGAGCCGGTGGTTGGAAAGGCTGACTCGGTGTAGGCTGTAGCGGTTGACTGAACTGCGTAGACGATGGTGTGAGAGCCTCGAACCGACCGAGATCCGGCGTAACAGTCCTGAAAGACGGAGCCTTTTGAGGTGCGGGCTTCGGTGTAGGATTGCTCGCAGGTGGAGGAGGTGTAGACCAAGAGAACGTTGGCGCCGGCGTACTCGATTTCGATTTTGCTGGGTCATCCCAGCTAGGAGTTGCTGTGCTCGACCTGGGACTGGCCATACGGCCTTTGACAAGGTTCTCAAAATCGTCCTCTGTAGCTCCGTTGTTTTGGTCAAAAGTCGTGCCAGTGACTCCGCCAAAAGCCATAAAGTCCTCGGCTGGTGCGGTGGCGCTGGTCGAACCACCCCCAAGTTCTTGGAGCTTTCGTGTTTGTTCATCTTCAACCCTTCGTGAAAGACTCTTGATGAGTTCCATGAAACTTTGGAACTGCTTCAAGTTGAGCAAAGGACCCAGACTCATGCTCCAGAGGATAGGCAGAATTTCCATCGCCACGAATTCAGCATCAGCAACTGAGCCTACGACCTTCATTACATTCAAAGATGCCATCATAACAGCAGGCTCCTTCGTTTTGATGACCCTGATAAGTGGGACGATCTTCTCCTGCATGGTATATTTGTCCAGGGCACTTGATGAGGACGTCTTCTTGTTCTCAAGTCCGTTGAGTCCATCGTCTTCACCATTGTCGTTGGTTCCACCACAGAGGATAACGAATGCTCGCAGACCGCGGACTTTGATTGCGAGACTGTTTGTCTTGCTAAATACAGTCGCGATCACAGGGAATAATTCGTTCTTGATAGTGCTGAAGTCGAGCACTGGGAGGACGACTGGCAGGCTGCGAAGAGCAGCATCGACAATTGAGTGCGTTGGACATTCGATTGCTGCCAATATGACAGGAAGCATATCTGAAGACGTTAGTATGCAATAAACACACCCAGTTAAAAGAGACTTACCATCTTTAAACTCTTTACCGGAGCAATTGTTGGAGATGGACGAAATATGCTCAAGAACAACCATGAGACCCGCGTCTCTAGCGGGGTCTTTCTCTTGGGTTTGCTTGGCATTGACGACGAAGATCTCCCTCAAAGATGGCCGAACCTTCTCGCTAAATGCTCTCTTGGCTGATGGTAGGAGGTCGAGGATTTTGAAAACGTTTTGGAGAATAAGCGATAAAAGGTCCCGATCCTTCAGCTCCTCTATCAAGGCGGGAAGAATCTTCTTCTCCATCACTGACTTCGGGAAAGAGGGCAACACCTTGTTCAGACCTCGCATGAATGAAGCCTTTTCATTTGCTGTCTTGGCGGGAAACGAGTCGAGGAATCGAATTGTCGACACCAGAATGTTGTCGAAATATTCGCTTTGTTGAAACTCACGCGCTGTCATTCGTTGAGCAGGCCGCCTTGTGATCAATCGGGGTAGAACATCGTGCGAGAGCTCTCTAGGAAGAGGGCGTGAAGAAAGGTAGTTGTTGCTAGCAGATGGAACGCTGGAAGAACTGGAAAACAGTCGCTTGTATGTAGACAAACTGCCATGGCATTCTAAAGGAGACTTGTGAGGTGAGTTGTACAGAGCGACTGACATGAGTCCAAGAGAGAACATATCAGCGGAGGAGTTGAGGTTGTTGTCGACCACAAAGTCAGGCGAGGTATAGTCAAGATTGAGCTGCACCGTTTTCGGTAGTCGCGGGTCCATGTTGAGGACCTCATATAGGTTGATCCCTTGGATAGATGTTGGCTTGTCGGATCCTTCAGGGGGGCTAGCAAATGCTAGTCCGCTAATTTTCCAATCAGACTGTGGCGTGTTAGTCGACTTGTCATAATACCTTTCCAAACTGACATGCCTTCGAGTTGATGAGAACCGCATCGGGTGTGAGGTTGCCGTGCACGATACCAGCATTCTCGTGCAAGAATTCGAGAGCTTTGCTGACTTGAAGCAGCCCCTTTTGGACCTCCAACTCGTCGATTTCCAGTTCCCTCCGTCTCTTGGTTCCATCCGCATCCTCGGTCACGTATCGACTGGACCTTCCACCTGGCCCTCCAGCTCGTTCCTGTTCGTCCTTGTCCTGCAACAGACTGGATAGTGAGGCCGTAACAGATTCCGTCACGAATTGCAGGCCCCCACCTCTCGTCTCCTCTACAGGTTCTACCAACTCCAGAATACTAGGGTGTCGTAGCTTCGCGAGGCTCGAAGCTTCCTTCTTTAGTCGCTCGACGACTTCTTCAACCGTCTTCTTGAACGAGGCCGCGCCCGAGCGGCCCAACGAGTTGCCATGGCTGTCTAGCGACTTCCTGTCAAAGACAAAGACACTGTAGGGTTTTCCAGTTGATTTCTTCTTCGCATCGAAGATCTTCCAGGGACCAGCCGTCGAAGTCGGTGCTGAGGAGATTGAGTAGTTGCCGGTGATGTTAGTGGCAGAGATGGACTTAAAGGCCGAGGAGAACATGGTGGCAGCTCTCCATAAACTGGGTCGCAATATCGAGTCGGGTTTAAAGGGGATGCGGAGAGCAATGCGTAGCCGCCGCAAGCTTCAGAATCGCAATGCAAGGTGTCGCGGGTAGTAAGAGAAACGAAAACACGCTGATTGATCGTCGCTTAAGCTGTAAGAGGAATGGGAATGACGTTGGTCGCGATGCGCATTCCCCATAAGCGTAGGGGTAGTCTGAGTTGACAAATGTATCCTTACCTTGCCCTGGCCTGGCCTGGCCTGACCTTGCCTTAGCTCTGGCACTTTCCCCACGATAAGCTGATAACGCTTGGGCCTAACTTCTGGGTAAGCAGGGTAAGCAGCCTGGGTAAGCTACTGCTGTACGTACTGTAACATAACCTTCTAGCTCATCAGCTCAGCCCCCGCCAAGTCCCCTGTCGTCGCTAAACTAATAGGGCGTCTACAGCTGCGTTTACGGAACTTTATCTGTCTTTACAGGACGACTCATACGGCCCGAGACGGCTGACAACGCCTGGAAACGGCTGCCCCTGCAAAGGACCTCGGGCTCACTTTGCAGCGAGCCTGTTAAGTCGGTCAATTGATAATTTACAAGCATCATCGAGCTCCGATACAACTCCGATCGTAGACCAATGCCGGTAGTACTTAAGTTAATATCCCACCTCAATTGGACCCCATAGACTATCGCACCTCGTATTAAAAACTTTGTCCTTCTGGTCTTTGTCTGGCTTTAACCTTTTTTTTCCACTGTCCCAGCTTTTTACTGCCAATTGACTTGGAAACGCACCAATGATGAGACCTATGTTTGTTCGCTCCGCTCTACGGAGCGCTCGCATGTCGAGCTTCAGACCGTTATGCCAGGCGCAACGCTTCAGCATCAAGGCCGATGCCGCCTCTGCTGCGCAGCCTCGAGGCCTAGATGCCTCAAAACTCACCATTGAGAGGACGGGGAAGCCCAAGGGTCTAAGCAAACCTGAGGACTTGGTGTTCGGACGGGAGTTCACAGGTAAATCACACCCCGCCAAAAGCGCCCACAACACTTGCTAAAACCTTGCTAGACCACATGCTTGCTATCGAATGGAATCAAGATGAAGGATGGCTGGAGCCCAAGATCACACCCTACCAGAACCTCTCCCTCGACCCTGCGACATGTGTCTTCCACTACGCCTTCGAGTGCTTTGAGGGTATGAAGGCCTACAAGGACAAGAACGGCAAGGTGCGACTCTTCCGACCCGACAAGAACATGGCTCGACTCAACAAATCGGCTGCCCGTATTGCGCTTCCTACTTTTGAGCCTCATGATTTCACCGAGCTCGTCTCTAAGCTCGCCAACCTTGACGCCCGATTCATCCCTGACAAGCGAGGATACTCACTGTACCTCCGCCCTACCATGATCGGAACCCAGAAGACTCTCGGGGTTGGCCCCCCCGGATCTGCTCTTCTCTACTGCATTGCCTCGCCCGTCGGTCCTTACTACCCCACTGGCTTCAAGGCCGTTTCCCTCGAGGCCACCGACTACGCTGTCCGTGCTTGGCCCGGTGGTGTTGGTGACAAGAAGCTGGGCGCGAACTATGCGCCCTGCATTGTTCCCCAGCTCCAGGCCGCCAGCCGGGGTTTCCAACAGAACCTCTGGCTGTTTGGTGAGGAGGAGTACGTTACTGAGGTCGGCACCATGAACATGTTTGTCGCCCTCAAGAACAAGGAGACTGGCCAAAAGGAGCTTATCACAGCTCCTCTTGACGGCACCATCCTTGAGGGTGTTACTCGTGACTCTGTCTTGGCTCTTGCCCGCGAGCGCCTGGAACCAGAGGGCTGGAAAATCTGCGAGCGCAAGTACACCATGAAGGAGCTTGCTGAGGCTGCAGAGGAGGGCCGTCTGCTCGAAGCTTTCGGTACCGGAACTGCTGCCATTGTCAGCCCTGTCCGATCCATCTCATGGAGAGGTAAGCTCGTCGACTGCGGTCTGTCCGAGGTCGAGGAGTCTGGTGAGATTGCTCTCAGGATGAAGGAGTGGATCGAGGCCATCCAGTATGGTGATGAGGAGCACGAGTGGAGCTACGCTATCTAGAGTGATTATGTGTATGGCGTTTCATATAGCGGCTGGGAATAGACAAATCGGAATCAAAATAATTACGCTCACAAAGAAACATATTTTGCTTTGCCACAATTGCTTGTTAAGGCTCTCAATCAGCGATGCTAGCGGAAGTCGGACGTTGTGTCACGGCCCCATTAGGACGGCAATATCCCAGCACGTCTAGCAATACCATTCTTCAAATGCAAATATCATGTACAATTGACCAGCTTTCCCTCTGTATGTCAAAAACCCGCCGTTTAGTTCTTCTTGTCTTGCTTGGATGAATCGGGCAAGACTCCCTCCTCCTCTAATCTCCTTCGTGCTTCCTCAAGGGCCCAAGTAGAGACACTGCATAACCATTAGTACAATCCTTGCAAGGCATATCGGCCAGAATTTCGACGCTGAGAGCCTGTGGCCCTCCAATGGCGATGTATATCCTCCGAGTGCAAATCACTCACGTAGTATCGGGCTTGAAGGCGAGCGCAACGGCGGTGGCGGCAAGACTTCCGAGAAGAATGTAGGTAGGCCACTCCCAACCCTCCGGCTCAGGCTTCTCTCCAGGCTTGACACCCCAGAGCCAGCCGGTAGGAGGATCGAATTGGTGCTCGCCGCCGCCTCCTTGTCGTCGGGCGGATACGGCAAAGCCTCTGGAGGAGAGGGGCTGTCGGATGCAGCGTGCGGCGCGCAGAGGCGCGACAGCAGCGCGGATGAGGGCCATGGTATATCGTCGAGTTATCGGGGTAGATTCAGCGATGGGGTGGCGGGCGGAGGTTCAATGGCCGGGTGACGTTGTTGAGCTTGACGCTGGCTTGTTTGCTCTGAACGGATGCATATAGCACCTAGGTAGACTAATTGCTGAAGTCCGATTTGATAGGGTCACGTGACACGAGTCACTACACCCGGCCTCATGGATCCATGCTACCTATAGGTTGGGCTATGTACCTCTACCGTCAACCAACCGCCTCTCAACCTTAACGGACAAATGGAGGAATGATATGTTAGGCTTTATCACTTGTGGCTACATGCATCATGGGATTTGTATTTGCTCTTTTTAGTTAGACACATGTTATTGTGATCCCAAGAATTCGTTGAAACAAGGGTCAATTGACTGTCAAGATACCTTCAAATACATCATGTTTTGCCCAGCATGCGGATTTTCCGGACCATTTAGATAAAACATGTAAAGATGAAATTCGTGATTCAAATGGTCAGAGAGACTATACTGATGCCTTCACTTTACTTCCCTTTGAGTCAGCATCTGCATGCCTGGAATCTTCCAACTTCGGCTCTTGCTTGGCAATAGTGATGCACGTCCTTGGTCGATGCCCAAAAAACATGGATACATCCACTTCCGTTGCTTCCTACATCATACAAGATCCCAGACTCATCATCTTAAGAACGTTTCAACTTGTTAACCAACTCATTCTTTGTCTAGCATCATTTCAGCAAGCGTGATTATATTCAACTCCTCATGTTCTTTTCTGTCTATACTCGGGGTTGGTGACATTCGATAATCAAGAACCGGTGACGAAATCAGTCATTTATGGAATCGCCAAGACGCGTATATACCAACAACATTCATTGATAGATTCAGCTGGCTGAGCTATACCGCTGGGCTACTCTTCCCAGATGTTTTGCTCTACGAACCGTCCATATTGCAAGGAGACTCAATGGATGACTTGACGGGATCGGCCACTCTACCAAGATATTGAACAACTACTTAGATTCATTCAAGAATCACCTTCATCAAGATGGAAAGAGGCCGTCAACCTTCCCCGATCACGGGATCTTATTCTAATAGCAGTCAAACAACTGCCGAATCACCCGTGGCTGGCAATTCAAGCCTAGACCCGAGCGGGCTAGACGTAACTTTGGACTATCAACCAAAATCACGCTCACTATCGCCAGGTCAAAGACAACTTCAAGGTCAATATCAGGTCCAAGAGCAGAAGCAGGAGCAGGATCAGGATCAAGACAATGATCAGGTCTATCTCTCACGCCCAAGCCTCGGTTCTAGGAGAGGCTCCTCGTCCTTCAGCGTCATGCAGATCGACGAGATAATATCAGATGATCGCATTAATATGGAGACGTACGGCGTCCAAGAGCTCCGCGATGGCTTCTTCGACGCTTTCTTCCTGGCGCCGAAACCAGTAGACCTAAGTGTTGTTGCTGAGGTCGCCAAGACAACTCTGCCGAAAGAATTTGATAAGAGTCATCCCTTGTCAGCGAAGCATTTTCTCCCGAGGCAGTTTCATGAGATGGCATCGGTGGCACACAGGGTTGCAACCACAAGAGCTGGTATTAAACTTATAAAGTCATTTCTAGCGTTCTTTGTTGCATATGTTCTCTGTCTTGTTCAGCCAGTCCACAGCTGGCTTGGTCGATATGACTATATCATGGTAGTATCTGTCATTATCAACCATTCAGGTCGGAGCTTTGGTTCTCAGCTAGATGGAGCAGTTTTGACGATCGTCGGTACTGCTGTTGGTCTGGGATGGGGCAGTGTTGGTCTTCTGCTATCTACATCGACTGATGATGCTCGAGAGGGTTATGGTTGGATTCTGGCCGCCTTTTCTATCGTCCTCTTTGCTAGTATCGCATTCTTACGCGCGTTTTTCATTCGCTTCTACCAGCCTACCCTCTCCGCAGGGATAGCTCTTGCTTTCACAACGCTAGCCGAGACGAGAAGCGGCGGAATTGAATGGTATAAGCTTCGAAACTATGCGGTTCCTTGGGCGCTGGGCCAAGCAATTGCTTTAGCTGTCAATTGTCTGGTCTTTCCTGACGCTGGCAACCATTCATTGGCAGTTGCTCTCGATAAATCGTTCAAAACCATGCAGGTGAGTGCCATTGGCTCCTTTTTTTTCATGGCCATCAGCTAATATTTACCTATCAGGAATCCCTCGTTATCCCTCGCCCAAGGGATGTAAGAGCCAAGAGACGTCTTGCAAAAGCTTTTATGGATATGTCTCACGCATATAGAGACATGAGAATTGATCTTACGATCACCCGTTTTCACCCTCTGGACGTTCGAGAGCTGCGTAATGCAGTCCAGGGTGTTGTTCGAGCTCTGCTCTCCATGAACACAGACACAGATCTCTTCGAGGAGTGGGACAACCCTGTTGAGATCACTGTTGCAGATATCTCAGGGGGCGAGTCGACTTATGAAGACTCTGGACGTAAAGTGGCACAGACTCTTTCAGGCCCTACCAGGGAGGTTATCGCTTGTATGACAGAGGCTATAGACAGATGCCATGCTGCGCTGATGGACTTGACTGGATGGCGCAAGCAAATCGGTCCGCCTAAAGATGTCTCCTCGGACATTGTTTCTATTCAGTTACGCATGAAGGATGCCCTTGAAGCCTTTGATGCAGCAGAAACACGACTTTTAACGTCCAAAGATAGGCCCGACACGTACGCGGAGCACGGCCAGGCTGTGGAGCTGTTTGTCTTTGCAAGACACGCCCGCGAGACTGCAGCAACTATCGTTCATCTCATGGCTCATGTTCATCATATGCAGACTCACTCCAGTCATACACGTTTCAATCTCCCAACATACCCCCCTGCAAAAGCCTTGTACAGAACAAACGCCCAGGTTAGGCACGATCGTGGTGGCGTTACAGCTGGTATGTATAAGGCAACGTTCAAAGAGATTGCGCACCTGATCAGCTTGACGAATATGAGTGAGGGGCATCAACCTCACCTAAATCTTCATTCATTCACCGGGAAGAGAGATTATGACAGTGCTTTTGATGTAGCGGGGGAGAAAAAGTTCCGCTACAGAACATGGCTAGTGCTTCGCCGCTTACAAGGCATCGAGAGCAAATACGCATTGAAGGTCGCCCTCCTAACATTAGTATTGGCTCTTCCCGGATGGTTAGGTACCGAGACAGGGTGGTGGAATGCGTACGAGGCGTGGTGGGCTACTTGTCTAGGCTGGATCACGATGCATCCCCGTGTCGGCGGTAATATTCAGGACTTCTTTACTCGTGCTTCTATAGCTATCTTGGGCGCTGCATGGAGTGGCGCGGCCCATGCTGCTGGTCGTGGTAATCCATATGTACTGGCTGTATTTGCTGCTATATATATGATTCCGATGATGTACCGCTTTACACAAAGCAAGCATCCGGTATGTTGGTATCCGCGATTGGGAATTATGCTGACTAGCTTCTCAGCGATCCGGTCTTGTTGGCTGTCTTTCATTCACTGTCATATCTCTCAGCTTACGAAACCACTCAGCCGAAGCATCTGTAACATTGTTAGGAGTTCACAAGGGCATCGCCTTCTTGGTCGGAACCATAGCACCCATAATAGTGAACTGGATGTTGTGGCCCTTTGTTGCCAGACACGAACTCCGGGGAGCATTATCCGTGATGTTGTTTTACATGAGTATCATGTACAGAAGTGAGTTTGGCACAATCCTTTACCTGGCTCCGCTGACCATTAAGATGTCGTTGCAAACTACGTCTACTTTGACGAGGGGAAGAGTCCAACTCCGGAAGACATAAGGCGATCCGAGATGCTTGAAAGTCGAATGCGCGAGGGTTTCGTGAGAATCCGACAGCTTCTGGTGATGACGCGCCACGAAATTCGTCTTCGCGGCCCATTTGATCCTGTTCCTTACTCATGTCTGGCCGCTTCATGTGAGCGATTCTTTGAGTATCTCATCGCTGTGCGGCAATCTGCACTCTTCTACAACCCAAACTACATCCGAGACAACCCAGTTGCCGCTGAAAAACTTTTCACCTATCGGCGAGATGCAGTTGCCGCCATTCTCAGTAATTTGTACACGCTCTCCGGTGCTCTGAAGCACCAAAAGAAAGTACCTGTGAGTTAAACGGTGCACCCTTGACGAAGCTGGCTAACGAACATCCAGCGATACCTTCCAAGTGCTGCCGCGGCGAGGAAAAGACTCCTCCGCAAGACTGAGGAGGTCGTCAAAGAGATGGAAGAGAATGTCGAATACCCCGAACTCGAGAGGCAAAAGACATGGAGTGACATATATAGCTATTCATACAATGAGAGTCTTACAGGCTGTGTTGCCCAATTGGAAGAATTGGAGCAGTTCACAAAACTTATCGTAGGAGAGAAACGGTAAGGAGAGAACCCATGTCATCACGATCATTACTGACAAGAAACAGGTTCGAAGGCAAAAAGCACTTGGACTACTATGATGAAGATACTGATGTGTCACTTGTTGATGTAACGCCTGAGAGGCTCAATTGATCCTATCTTAACCTTATCCTATTCATGCATTCATGCAATGCTATACCAGTTCGCTAATCAAACATATGCGCCGTTGGTCATTTCGTTCAAGATATCCCTCGTGATAAGTTTGCCTTTTAATAACGCCTTGTCGCTAATCCTGGCCGTTTTCGGTGAATGCCTCCGATTCTCCTTTCCAACGGCCTTCTTCCGTGGTGACTTTGTTTTTTGCGTGGCACCCGCAGTTGTAATTTGTGTACCAAAGTCCTCAAAATAATGGTTCTCCAACGCATTCGCGGGCATTTCGTAAATCCAATTTCCATCCTCCATTAATGAAATGAATTGGCTCAGCATGCTGTCGCTCCCGCTTCCCTTCAGCGTCGATTTGCTTCCCACAACGAGCAGCTTCGTCTTGGCTCGTGTGAAAGCAACATTAATTCGTCTCCAATCCTTCAATAAATCTCCAATATTGCAAGCTTCATTGCTTCGGACGAGGCTAAGAACAATGATCTCCTTGTCTCGTCCTTGGAAACGATCTGTTGTGTGCATCTCTACTCCAGAGAAAGCTTTGAGCCTATCTTTCAGCATAAATAGCTGCGCCCGATAATGTGTCATAACACCAATTTCTGTATCAGGGATCCCGACTGTCAACAAACTGTCAACAAGTTGGGAGACAATGCGAACTTCAGCTGAGTTGACAATGCGTTTTCCTTGAGCTTCTTCGCGTACAGGTGGCTGGATGGTGTCGGTGTTAATAAAACGCACTCGAGCCTCGCTGTCGAGAAGGTCATATAGCCAGCATCGGTTGGGACCAGGCGCAGAACAGAACGACCGAGGAGTTGCCGCATGGATGGTTGACGCGTCATAATGCTTTTGCATCAAAGCCTCCATGCGCGGAACGTGGAGTTTTCTCTTTTTGAGCTGTTCTGTACCACATCGAAGCTTCCCTTCGTAGATCAACGTGTTGCTAAGAGTCATAATGTCTTCGCACATACGGTATTGGTGTTCCAGGTTGACAACCGATTCGGGATGAGTGTCGGATAAGAGCTTGAACAAACTGACATCAAGACCACCTTCGCGCGCTTCTTCGTTCCTCACGACAGGGGGCAATTGATTGTGATCACCAACGAGGACGAAGGTACGAGCCATTCTGATGGGTCCAGCGCAAATTGGGAGAGTGATCTGAGATGCCTCATCCACAATGCAATAGTCGAATGTTCGTTCATGGAAGACAGGATGGTTGATACCAAGACAGGTAGTACCGACAATCGGCGTTCCGTGCCAGGCCTCTTTGATCTCGTCAAATGATTTCATCGGATGGCCGGCAAGAGTAGCAAACTCTTGAACTTCGGGATGCACTTTGGCAGGAGCGCCAAGGCGTAGAATAGGTATCTTGTCCTCTTTGAGCTTAAGCAGAATGTTGTCAACAGCCGTGTGAGTGTGCGAAGTAAGAAGTACGCTCTTTCCTTGTGATGTCAGAGCCCTAATAATGTGAGCAATAGTGGTTGTTTTTCCAGTTCCAGGCATTCCGAGAACAAGCGCATAGTCCTGAGCGCTCATGACTTTCTCGATTGCTCGTTGCTGATCAACATTAAGGTTGTCTCGATCTGATACAGTGTATTGGGTAGGCGCTGCTTTGAATTTCGGGGCTTCCAGGTCAACGATCAGCCGTCGAATTTGCCGTGCCCCAAAGATGTCGTCTGCCATCATCTGCACGAGGTTGTTTCGGACGGTTGCCATTCCATTACTGAATTCATCCTGATCAAGACGATATCGGATGGGAGCCTCTTTGATCTTGCCATTGGTTTCGTCCTGTGTTGCGCCCTCATGGGCAACGTCCATGATACTAGCGAAAACCTGGTTGTCAACCTCATCAAATCCGGGTTGTCGAATTCGAGCATTATGTAGACGCCTGTCAACAGCCACACTAATGCGTTGCCTCTTGACTGCCGTAACGTAACCAATGGCCAAGGCGAAATGACCCTCCTCGTCAGACACCACGATTGGCTCTCCCACCGTCAGCTCAGACTCAAGGAATGAGAACCCAGCTATCTGGTTCCGCTTGATAAAGGTGTAGTGATAGCGGTTGATCCTGGGGTTGTCTGTGTCGACTGACGCTGAGCCCTCTTCGATAATAACATCGGCAAAGCATCGAGACTTCTTTTCTCGCTCAGCGCTGGTCATTGTCCATAGTTCTCGCTTAGTCTTCTGACTCTCCTTTTCCTCCTTGGTCAGCAGGTTCTCCCATTTGATGAAAAATTGCTGATGTAGGGGAGTCAAATGTTTGACGAGCTCGTCAAACTTCTCATTCATTCCACTTGACTCTCCGTCTCCGTCGTCGGCAAGTCGGTGGTATATGAAACATGATGTCTTTGCGTAGCATTTGCCACACATGTGTTTGCTCTTGAGCATTGGCGGCAACTGAACACTTCGTTCGCGGACGTAGCATGCCAGTTGATTTCGCTGCATAATCATGTGTCGAAGCTCATGTCGAATTGCAGGAATGCGCATTGTTTTTGACGTTTCCATGTAGTAGAGAACACCGTAGGCAATCTCAATGTCGTATCGATCTGACAGGAGTAATGTATAGAGTGCCGTCTGGGCCATATGATTACTGTTTGCATGTTTGCCGGTTTTGACCTCAAACGGCACGGTCAAAGTGCGGACATCCTTTCCGTCTTGCATTGCAACTTCAACAGTCGCATCAATATTGCCCTTGAGCCCATAAATTGGGGACCAGACGTGTTCCTCAACGTCTAAAAGCTTGGTAACAGCCATGTTGGCCTTTTTTCCGTTTCGATCCTCAACAACGGCATCGGCTCTGGCTTGCGAAGATACGAAAGCGCCCGCCCAGTAGCTCAACTCAGTCATCTTCGACTGCAAGTGCTCCCTGGCCGACGGTATGCCGACTTTGATAGTGTAGAGATCTTCGACATGCTTTTCTGTAATCCGTTCAATAACAGCGCACAAGAACGGCAAGTCCCACTTGTTAGCAAGGAGTGCCTCTTGAAATATTTCGTGCAACATGGTTCCATAAATAAGGGGTGGTGTTGGTGGACTGGTAGCCTTGACTCGATCTTGGAGCACAGCGCGGCGCATACATCCGAAAGAATCAGCAACTACAGTTGCGGATATAAGTTGATCAGGATGTAAAATAAGGAGATTTTGCGCATCGTCTACGACACATTGACCTCTTGCAGTAAAGTCGCCTATGACATGAACATATGCCTCCGCATGGGCTGGTGTATCAAACCACGACCCTCTTAAATGAACAGTCTTGATATCTTTCGAGTTGTCGGCCTGGATGAGAAGGATCTGAAGTCGCAATTAGTAAGGCTCAGATACAACCGTCGATGAATCTACCTTTTCTAGTCGTGTATTCCCATACTGATCCGTAAATTCACCCTCTAAAACATTCGTCACCAGGTATCGTTGAATTGTTTTGGGCTTCCGGCTCTACCTGTCACTTAGCATATGGCGGACCCTCCTAGGTTGTTCGACGTACGTCTCCGGAGCAATTTTGTGCTGCTTGAGTTGCTGCCAATTCCACGGCCTCAAAATCGAAGTCTCCTTCAAAGGCATCTCCAAAGTCCTCTTCCAGGTCGTCTGTCTTTGTTGTTGTGTGAGGTTGAGGGGCCTGTTGCGAGTCGGCTGTGATAAGCTCTTCGGCCTCGTTGAAGATGTCATCGTCCAAGTCCTCGAATTCGTCCAGCAACTTATCATCAAACTCGTCTGGTAGTGCGCTTTTGGAGGTTGCTAATTCTGGTCGAGGATCCATTTCTGATTGGGTTGCGGTAATGCTCGCCTCCAGTTGTAATATGGTATCGTCGTCAAACTCATCGAAGTCATCACCCCCGTAGTCCGAGGAAGAGGGACCTGGGGCTTTGATCGGGGTTGGTGAGGGAGGTGGGTTCCGCGTAGGGGTTTGCACTGGTCGCGGTATCTGAGGTTGGGGCCTAGGCTGGGGTTTTAGCTGGACTGGAGAGCCACTACTAGTAGCATATATCCGCCTCTTCTTAAGAGAAGGCGATTCTGGTGTGTCTTGAGTCTCCTCGCTCTGCCCGTTGATGCTACTAGTCACCGTATCGAGCAGTGCTGTTACCATTGAGGACTTTGAAGCCTCCATCTCTTCCTTCTCGCTGCTCAGTCGGCTGCCCGAGATCGATCTCTCAATCCTTCTCCTCTTAGGCCAGTTCAACCCACAGCTTATAGCTCGTCGTAGACTGGCCTCACCAGCCGTTGTTTTCGTTGGCCTTGGCGAAGACGACACCATAAGCTGCGCCAGTGCTGGGTTTGCTAGTCCCAGGGGGCTATCAGCACTATCAGCACCATTTAGTGAGTATCGATCCCAAAGTTCCAATGTCGGATCTGCGTGTGGCGACTTGAGGGCTTGTGCTAGCTTTTTGACGTTGACCGAGGGTGTGTTTGGCTTTTCCGCAATTGGTGATGACACAGGCGACGAGCTTCTGGCACGTTTTCTTCCCTTCCGAGACAACATGGGAGATATTGCGTTCATGTAAAGATTGTCCTGTCTGTTATCCCAAAGTAATCGATCATTAGGCGAAGTAGTCTCGTCGTCAGCGCCTTCGGCAGTTTCTAGTAGGTCTCGCCAAGTCAATCGGGTGGCAGGCGTAGTCGTTGCATCGTCTTTGGCTCGAGTTTTCGATGTACTTTGTTCATTTTCTGTGTCTTCTGGGACCGATTCGCCGGGTTTCGGGTGATATTGAAATTTATTGAGTTTATTCTTGGTAACTTCGGACACTGGCTGGAGCGGGCGTGGCCTAGGCGTTTGCTGCACGGGGTTGCTCCTCGAACGCTGCCATGGCGAGCGCTGCAACTATTAGCGACGTCAAATGACAAGTTTTATATCGTACCTTATTTCGACCGACTTGATCCGAATAGGATTTTTGGAAAGTCATTATACTTTGCAGAGCTTGAACATTCCGGGTATCAAACTCCTCATGTATGATGATAGTGGGACATTTGAATTGAGTAGGGAACGGCACGCGTTTAATGACCTGAACGCGTCGCGATCGCGACCCCCTTGCAGATGTTGTTGCCAAATCACGTGCTGCAGTGAATGTTACCTAGCTTACCTACCTCTGTAGTAGCTCCTGAAGCAGCTGCAGCTCATAGGTACCCCAGCTAAAGAAAGCTACTCCACACCTTGAACGGCATGTGCGTCAGTGGACCGAGCTTCTCAGCGTCACCATTTTTGGTCCCGCCAATTCCGTCATTCGACGATCTTCCATTCGGCATTGAATTATCAATTCACGACGCCCACCAAGGTTTGGCTCCTTGTAGCTCAAACCCGTACTCACAATGGCGATGAATCCTCAGCCTAATGGCCCTGGGCCAGCTCAGTCTCGAGAAAACTACAGACACTCCATGGAAGAATGGCGCCAGGCTGCACTCGCCCAGCGCAACCAATATGAACCCCGTGTAAAAGAGCAGGTTACTCGATCGTTCCACGAATACTCTCCTCCATTATACGCTTCAATTATTGGCTATCGTCGTGAATGGAATCTCCTCGTTGCAACTTCTCGGGTTTCTGGCTTTGCTGCTACGCTTGGTAGAGATCTTGAGGACGAAGAGGCAAAGGCTATCGCCGAGTACACCCTCAGCAACATTCATACCAATGCCGGATTGAAATGGCTGAGCCTCGCACTCGCTGGATACATGACCTATCGTGGTCGTCACACTTGGCAATTTCCTTTCTATAAGCCTAAGCTGGGTGGCCGATTCAACCCTAATGAGGCCACCAGCATATTCACAAACAAGAAGATCAGAGGCCCCTATCCTCGGTTCACGTGGCATACACTTCGATTCACTGCCTACGTCGGCGTCACAATGCTCATGGTTGAGCCTGCCTTCCGAGCTGTCAATTTCATCAGAACCGAATCTGCCATGACACAAGACCCGAGATTAAAACAGTTTACCAAGGATGCAAGCCAGCGTGTTGAGCAGGTCATGTCAAATCCGACTATTTCGAAAACGGCTTTTACAGGCAAGGACGCGCATCGGGGTGGAGAGGAGAACCCTTGGCCTAGTAGTGATACAGATAACTCCAGCTCCGAGAGTAGATATCAGTCATATCAGTCCACTCCCACACAATATTGGGACAAATCCCAATCCTCTACCGCTACGCAGCAAAGTCAACAGCCGCCCAATGATGATTGGAGTGTCCTAGACGATGACGATGACGCCTCCCCCATTGCTGCTTCTGCTCGCAAACAGCCTGCTGCTGCTCCTTCAGGCTCTGCATGGGATCGTATCCGACAACAATCCCAAGGTGCTCCCCAAGGGCAAAAGCAATCAGACTACCAGTCTCGAGCTTGGGCGGCTCGTTCTCAAACTACGCCACAGCCGCAATCAGAGTCTGGCTGGGGAAGCCAGACTGCTGGTAGCTCTAGCGAGAGCTTTTCATTCAGTAAATCGGACGAGGAAAGGGTTGTTGCCAAGGAACAGGCACAAAATGAATTTGATCGGTTGGTTGAAAGAGAAAGAAGTGGTGTAGACCAGGAGAGCTCTTGGAGACGTAAATAGAGCAAGTTATGTATATTGAACTTTGTACCGGTATGAAACCTGGGACTTTGTATTGTACAAAATGAACTAGTACCATAACACTATCGCTTTATGTGGCACGTTTTGTTTTAAAATGTTGGAGACAAATTTTCAGTCCGTAATTATTGCCGGCAAAGCCGTCTACGATATGCCTATGTCCTACTAAGATCGTCTACTATCATACTTCATTTACTGCTTAACTTCATCAGACACCCCAACAGGTTCAACTGTATCACCTCCCTCCTTCTTATCCACTGTAGTCTCCAAGATACTCTCGCCAGCAGTGTTGGTGACAAGGCTCTTCTCGACCTGCACGGGCTCTTGCTCACTTTTAGGTTCCTGAGCTGGTACCTCCTGGGCCGATACTTCCTGAGCAGGCTCTGGGGATGGTTCAACAGCAGGCTTCTGCGCAGGAAGTGTGGGCTCGGCCTCTTGGGGAAGCTTTCCGGCTGCAGGCTCGGGGTCCCTATGCACTGGAACAGATTCTGACTCGGGCTCCCCGCGGATCTCTGGCTTGGGCTCAAGGTTAGGCTCTGACTTAGGTAGCGCTTCTTGAGGCACTGTGGGTGTATCGACCGGCTCCTCCTTCTTTTCCACGGGTGGCTCTGGCTGTGAGGCAGGCTCGGACTGAGGCATCGATACGGGTTCAGATACGGGCTCAGCTACAGGCTCAGTCGCGGACTCAGTCACTGGTTCAGATGCGGGAGTTTGCTCGCCAGAAACAGACAGAGAGCCTTCGGGGCTGATGGACCAGAGAGTTTGAGGAGTGGAGAAAGTCAACGAGGAGGCTGAAGACTGGGTGGCGGGTGCGGTCGCAGCAACGGCGGCCGGGCTTCTTGCCGGAGCACGGCGTTGTGGACCCCGGGCCCGGCCCTTACGAGCATCCGAAAGCGGAGCCTTGTCCTTCTCTTGCGTCAAATCCTCCTCCGCCTTAGGTTCCTCCTTCTTGGGAGGTACATGGGGTCCCAACTTCAAACGTTTGTTCAAGTCACTCATGAAGCCCGCTTGAAGCGCAGCAATCTTGCTACCAGCAGGCCTGCTGGGCACAGGAGGCTTCTGCTTGGTCTCTAGCGAGTCTCCTGAAGAAGACTTGGTGGGTCGAGGAGGGATGGAAGGCTTAGGCTTCTCTGAGACAACAGGCTTTGACTTGGCATCGTCGCTAGTGGTTTGCTTAGGCTTGGGTCTCTCAGGAATCGAAGGACGATCTTCAGATGCTTTCTTAACGGGTCGGTCAGGAATGGCAGGCTTGCTTTGCTCCTTAGATTCTTCCTTAGCCTCTTCCTTTGTCTCGGTCTGGGGCTGAGGAGAATCGACCGTAGTCTCGTAGAGATGACTCTCTGGCGTGTCTTCCCAGATATCTCGGCTAGGGAAACGCTGGCTAGCAGAAGGCCTCTTGTTGTTGAGGAACGAATCCGATTCCTTAGATTCGTACCAAATTGGCTTGTCATGGTTTTTGGGAGGCTGAATATCGACAGGACCGTTTGCTTCTTGCTCTGCCAGCTCTTCCTGTCTCTGGGCAAAGATGTGAGCAGGAGTCTTGGGACGGTCCATAGCAGAAGATCGTCGTCGAGGCTCCTCTGTTTGCTCTGCCTGCTCTGTTGGGTCAGGTGTCGAGACCTCGACAGTGTAGTGCACGCTTTCTGGGGCATCCTCCCAAACGTCCTTGCTGGGGAAATGATGTCTGGCCTTGTTGCTGGGTGTTGGCTTCTGCGCATCCTTCTTGCCGTCTTCTGGGAAAAGAGGCTCGTATTCCTCAACGTCGTCGAGAGAAGTGGGAGCAAACTCTTGAGAGTCATTGTTCCTGTAGATACTAGTGGGTCTGCTCTTAGGTCGGTTGGTTCTGCTGAGAGGGCGGCTGGTAGGCTCCTCCAAATCACCGCTGTCTCGGCGATCATGAACAGGATGGACAGCGGGCCGCTGACTGTAAGGGTGGTCGTCGTTCTTGACTTCATCCTCGGCCAGGATGGGCGCAGTGTACTTGTGCTCTTCGTCGTCCACAGCAGCATCGCCATCACCATATGAGCGATACTCAGGGTGCTTGGGGTCATCAACGTGCACTGTCTGTTCACCCTCAGGGCTGGTAATCTCAGACTTGAATGAAATAGGTTGGACCCTGCCTTCACTGGTAGAGGCAGGGCGGGGTGAAAGGCGAGAGGTGTACTCTTCAGTGGCTTGGAACCCAACTTCATCAGTGGGCGTAGATTGGTAGCCCGATGTGCCTACATTTGTTAGCGATTGTTTCGTGAAGCAGATACAATACTTACCCATGCCTGCGCCACGAGATCGTGTATCTCTAACAAGCTTGTTCAGATCATCCTTGCTCATAGCAAAGTCATTCTGACGATCATGTAGAGGAGTCTGATGCTCCCTCTTGAGGACTTCAGGGTGCTTTTCGTAGTATTCTTTTTCGAGCTTATCTTGAGGGGCGACTCCATGACCGTGGAGGCCGTAGCTACCTGGGGGTCCACCACGAGAGCTGTGCTTGCGGTGGTGGTGCTTCTTGAATTCCTCGGAGCCAGGTCCAGGTGAAGGGGCCTGGACATCACCCAGATGGGGGTTCATAGGCACACGTTGACCAATTTCGGGAATACCATGGTCATCCTCAACCTCTTGGCGGCCATCGCTGACCGAGACGTTAGTGCTTGACTGCTTTGTGGCTTGGGTAGATCCAGGACGGCCAATGCCAAATTGTGCTGCCTTATCGGAGTCGGTGCGGGTAACAGCTTGTACACGCTGCTTGGCGCTATGAGCTGGCAGAGAAGGCTTAGGAGCATGGAGCTTGAGGTCCTCAGCGATGGTACGTGTCTGTTCGGGTGACGCAGCTTCCTCCTCCTCTGGAGCCTGAATCTCTTCGGGCTTGATCTCATGGGTCACTGCGCTGTACTCAGCACCCTCCTGGCCAATCGAAGGCATGGAAACGCTGGTAGGGCGGTTGATTGGCTCCTGTTGAGCATCACCGGGATTGAATCGGGCAGAAATAGGGCTCTTTTGAGGAATACCCTCGTTGAAGGGAGAAGGAGCGAACCGAGCTGGGTTAGGAGATATCGAGCGGTCGGATCGTTTCGTAGGGCGAGGCGGGATCTTGGGGACGTTGCCAGCGGACTCGTTATTGTCCTGGCCTTTAGCCGGACGAGGCGGGATAACAGGAGGTTGTTGCATGGCGGCGGCTGTCATTTCTGGTGTTTAGATGCTCGAGGGGAGCGGTAAGAAGGATTACAAAAACAAAATAAGAAGGTAGGTAGGTCGGTTGCGTGCGTGCGTGTAAGACGATGTATGGTTGCGTGATGGGACCTAGAACGACCAAGAATGGGTCAGGACTAAGCGATTAGTATGAAGATCAAAGGACAAGTGCGGAATCAAAGCAATTGGAGAGCATAGCATAGCATAGCATGTATTTGGCGCTGTTGGCGACAGGGGGAAGACTGGTATTTAAAGACTTCTGGTAGTCTCCAAATAAACCACCTTCCGTCACATTAGATCGGATCCTGTGTGCCTGTGCCTGTGCCTGAGCCTGAACTCAAGCGTGTACCTGCCAGTACAGTACAATACGGTGCTGAGCGGTGCAGCCCCCCTGGTGCTTATCGGATCCACGGTTCACAAGCTTGATGTGGCACCTGTGAATGGATCGGATCCGTTGCTATCAGAGCTGGTTGGGAGGCATTGAGAATGCCCGCCATGGCGCACCCTGCTGCGCCCACCAGAGTTGCGCCCGTCGTACACCGATTCGGTTTGATCTTTTGATCAGGGACAGAAACTTACCAATGGGAGAGCCGTGATTGGTATATAGTTTCGATATTAGTTAGAGGAACAAATAAAGTAAGTGACGAGTTCGGTAGGAGCTTCAAAGCAGATAAGGGACGGTATATAAGAGTTGCTGTACAACAATGGGGCCCGATGACTTAATACTCAATTTATACGCTGGATTCTGACCTCAATGCATCACAAAATTGAACGTTCAGGTGACATATGTCGTTGGGAAGGGATCCAGTCGAATCCAGTTCAGTGCCACCGGGAGCTGGTGACTTTGTCCGTCGTCACTGGTTGTGAAAACAGGGATGGACAATGGCGCCAAGTGATACTGTGCGAGACTTTTCTGATCAATACGGTGGCTAGATGATGGGTTGTTTCTGACGAGTTGAAGAGATCGTGGGATGTTTTGCAACTGTTTCCTGATGGTGGACTTGTTGCAAAACTTTTTATCCAAGTTTCAGCTATTCACTGTCAGTCGCACTTATACTTAGCCACGAATTGAGTACTTCTCATTACCTCATCCCATTGTCGACCTCGGTCTTGAAGCTGGCATTGCAGCTACCGAAATAAAGCATTTTCGTCACTTGCATAGGACTTGGCTACAGTGCACCCCGCATCCAATGATGCCACAGTCCCTGCACGGAAACAGTCTTTGTTCAATTCCTTCATCGGTTCCGTAAGTCTATGATTATTTCCTGTCCAGTCCAGTCCAAACAAATAGAGTTAAACCTGCGACGCGTGTTGCAACAACAAGATCATTGCAGAAGATGTTCGTAGCTATCTATCATGGCCATGTCCTTACAACAGTGTTTTAATGGTTTCATATGATCTTTCAATGAACTTCCTAAATAATACCTATTATAGTACATAGCCAGGTACTCAACACTTTGCTGCCGCTGACCCGCCTTCGTTCATCATGGCGGGGATCTCCTGCGGCGTCTCCCCCACCAACGGATCGATGGCAACTACAGCCGCTATGCTTTGCTATCAACAGCTATTTGCGCCGTCCATAAGTGGTAAAGAGAATGACGCTTACTCGACGGCATTCTACTGGACATTACGGTGAGCAAACTTGACGGTCGTCTGACCAGCTGGAACGGAACTATCAAAACATGCATTGCAAGTGAGAACGTTGTTGTTACTAGTCCACGAGGAGATGCATCAATATGGTAAACTTCAAATTCAACAATCGTGTCTCGTGTAAGTAGCAGTACAGTCTCGACTGGGTCACGGTCAAGCCCAACGACGATCCTAAGGACTTTCTCTCCAGAGTCTTGTAGTAAATAGTTGTACTGTGCTGTCGAGCTGTAAACAAGAACCAGCTATCAAGGATCGCCGAGGTCTTTTGAAAGAAACTTTGTTTCCCTTTGGACGTTTTACAATCACGATCTCCAGTCGAATCACATCTTGTCCTCTGTGCCTCCACTCTTCCGATAATACCACCAAACAAAGAAGTTTTCCGCAGATATTCTAAAAAAGTCCGTTCTGACGCCATATTTCCGTATGTACCTAGGTATTTAATCCTCCAGGTATCCGAGCGTTTGAAGCAGGACCGGTCCGGTTACCCTGGACAATCGACGATCTCTTTTGCCATTAGTACCTAGGTACCTATAATCACCAGCATGTAAAAAACACACTGACTTTCATGAACAAATGAACATACCTAAGTTGACACAATAACGGGTCCTTCTCCTAACCATTATAATTTGGTGTCAGAATTGCCAAATGCTACGGGACAACCCCTTCCATGCTAACAGCACTTCGTCACTTTCATGGAGCTTCCGTCAACTTTTAGAAGGACTCGAATCCATCACTCCCCACTCTTACAACTGTCAACCACTTTCAATCTAGCGGCGAGTCCGTAAACCCTGGGCACAGTATCACGAGGATGGTAGAGCTTTCGACGATACCAGCATTTACTAATGGACCCTATTTTTGGGGAGATTAGTCCTATCCGAGCAAGCTGCAGATCGTAACGTGTACTGAAGTCAACGGACAGAGACAAATAATCCCATCGACAGGCGTTGTCACTAAGCCTTCAATAGCTGATAATAACAACTTCGAAGCTTGAAACAAAGCTGTCAGCGACTAATACACTTACAAATGAGGGCATCTGACATATCATGTCCAAGGGTTCAATGCATATGATCAATTTTAGAAACATAACTCGAATAACACAGTCGTCGAAACTCGTTCACTAAAAATAGCAACTTCAATCAAAACATGAGCCGTTCCTCGTCCCAGACGCCAAATCCAGCTGGGTATACAGGCCACTGCCCTTGGCAGGATCCTCACTCGTCGAGATAAGCGGATTTTTTCTCCCACATCAGCACCCCCTCTCCTCCCCAAGCTATCAAAAGCTCTAGTCACCTCCTCTACACAGCGAACTCTCCCATATGATGCTTTGTCGTAATGCGTGGTGTTGGCTTCGGGTCGCCACCACCCAATTGACCGTGTAGATGGTTGGTACATTTACACGATCATCTGCGCGACACCCTGACCACCGAGGGTCTTGCTACCGACAAAGGCTTGTCCCTTGACACCGGCGAGGAGATAGCACAGGGCAGTCAGCATAAGGAAGACGGCGGCGGCAACCAAACTGCTGGCGTGGCTGACAATGCTGATGAACTGCAGAGCAGACATAACACCGTAGGCGGCCGCGCGCATGTAGTTGGTTGAAACCTTGCGAATGAGCTCGTCGAACTTGGAAGAAGTTGGGCAGATTCGGAGGAGGAGAGGAACCTCGATAAACAAGATAATGAAAGACGATGCGCTGTATGTTGTCAGTCCGGTGTTGTAGCAACATGCAAGGCGAGCCAGGCTTACATGGCAAAAGCGCAGAAGATAATGCGAATAACATTAAAGGAGAAAATGTTGGCGATTCCAACAGCCAGACAAATGATCATGGAAAGAATGCCGAGCCTATACGCCAACAATGTTAGTCCCTTGTCAACGGCGCAGTTCGTTCGATATGGATCAAGTCGCAAAGAGGGACTTCGTAGCTCGGAGCTATGATTGAAGCTGCACATAGCCTAGGGTGGGCGGCTTACCATTGTCCGTAGATGCCTATATCATAGTTAGTACCAGAAAGAACCAGCGCAATGCGTTGGGAGCAACATACTGAAGTTTCGCGTTTGGAACTCCTCCTTGAGCGTCATCTTGACAGCTTACGTCGAGCGTTCGTATTCGGGATTGGAGCAGAGGCAAAGCGAGAAGCAATGTAGGATCGAATTGACGGAGAGTGGTAGCGCGGGTCGTAGAAGGTTGCGACAGCAATGAAGATCGGGTCGGAAAGGTTGAGGGAGTGATCGTGGATTGCGTAGTGTTGTGTTGTGACGATGGGAAAGTCTGAAATGATGCACGTAGCCTTTTCGCAAATGACGGACCAGACAGGATGGGATGGTTGCTGAGGTGGTCCCCAGTTTTGATTGAGGCTGGCGCAGGGCTTGGCTGGACTCTGTATCAATACAGACAACCTAGGCAATGGAGGGCAGGTGAGTGGAGGTCCCAGCGCTTAGGCGGTTGTTTTGTAGGGGAAAGGGTCCCTGTAAGGAGGATGGATGGTGCGCTATTGACAAGTTAATGTGAGACGTTGAAGGGTTCCAGTTCGGTTTTTTGATGAAACACAACAAGAGGCACATGTGGTTCGGTGTCGCGATTTCGGTCGTTTCTCTTTCTTTGTGCACTCTTTCATATATGATCGTAATCTTTCTTTAGGCAACTTCATTCTCTGCACAGCCAAGTGACGTACGTTGAATACGCGGCATTGCCAAGCCTCGGCGAGAACTGACTGAGTGATGCGGAGTTGTTCGCTTACACGTCCGATGTCTTTCAGAGACACTTGACTATTCGCCAAGGTTACCTAATACCTATTCACAGCCAGGTCTACCGAATGCTTGGCATCTCCATAATTACAAAGGATCTATCTAGGCATAAAGATATCAAACGTGAGGCTATTCGGGACTAGATATCGACAACAGGCTTCCTTTTAAGACGACATGGTGTGGCTCCACCATCAGCACTAGAGAGGAACCCTGAAATACGACACGAGCCTATGCAGAACACTGGTCGTTGACAATTGAGTAACACAGATATACAGTATCCAGGACATAGAGCGACATGACAGGACCACTAGAGACTAACTCATATCTCAGTCCACCTTCCCTAGTCAACTTACCTAGTACTGCATATTTCTTTGTAGTCATTCAGCCCTGTACCTGACATACCATTGCTTTTGAAGATCGTATCCCAACAACGTGGTGAGTGGGGTGGTTCTTGCTGCAAGTGTGAGCTGCCGTTCGTTATAAATATCCATTGGCACTTCTCTCTACACCATTACATCATCTTCAACGCACTTAACCTCTTCTTCCTAAGGGTACCTATGTACCTAAGTAGGTAGCTTAGCAAGCAACAATCTTTGGCTTATTAAACGTCCAACGACCTATTGTCGCAACGTATACTCAATTGCTCTCACCTGCTCTTTCTGGTCATTCTTTCGAACCGGACCATTATCAAATGACATTGTGAAGGCGATGACTTATACTATCCTTTCAAACAATCAGGTCAACTCCATTCTGGAGGGCCTCAATGTTGACGAACTCGAGGAATTTCGCCATGTGTTGGCGTCGTCCCTTCATGAGTTCTCAACTGGAATACCAGCGTTGGAGGAGGCATTCCAGCAACCGGAGCGTGCCTCAACACTGCACCCAGAAACAATGACCGAAACTCTTTATATACCCTCATGTGCGCCGTGTGGAATGGGATGCAAAGGTGAGCTGGTTTACTCTAAATTGACGAGTTAATCTGACTTGTCAGTGATTTCTTCGACCAGCCCGGAAGCTCCTCAATATCCCGATGATGCGGAGCAGCTTAGTCCAATTGGTGTTGTAAACTTGTTCAGGCCGGATGGAACACCTTTTGGTATCATTAATGCCACTGCCTTGACAGCTTTCCGAACCGCTTTGGCATCAACCTGTCTTCTGGCACGTCGTAATCATGTCAAGACCTTGACAGTGTTTGGCAGCGGCCTTCAAGCTTACTGGCATATCCGACTTGCTCTCATGATGCGCGGCAAATCAATCAAGCGGATTCATGTCATAAATCACCGATGGAGTGAAAAAGCAACTGGACTACTTAAGCGGTTTGCCAACATCGACCCGGAGATCAAGCAACGGGAAGGTTGGCCAGACACCAAATTTGGACTTCTGATCCCCGCATTTCACGAGTACAAGCGCCTGATCAAGGAACAAATAAGGGAAGCCGATGTGATCTACTGTTGTACCGCATCACAAAAAGACCTGTTCGATGGATCTATCCTAACGTCTCATGAGGGCCGCAGGAAAGGAAGACTTATCGTCGCGGTGGGAAGTGTGACGCCAAGCAACAGAGAGTTGCCAGAAGACCTGCTACAGCTGGCAGTCAAGAGAGATGATAAACCACATCGACATTTCCACAAACATGCTACCGAAGGCGGAGTAATCGTCGTTGATAATATCGGAGGCGTGCTAAAAGATGCGGGCGAAATCATAGCGGCCAATATCGGCCCTCATCAAATGGTCGAGTAAGTACTTATTCCCAATTCCAAAAGGCATAGCTAATGTTTGGTTGCAGGCTGGGAGAACTGGTGATGCTTCACCGTCTAGCTGTAGAAGAGTCTGATGGGTTCGCCAGCAGCGAGGCATCTCTGGCCTCAGATATGGATAAGATGGATGCCCGTGGTCGGAGCTCCATGTCAACGGTCTATGGTAGTGGTAGCAATACCAGCGAAACACCAACCAGCCGTACAGGTTCAGTTGACTCTGAAGGACGGAGATCAAGCTCGCTCTTCCGCTCGAGAAAGAACTCGAGCAGCTCTTTGGATAAGGAAAAGCGAAAGTCTGAAGATCATCTTTGTCGTTGGTT
The DNA here is from genome assembly GCA_014898915.1 of Fusarium chlamydosporum. Classification (NCBI taxonomy): domain Eukaryota; kingdom Fungi; phylum Ascomycota; class Sordariomycetes; order Hypocreales; family Nectriaceae; genus Fusarium; species Fusarium chlamydosporum. Next base: position 37,571 of record JAAVUD010000131.1, read on the forward strand.
ACGAGATGGCACTGTAGTATACAAGAGTGTCGGGCTAGGACTAATGGACCTGGTGGTAGGGACACATCTGATCGAAGTTGCAAACGAAAAGAATGTAGGGACTAAAATAGAAGACTTTTGAGTAGGATATATATATATATATATTGGGGGTCAACTGTCAAACTAGTCGGGTTGAACAGGTCGAGGGATGAAGGAGGAAGAACCAGCGGTTGTGCACACAGCCGCTGTGAGTCACAGTATATGTGTCATCTGTTAAAGGTCAGTTGCCGTACGCAACCTTGAATGAACTGAACGTCTGAGTTTTGGACCATCTGGAAGTGGTCAATTGTTGATAACATTGAGGACATAGGGAAACCTGGGCTTCAGCTGAAGGTTAAAAAATAACATAAAATATATATATTGGAATAAATACAAATGTGCTTCATATATGCTGATTATACTTGTACACTCTTACTCGGCCACCCAGATGGCAGCCATACCCATACCGGTTCCTACACACATTGATGTGGCGCCGACCTTCTGCCCAGTTCGCTTCAACTCGTATAGGAGAGTAGAAACTTGTCGGGCGCCAGTGCAGCCCAGAGGGTGGCCAAAGGCGATAGCACCTCCCTTGGGGTTGATCTTCTCCTGAGGAATGCCAAGCTCGTTGGCACACCACAAGCACTGGCTGGCGAAAGCCTCGTTGATCTCCCAGATGTCGACATCATCCTTGGAGATACCAGCAAGGTCGAGAGCCTTGGGGATAGCCTTCCAGGGGCCCTGTCCCATAAGAAGAGGCTTGACACCGACGATAGATGCGCAGACGTACTTGCCGATAATCTTCTGTCCGAGCTTCTCAGCGGTAGATCGCTTCATGAGAAGAACAGCAGCGGCACCATCAGAGATCTGACTGGCGTTACCGGCGTGGATAGATCCGTCCTTGGCAAAAGCAGGGCGGATCTTGCCGAGGGACTCGACGGTGATACCCTCTCGGACACCATCATCCTTGGAAACGGTGATTTCCTTGGTGTTACCCTCCTTGTCCTCGAACTTGACCTTGAGGGGAGCAATCTCCTCGTCGAAAAGACCCTCTTTTTGGGCCTTGAGAGCCTTCTGGTATGATGAAGCAGCAAAAGTATCTTGAGCCTGTCGAGAGATGTTGAGGTCCTTGGCCATCTGCTCAGACAGAACACCCATGGGGACTTTGCAGTTAGCAGCCTCAGGAACCTTCTCAAACTCCTCCGAGAATTCAGAGACAGCACCAGGGCCGTAGTTGAGAGACATGCTCTCAACACCAGCACCAATACCAATATCGATCATGCCGGTCTTGATCTGGTTGGCCACGTCGACGGTAGCCTGAAGACCGGAGGAGCACTGTCGGTTGAGAGTTCGGACGGCGATGGATTCAGGGAAACCGGCGACCAAACTGGCAGCTCGCATCTCGGTCGCACCACCACCAGGAGCGAGCACAGTTCCGACACAGAGGTCCTCGACGAGCGCGGGGTTGATCTTTGAACGGTCGAGAATGGCCTTGAGGACGCCGGCCATCAAATCAGCGGCGTGGGTATCCTTGAAACCACCACGGCCTCCCTTGGTGAATGCGCTTCGGCAGGCGGCAGTGACGACGATCTATTAATGTTAGTGACCAACTCTGACGCATAAAGTACCTTGCTCGATCTACACATACATCATCTGGGTTCTTCTGGAGGATCTTCTCACGACCGCCAGCGGTCGGGTTGCCAGAGATCTGGCCTCCAATCTGGATAATGCGGTCGGTGACTGGAGATGAAGTTAGTTTGTCATCATGGTAAGCATAGAAAGCGACGACTAGACGTACCGCCCATTTTTGCTATGATGTAACTAAGAGTAATGTAGTAAAAGAGTTGAGGGCTGGGTATAATGCGCAAGACAAAGACAGAGATGGGATGGGATGAAATGGTCAGAGGAAGATGAAGACTGTAGAAGTAGTATAAGGGAGGATTATTATACAGAGAGACTCTCGGTAGACCTCGGATGTTGTGTAGGAGAAGGGTTGGGGAGCTTTGTCTGTCACAGGAGGAAGAGGCTACATTCAAGACCGAAGACCGACGCCCGGGGCTGATTACATGCTAAGAAAACCGGGGGACCGAGGCATCTCGTCGCCCCATGCTTGGCGTCGCTAGCGTCTCTTTTTTAGCGTCGGATCACATGCCAGTTCTCAGTTCTCTACAAAGTAGTTCCCCAGCTTTTTTAAACGTAACGCGGGGGAGAATTCTCCAACATGGATTGATTGCTGAACTTGTTGCGTCACGAGGTGGCTAAGAAAATAGTATGTACTCCAAAAAAAGAAAGAAAAAAATGACGATTTTGATGAGAATGTATGTGAGACAGTCAGCACGTGGCCCCCTTCTATCACAAGCAAATAATCGCTGCTTGTCGTTGAACTGATTCATGCCACCATCCAACACCACTAGGTACAACTTACTGTAGGTGCTATACAGTATTCCCAGAACGGGTATCGTTATGAAATGATGAATAAGAAATTTGGAAACAAATAGAACCCAGCCTAACAAAAAAAAAGATTATCTACAAAGGGAAAGGTATCAAATTGGATCATCATTTCATACAGGTATCAAAAGATGAGGAAAGATTACCACACTCGGAGACAGCTGGGCTCCAGGTGGTGCTTCTCTCGTCATCTTGAACTGACTGAGATGCGAACGACAGAGCATCCCAAGGTGAGCTGTCACCAGATCCTGAGTCGTAAATTGTACCAGATACCGGCAGTGAATTGTCGAACGAAGTGTCTATTCTGATCATTGGTATCGTTGACGAAGGCACTGTCAGCGCACGGTTACGACCGGCTGGGAATTGCTGTTGTGACGGATGTGTCAACATGTATTGTTCGAACATCGGATTCTGGTGTTGTTGTTGCTGCTGCATGTAAGGAGAGTTCATGTCGGCCCATTGGTATTGGCTAGGAGGTGCAGATCTAGAAAGTGGCGGTACTGTTTCTGTTATTGGGTTAGCGATCTTTGCATCTGAGGCAATTGGGACTACATGTATAAATGTATGTTCATGCTACTCACCAGCTTCATCAACTAAGCGGAGAGACTTGAGTGCTTCAATGCCCAGCTCAACACTGAACCGCTGATCTGAGAGCTTGCCCAGCCGAATTTGCAATTGCTGGTGTATGCTTCCAATTGTTTCCACATCAATCACGTCTAACACGCACCAGTGTTTGGCGTCCTTCCATCGTGTCCTGGGAACTGGGTGTATCTTGACGGACCAGTTGCGAGCAAACTCGTTATCAACAACACTTGACTGACGATTGAGATAACATTTCGCGATACACGGCACTTCTGTGGTCTGGGTCTTGACAGTGATGCGAATCATTTGACCATGCTTGACTTTTGCTGACTGAGCTTCTGAACGGGCCTGGAGAGGCTGTGCTGAAGATTGCCAGTTTGAGCTATGCCAGGAAGGCTGTGCAACAGGAGACTGTCCTTGGTTCGGAGGTTCATCATCCGTGAAAATGGCTGACTCGTCGAGAGAGAACGGGGGAAATGGCAAAGAGTCAGACTGCGAATATAGAGGCGAAAACGGTTGTGAAGTTTGCGGTTGGGTTTGCATAGACTGGTCTGGTGGTGTGAAGGTATTCAACGACACACTACTTCCGCTACGCCGACGAAACGCCTCGGTGACATGAGAAACAGTAGAAGGACTGCTCCGACGTCTAAGTCGATCTTTAGAAATAGGACTGAGATTTGCTGGCGACCGTGAACGACTTGAAGCCCGTCTGATAGTATCTTCGATCCCATCCAGCTTCAAGCGGCCAGGTCGACCAGCCAGAGCAGGGTTGCGCTGTCGATTGGGCGGGGCCATGACTTGGTTCCTTGATGAAATGGATATTAGGCAGAGGATGTTAATGCCTTATTATAATTTTGGACTTGACAAGAAGAACTCGTGGCAGTCGGGAGGCATACCAGAGCAGAAGTGTAAACGTGAAACAATGTGATACTGTAGTTTAGTTGTGAGCCTGGAACCGGACAAATGAGAACTTTATCAATAGCCCATATCTTTGCGAAATAAAGAAACAAAATGTGCCAGGGCTCTTTAAACATCGCATCGTGACAGGCATGATAGCCAATATGCAAGTGTTAGTATCCAGTCACTGGGTGACATCCAGGATCCAGCATGCTTCTCAAATTCGAGGCATATCAGTCTAGTTGTCAGCCCAAGTCCTGAATTCCGCAAAACATGCCAGAGCAAGGTTTCTGAGTGGTCTCTGATGCGGGTTCTGATGCTGGTTCAGATGCACAGCCTCTGTCTACCGACTCGATGAAGGCGGCTGTGCTGAGTGACGGTGAAATAAAGAGCCGCCTCTCATGACTTGTGCAATCTAGACTGGCCACGCATGATTGAAACTGCGCTTTATCACAATTATTTGAGGCGTTGTTTTGAATCACACACATCCGATATTGTAGTAATAAGTAATTCATAAATCCCTTAACGTAGTTTCAACCTCATCTTTTAAGGCAACTGCATGTTGGGTTGATTTAGTTGCTAGACTGGTTGCTGCGCCTCTTAGAAGCATAGTATTCGGGCGTCAGGCTCCGAATCCACAAGGCTCCAAACTATCAACTACAGAAGTTATTGCAATAATACATGCAGATCGGCACACTCACCTGGCTATCGAAAAGAGCCGCAAATTCAAATGGGTTTGCCGCCTGTTTTTGTTTCGCCTCATTAGTTTCAGGACATAAAGATGTCCATCTATGCCCCAAAATGGACTCAGTAAGAGCCAGGTAGACCAGTGACGTCTCTCCTTCAGACAGCAGGTATACCAATCACGGTTACATATCACTATATTCTGAGTTATACGAAAGGATTTCCAAAGTCGTTTTCACGGAAGTCCGAGAAAACACCAACAACATCCCTAGGAACAGCTGCCTTCATTCACACGAGAAGGACTCAGATTGGTCGATACCATGGCTCCAAGAGTTTTTCCCAAAACCTCGCCCGAGGGGTGTCCAATGCAAAAGAGAGGAACTTCGGGAAACAACGGGCAGAGCTGCTACCAGGCAGTGTACCAGGTATCTTGGTTTGAACCTTCGCAGTACTGTATGATGCTGATAATCTGCATCCAGATACCATTGATGGGCCAATTACATGCCGCACGTGGAATTGTGCTTTCTGCAGCTCGTTCCTTCGAAGCTCCCTGGAGAGCAAGATGCCGTCGAAGACAGTTGTACCATCAACGGAAGCCTGACTGTGGGAAAGGTCAAGTGACCAAGTCTGGCACATCTACTTGCCAAGCCGTTCGGCACAAACAGACCTGTGACAATTCAACATATGTAGATTCGGAGCATGATCAAGTTAACCACCAGGATTTGCCAGCTAAGAATGACGGCACTTCTCCCAATCCTCAGAGTAACAATCACTTTTACAAACGCACCATTCAAACTGCGGAGCCTTTGAAAATAGAAGCATTAGAAGAAAAGATAGGGTGCTTGGCTATTGCTTTGGAGAGAGGGCCAATACGAGCTGTCAGTCCAGGCGTCGAAGAAGCGTATATGAGAGGAGAACCTCTTACCCCTCCTGAGATTGAGTTTTCTGATCACAGTGATATGGAAGACGATTACTGGACATGGGACCAGGACACCGAACGTTTCAGGCACTGGGACGAGGACTTGGAAGAGTGGGTTAGCTTTCCCGAGAGGTTTGACTGATGATGAAGTAGACGTGGGATGGGATAAAGTATAGCAGAGAGGCGTAGTAAGTACCATAAATTGGACAATTGTCAGACTAGTCACTTCAAGATACTTTCGTTAATAATTCTCATTGGTTATTCAACCCTTTCAATACAATACAACCACATCCCCTGCGCCAAATGCTCCTCATCCGCTCACTAAACTGCTCATGTCCTCATAATCTCATCGATCGCCTTCCCAAGCTTTCAAATCTCAATATTAAGCCTTGCTTTCAGGCTTATCCTTGACAACCTTGTCATTAGGTGAGAAGCTGAGACTGACGCTGTTCACGCAATGACGCTCATCAGTGGGCGTGTCAAAGCCCTCGCCCTTAAACACATGCCCCAGATGACCACCGCAGTTGGAACATACAATCTCAGTTCGTGCCATGCCAAAGGCGCGGTCCTCATGACGGACAACAGCGCCGGGGATGCTGTCAAAGTAGGCTGGCCAGCCGCAGCCAGACTTGAACTTGTGAGTAGCCTTGTAGAGTGGCGCATCACATCCTGCGCAAGTGTAGACGCCTTCGTCAGGATAGTGCTTATCGAACTTTCCTGAACCGGGAGGCTCGGTACCCTTCTCACGAAGAATACGGAATTGCTCTTCTTTTGTTAGTTACTGCACATAGATATAATTGAACAGGATTCAACTCACCCTTGTTGAGGACGGCTCGCCACTCGTCGTTTGAGCGTTGATCAGGATAAGACATGTTGGAGTTGTTGCTGGATGAAGTGCCGAACAAAGCGCCCAAGATGGGGATTCCAGACATAGATCGAAGAGGAATAGATCGATAGGCCAAGTGTGAGGTCAGTGGAGGTCTCACACGGGTAATGTTTGAGAAAGTAAAGATGATGTTGGACAAGAATGGAGAGAAGCGCATTGGATAGGAGGTACGATGAGTATATTTATATTCTGGTTTGAAGGTGAGTTGCCATACCTGAAGATCTCAAAAGGACGACGTTATAAGTCCCAGGGTCCTGTTTTAGTGGCAAGCTGTGGAATCATTTGCATCATCGAGTGAGATCGTTGCTAAGCAAGAGCACCGCCACAGCCTGCTGTATGCCGCATTTGTGGCTCTAAACTCGAGTGTTTAGCACAGATACGTTGGTAGCATTCCAAATCTGACGGTAGTTGACCTCTGACAAAGCAACTCCTCGACGAAGATTATTCAACGGTATTTCCACAATACAAATAAGTTGGCACTACGGGAGGCTGTTGCGCTTTAGGTCTTATCTTCATTTCAGCCCCAATATATCACCGTGGCTTAGAAAGGAATGCAGTTCTTGTCATGATACAAAGTCAATTAAAGATTATAGTGTAGAAAATGAATACTAAACCACTTAGTGTTTCAAAGATTTCATGAAATAAACACAGTTTCTTCAAACTTTTCAGTCACCAAGACAGTCAAGGAGTAGGTGTCATGTAACGCAAGGTAAAAAGCTTCGGCCTCAGCATGGCTGATGCGCTGAGTCTTGTAGCACCCCCGCCAAATCCAGGGGCCAGGTACCTACAGCCAAAAGAGTCCAGGCCCGTGCATTAATTCCGCTGGGCTGGGCTCCAACTGCTAATGATAACTAAAACATCACCGACCTGACCACCTTGGCACCTCCCTATCAACCTTCATCCACCTCAATTCTAGGCAACTCTTTTAAACTCTAGGTTGCCACTTTGCAACAATCTTCTTCTAGAGTGGTCCTCCGGAAAATCTCATTACAAAACCTGCGACACTCCGGTCTGGCCTTCTCTCCTTGTCTTCTCGTCACAACACCATCATGTCCAGGAGAGCCCCGAACCCCGCTGCTGAGCGGGCGGCGCAAAACCAAGCGACCATCAAGAGTCTTCTCAAATTAGAGGCCAATAAAGTCTGCTCTGACTGTAAAAGGAACAAGCGTATGTTGGATCTTCACCTTTGTGTTGTAAACCTGCTAACTCCGCCAGATCCTCGATGGGCTAGCTGGAACCTAGGTGTCTTCATCTGTATTCGATGCTCAGGCATCCACCGTGGCATGGGCACCCACATCAGCCGGGTGAAATCCGTCGACCTCGATTCCTGGACCGACGAGCAACTGCAGAGTGTTCTGAGATGGGGCAATGCCCGCGCTAACAAGTACTGGGAGGCAAAGCTTGCGCCTGGCCATGCTCCCTCCGAAGCCAAGATCGAGAACTTTATCCGAACGAAGTACGAGCTCAAGCGATGGGTGATGGATGGTCCTATGCCCGACCCTGCGACCCTGGATGCCGAAGGTGATGATGACGTGCCTCTTAGTATCGTCAAGGAGAAGCAGGTTATAGAGCGCAAGGAGTCCATCAGGAAGGCTTCCCTGGGCAACTCCTCAGCACCAAACGCTGTCCCTCCACCCCAGGGGGATCTTATCGGCGGAGATCCTGTTCCCGTGCGATCAAGCAGCGCTGCTCCTCAAGCGGCCAAGGTTCCTCCCAAGGGTGAACCTGCTCCCCCAAGAGCAACAAGCACAAAGGATTCTCTGCTCGGACTCGACTTCTTTGGCGAGCCCCAGGCCCCTCCACGACCAGCTAGCACAACCGGCACCGCCCCCAGCGGCCAGTCACGACCCGACTTGAAGCAGTCTATCCTCTCTCTATACGCCTCTGCGCCTCGACCTCAAGCTCAGGCTCAACCTCAGCAACCTTCATCTGCAGGAGGATTTGGTGGTCTCGCTTCTCCCACTTTCAGCCACCAGTCGCAAGGCTCAGTTGGCGGTTTCAACGATGCCTTCAGCAGTCTCAGCATCTCGAACGCACCCAAGCCCGCTGCCCCTGATCCTTTTGCCAGCCTGGGTGCTGCTGGCCGTACCGCATCCAGCAGCAGTAACGCCTTTGGTGGCCTGGGAGGAGGCAGCTTCTTTGACAGCAAACCCTCGCAACCTGCTGCTCCCACTCACCAGCATCAATCATCTAACTTTTCTAACTTCGGCGGGTTTTCCTCTCCCGCGCCTGCTGCAGCTCCCGCCCCGGCCCCGCCTCAGCCTGCACAATCCTCCGCTATGGGTGATCTCTTTGACCTTTCTGCGCCTGTGACTACGTCGCCTCCTCCGCCCCAGCCCACAGCTGCTTCTACCAGCTCCGTCTTCAACCTCTCATCCCCTCAAAGCCCTCCTGCCGCTGCGCCGGCCACCACCACGACGACCAGCTCTATGGGCGGTTTCTCTGGCGCCGACGTATGGGGCGGAAACGAATGGGGAGCCCCTGCAGCAGCCCCAGCCCCTGTGCAGAAGGCCCCCGAACCACCAAAGCCCGCGGCTAACGACTTTGGATGGGGTAACTCGGGAGGCGCTTTTGCCAACACTCCCATTGTTCCCGGAGCATCTGGAGGCTTGACATCTGGCGGTTTCAACCCCATCGCATCACCCAAGGTATCAGCCGACGAGGAGTTTGGAGGATGGACCAGCAGCGGGCCTGCTGCCGGCGGCAACGCTAGCCAAACAAAGTCCAGCGGTGGCTTCGGTGGAGACGACGACTTGTTCTCTAATGTGTGGCAGTAGATGTTGTGCTTTTGGAAACATTTAGATGGGTTAAAAGTGGAAGGTTTTCATAAAAATGATTGCTGGCATGTTCGGGCGTTTGCATGTTAGGAGTCATGTAGATGCGAAAAGGGGATGACTTAAATTGTACGACCATTACGATTTCGTTACGAGTGATGAAGCGATGTGATATTTATTCAAGTAACGCCGGCCTAACGCTGCCAAAACAGTAAACTTCTTTGAGAATGGCCCTGGCCTTCTGGTTGTGGACACTGGTATGTCTGGGATGCCCTCAACTCAGTCTCCTGGCCCTGCAAAGCACAGATGATGGGCATCCCATTGCCCTTCTAAATATTAAAGCATTTCCCAAAGTCATCTTAGACGCCTGCGCTCCCAAGTCTAGAAAATCAATTTTGCACCGTAGAACAACACCAAGAAAACGCCAATCACGATTCCCGACAGCTTGAGAATTGCAACACGGTTACCAGACGCGGCCATGCGAGTTAGGCGGCCGGCGGAACCCTTCATCTGTGTCGTCATGGAGGAAAATGTATCGGACTGTTAAGACGTCAGCTGCCAAGTAGTTGTAGCAGATGGGCGAGATAGACGGACGGTGTTGTCAATGACATCCTGGGCTCGAGCGTTATCGTAGATGTCGACTGTCACGCCGCGGAGGGCAGAGACTTTAGCGGAAAGTTCGTCAAGGCGCGCATTATTCTGACGCTCTCGCTCGTAGGCTTCGGACATGATGGATGTAAGGTTGTCGTCGGATTCAGGGAGTTGTCGAGAACAGGGGCTATCGTGTGTAATTTATGAGGCGCTCCAGACCGGGTGAGTCGATTATGGGGTTGTTTTTTGTTTTCGTGTTGAAGAGCAGAAACTCTCGATCGTCGCAGCTCAGTTGCGTTTTCTCAAAGTCAAATGCCAAGTTGTGAAAGGGGTCCGATTCCCAACTCAAGTCCGGGCGGTCATGACGAACTCCCGCTTTTGGGTTCCAGAGTCCGCCACGCCTATGCGCGGGCTGCGCGGACGTTGAGGGGTACGTACTCTGTCGATCGCACCGCCACACCTCGAATTCACTAGCCACCCTTTCCACCTTCTAGCACTCCGCAGAGAAACTGGAGATTTCTCCGCCAAAACGCATCTGTACGTTGACGCCCGAGGCGGGGCAGCATGCTACAAGCAAGGTATTGCGACAGGACATGGTTGGGCAACAGGGCCGCCATGATTTCAGCTAATGAGGGATGTCCTTGCCGCGATTCACAAGTCAACTCTCGTTAGGTAGCTGCGCCACATGAAATAGGAAAGCGTGGTGTGCCGTATCGTTGCGTCTACTTAACTAAAAAGTGAACCCAACATCTGCATCTAAAGTAATCACTAGCTACTGTATACTATCCCTTTGGTGTCTATTGATCCTTCAATACCTTTGTATTATATCGCCGCATTGTCTATAACCTTCGCTTGCTTACAGCCAATACTTGGCCAAGAATTCATCGGGGCGCAGCAATAACTTGTCTGGTGACGACGCAAGCCGGACAAGCTACTACCTATACCTATCAACCCCACCCACTCATCCTCGTACTGGGAGAGCTTGGCTCATCTCTTCCAACAACGGTCTCTGAACTGCGCAGAGCAGAACCTTTTTGACTGTTCGACATATACCCCCTGTATCTCTCGGATTTCACTCGATTGTATCAAGATGGGCATCAACAACCCTCTCCCGTCGTCCATGGCGTGTAAGTTGAAGCCTCGATTTCCTACTCATGATCGCGCATCATGAGCCCCTCCCAGCAAACATGCGAGACACGGCTAACATAAACTCTCTACAACAACAGCGGAATGCAAGAAATGCGGCAAGATTCTTACGTCCTTTATCAATCCTCGCCAGTCATTCGGTCCGGATAAAGTCATTCCTCCTTCCATTCTCGCCAACGCGAAAGGCCTCGCCGTCATCACTGTTCTCAAGGCCGGCTTCCTCGGCTCAGGTCGTTTCGGTAGTGGCCTCGTCGTCGCCCGACTTCCCGAAGGCGGTTGGAGTGCTCCCAGTGCTATTGCGACCGCAGGTGCCGGCTTTGGTGGTCAGATTGGTTTCGAATTGACCGATTTTGTCTTTATTCTCAACGATTCGAGCGCTGTCAGAACATTCGCTCAAGCTGGCTCTTTGACTCTTGGTGGCAATGTTTCTCTGGCAGCTGGTCCTGTAGGTCGTAACGCAGAGGCCGCTGGTGCCGCTTCTCTCAAAGGTGTTGCGGGCATTTTCAGTTACTCCAAGACCAAGGGTCTCTTTGCTGGTGTATCCCTCGAGGGATCTGCCATCATTGAGCGCCGCGACGCTAACGAAAAGATGTACGGCCAGCGCTTCACGGCCCAACAGCTCCTTACCGGCTCTGTGCGACCACCTCCTCAGGCTGCCCCTCTCATGAATATTTTGAACTCGCGCGTCTTTAGCGGCATGCGCGGCGGCAATGACGACGCTATGTACAACGATATCCCCGTATACGATGAATCGCACGACGATGTTGTGTGGAATGGCCGCCGCGGATCTGCGATGGGTGAAGGTGTGCAGCGAGATCGCACAGGCTCATATGATAATGGTTTTGGAGGACCAAGCCGGTCAAACACATGGCAGGACGATGTATACGACAGGCAAGGCGGTTTCGGCGGACCTACCCGCTCCAACACATTTGCCAGCAATGGTGGTGGTGCGGCCAACGACTATGTTTACCGGGACAATCCTTCAGGAGGCTTTGGCGCGGAAAAGAAGACTGGCCCTGGACGACCGGCAGCTCCCAAGCCTAACTTTGGCGCTAAGCAAGCACTGCTAAAGAAGAACGAGGCAGTCGCTGTGTACAACTTCGATGCGGATCAGCCAGGCGATCTGGGCTTCAAGAAGGGAGATGTCATTACCGTGCTGAAGCGAACTGAGAGCGATAACGACTGGTGGTATGTATCCGAGCCTTTCCCCTCATCATCCAAGTCTGCACAACTAACAAACGCACAGGACTGGCCAGATTGGCACAAGAACAGGCATCTTTCCAAGCAACTATGTTAAGATGAAGGAGTAACGGCTGTTTTTGTATCAATTTCAATACCCTGAGGCACTTTTTCGAATGGATATCCATGGAACACATACGATGGGTGTTTTGTCTTTTGTTCGTTTTAAAATCGTTGGTTTCAAAAAAGAGACTGAAAGGTTCGCATGCGCGTGGTGTCGTTACCTGTGTCGTTAAGTTCTCGAATGTTTCTATTTACACTTGCAATACGCATTGTATGCGCACCAAGTTCTTGAAGATATACCCAGGGTCGTATCAATGACCAGCCTGTCAGGAGACTCTGTCACAGTTGTCGTGGTCAAGATCGTGAGCTTGTTAGTGTCCAGCGTGTGCGTAGTTACATTGCTACTCTTGAAGGCCAATATGTCTCATCGTTGAGGCAGCACAATCGATTAGCGTCACAGAACAATAAGAATAAAGTGAATACTCAGATATCTCGTGTGTAAGCACCAAAAATGCTGCATCGAGCCTTTATCGACTCGTGGCCCACTATGATTTTGGGCTGTTCACACGACTCGTTGGCAGATGCCTATTCCTGCATGAGTACGCCCGGATCCTCTGGGTTAAAGAAGCTGAAAGATAATAAAAACACCTCCTCTTTGATTATCTTGTTCAACTCCACGTTTCCCCTCTGGCGTTTTGCACCATTTGTTGCAGTGTGCGAGTGAGCTTGAATCACGATGAATTGGGCCATATCCGCCGAACAATAGCACAATTCTATAGCATATCATTCACCCTGTGTCTTGAATACGTGTTGTCTTAGTAGTGAGCGATCGAAAGCGTCTGAGTGCACAGCTTTATCAAATGCACCCCTTCACCTTGTGGCCCTTCTCAGTGCTCAACTCAATTCTCATACCATTTCTTAATCTAGATAAGAGAAGGCTTAGTTATAGACTTTTATGTAGCGTTGGGAGGGGGGCTATTCTTCGATGCGAGTGCATATCACCAAAAGTCCCGAATGTCTGCTTACAACCATAAGCGTCTTGCATTCTCGAAGGGAATCGTTGACTCGCCGGTGATTTAGGTAGCACTGACGAGTGGGAAATACTCGTCTGACTGGCAGTGACATTGAACGCCTGCATTGTCTTGAAGCCGTGCCAACCAGAAGTCCCTTCGCTTCTCCCAGATCCGATGCAAGTATATTTCTGCGTGACGCTGCTCATCGCCGCCGCTAGCAACCTCTTTCTCGTACTGTTCGAACAACAGCAAAGTCGTTTCATGCAAATCCTTTAGTGTATCAGGATTAGTGATAACAACTAAGGACGAAAGATCGTGGCCCCAGGATTGTTTCCTCAAATCTCTAGTTCTCACATAGCCGTCCTCGAGGTTCGGTTCCAATGACGTATCTGTCTGACATTGGACGTCCTCGTATTTATTTGGTTTGCACTCCTTCGTGGGAAGCGAGCCTTCCAAAGTAGAGGTCATACAGCCATCCCCACGTTTACAGCTTGGATCTGATACAACACGGGAGGTTTTCGTTGTTACACTCCCAACATTCATACGGCGTTGTCCAGTGCTCACTTTCTTGCGAGAAACATTTGTAGCCTGGACTTTCTTCCCATCACCAGTTAATGGACTTGCAGAAGGGCGGCGTAGGTTTCTCGTTTTTCTAGGCTTGCGAGCTTTTCCAACTTCTATTCGAGTCGTCTCTTGCGACTCGGGACTTCCGTCTGCTTTGATGATCTTCTTCTCCGACTCGAAAGGGAGTTTTCTTGGTTGAGGCATCAGATTTCGGTATTCTTGGGATTTGTCTTGGTCCGATTCGTGGTTTATCGGGCCGTTAGATGTTTGCTTCCACCCTGGTACATTAGCCCCGTAAGTACTGACATCGTCATTTAGGGAGTGTTCAAGACTGCTTCGTCCAAAGCTGTTTTGCACAGTAGGGCTATGTAATAACCAGCCCGGAGCCAGTGGACTGGAATAGGAAGACGAATCAATATCTTTCCCAGGTAATAGCACAGGAGGTGGAGTAGGAACGAATGTCTGGCTGAGAGGTGAGCTCACGCGAGGCATATGCGGGTATGTGTTTCCTCCTCCGAGGAACATGTTGTACGGGTTCAATTGCGACGCGACTGGCAATGGGTTGAGTATCCGGCTAGTGATGGGATATGTTTGACCTGAAGCCGACATATTTCTCTGAGCATGTGAGGTCCGAAAATCTGAAGTGATCGGTGATAGAGAAGGTTGGAAAGGGGCAGCCAGCATTGTACTGAATGACATATTATGTTGAGTCTCTGGCCCTCTTGGTGTATCGAAGGGGAATAGAGAATTAGATGTGATTGATGACAACATTGGACCGTAGTCTGGAGTGTTAACATGGCTTGGGAGATTTGTAAGGAGAGATGCTGGTATCGCATCGCTGATGCGGAAGCCGGCCTTCTGCAACAGGCAAACAGAAACGCCAAAGTCTCTTTTCTCTTCAAACTGTACGAGAATTGCCTGAGTATTACTTGGTACAGAAATACATAGACGGTTGGCTCGTGTGTTTATGCCGACCATGTCACTAGGGTGTTGCGAACCTCCTTGGGGCTTTTTAAGTCGAAGGGAAACCTGGCCTGTCAGTATCCCATGGTTTTTTCATAGGATAGACGTACCACTTGCTGCGAGTTTTTGCGAATGAGGACAACAAGTTCCCCAACTTCTGCATCGACTGGTCGTTCGCCCTCAATTGTTAGGGTGAAGGCGCCATGCGACTGCGAAGAATTATAGGCTCTGGCAGATGGACCATCACGTATCTCTAGATACACGAGGGAACAGTCGAGAACGGGAGTTAGTGGACCAGGCATCGTGGGCTTCAACAACATCACACAAATAATTAGGCAGTAAAGAAGTCGGACCGTAAACAAGTGGTAAGTAGTGGGAAAGTGAAATGAATGCGATTTGGTGTAGATCCTCGTTATTGCAAGTTCGTTCTATCTGGGCAAGCAGCTAAGAGATGTATGTCCCTTCCTAGGTAGGTATGATTGCAAGCCCAGGCACCTACCTAATACACTTGAGCAGGTACCTACCTATTGCAGCCGTACTCGAAACGAGTTTCACCTTCCTGATTGCTGATCTATAACTCATTTATCGACCTTGAGAAGGAACGATTGTGAGCGAAGAGGCAACGTCGATTGGCTGCCCGTGTTATTGAGATGGGTCACGTGGAGATAAGCCAGCTTAATCTCAACCGAGACTTTCGACGCGCCGCGCCAACGCAAACTACCAGCGCCGACCCATGCGAATTAAGCAACAATCGTGGATTCGGCTACACTCACCACGACATCTCCCAAAACTGTCAATAAATCAACAGGGAGATCTCTCAAACTTTCAGCATCGCGTGGGTGCGCCTGACTACAGCTAATCTTGTTTAATTGCGCGACGCCCAACGCAGTTCGACGACCTATATCTCTTCCCTCTATTTGCGCGCGCGCATTCGTATCCTAAACTCGCTTGCCCTTCTTCAACCCCGATTCGATCGACCAAGATGGCTCCTGTACGCAATGAAGTGCCGCCGCACACGATAGACCGCACACCTGAATACGAAGAGTTTATGACGCGACTCCGTGACTATCATGCCAAACGAGGGACTACGCTAGACCCGGAACCCAAGGTTGGCGCAACGCATCTCGACTTGTTCAAGGTCTTCAACCACGTTGTGGAAAGTGGTGGCTACGACAAAATTTCAGAGGAAAAGCTGGCCTGGCGTCGAATGGCATCTGAGCTCGGCATATACTCCAACAATGAAGCCTCGACTGCTTTTTCGTTGAAGGAGAAATTCTACAAAAACCTTGCCGCATACGAGATCAGCACTGTACATGGAAAGGAACCCCCGCCAAAGGACATATTGGAGGATGTAACAGCCAAAGGTGCTGCCTTATTGACACGCACCAGAGAGAATTATCGCGGAGCTAAACGGGAGAGTAATATTGGTGCCACAGACTCAGCGGCCTCGGGTGACGATGGTACACCCGTCCGCGAACGACCCGTTCCAGACGCTGCTGCCAGTGCGCGAGCATCGAGAGGATTGAGAGAGGCGCCTCCTCAGCGTGTCATTTTCCAGCCAGATACCGGCCCTTCACGCACAACACGACACTCTTCTGCTCACCATGCGACTACTACCAACTCACCAGCCGCCAATCCTCCCCAGACTCCTTCACACCACCCGAACATGCATGTACCCCAACAACAACACCAGCAGCAACAGAACTACCAGGGAAATCGTGGGCCCTCAGTACTTCACCATCCCACCAACCCTGATAACACATCTAATCTAGTGACTGCTTATCAACCGCGGTTTTCCAAACCCTTGACGCTTCGTGCGGTCCCAACTCCTAGCAATGCGCCGAATGAATTCCAAAAGCCCCGTCAACTTCCACGCCTAGATCCTCGTCAACCAATGCAACCTGGTAGTGAGTGTGATCCCTTGTTATCATTGGAGTTAATCTAACAGCAATAGCTGGATTTGATGGTCCCAATATTTACATGCGATGCTTGAACGCTTTACGATCAAATATTCCTGCTGAGCAAGCTTTTGCGCTTAATCACTTGGTGAAGATATCGTTTGAGCGAGGTGACAAGTATAAATTCGATTCCTTTCCCGGTCTTGCCGAAGGATTGGTTGATAAGGCTCTTGAAGTGGGACAGCTGTTCTATCATGTCAACTGGACAGTGTCGTGGAACATTCCTCATGACTCCAGTGACCCTAGCGTTCTCGACGGAAACTATGGGACACAAGACATATTGGAACGGATTGACAATCTTATCGAAAAGGATGTGCCCGATGTTCTTCAAACCGAGGCCTACGCGGACAATTTGGTCCTGATAACTGAGGCCGTCCTGACGCTGCGGAATATGGTCACTCTACCAGAGAATGCCCACAACATGTCCGATTTTCCTCCCATCAAGGACCTCATTTGCATCATTCTCTACCTTCCACAGAAGGATTCGCTCGTCGAGTTGAAACATCTCACCCTGGACATAGCAGAGCAGCTGACGCCATTCATGACACTGGATTCAGATGACCCCTTGTACAGAATTTTGTTGGCACAAATGACATCCGAGGACCGTGGTACCATTCTCACAGCTCTCCGGGCATTGGGCCGAATTTCAATGAACCTCGAGGCCACGAATAAGTTGGGTAATGTCCCCGGACCCGTGCTTCAGCGACTTACTAGCTGGCTACTGCTCAACGACGACGAGCTTATCGATGCCTGCCTCGACTTTCTCTACCAGTACACTGCTGTCGTGCCAAATGTGGATACATTGATCCGCTCCTTGACGCCGGAGAACTTGGTCGATCACCTCGCTCGCTTGCTCGCTCATGGTGCCCGAAAGACGCAACGCGAGTTGGTTCTTGTGCCTGAGCAGAGAATTCCTGCTCGTGACCAGATCGCTCCTATGCCTGAGGACCTTTTGCAGGAGATGCTCAAGCTAGAAGAACCTGACCGCGTCCACCGATGGGTTCGTTGCTTCTTTGAAGAGGACAACAACTCTTATGTGACACAACTGGCTGCTTGGCAGGCATACCAAACCGCCTTCGTTGGTCCTCTAAAGACCATTGGTCAGCCGCTGATTACACCCGCCGATTTCATCAGGAACAGCACTTCGGTTTACAAAGATTCAAATGCGCAGGTCCTCCGCGACCCGGGTGACCCACAACAGAAGTTCATCATTCATGGCATCCGCGCCAGACCCAAGCCCCTCGGTATGGATGGCAAAGAGTACGGGAGATGCCTGTGGGCCTCTAACCCCGACAACATGCTTGAGAAATGTGGTCACTTTTATATTCAGGCTGAAAAGATGTGGGAGCACATTCTCACAGATCATCTTCACGAAAAACGTAACAAAGAGGGGCACTTCGACAATGTCGAAAAGGAGTTCACTTGCACCTGGGATCAATGCTCTCGTTTCAAGAAGCCTACCAAGATGCGCCTTCAGGAGTTTGCTCGACACATCAACACACACATCTCTTTAGCACTGCCGAGTGAAGCACATAGCAGGAAGCCAGAACGCTCCTGGATCATCCCAGCCAAGACCATGACTGTAACCTTCGAGGAAACAACGACGGTACGCGATGAGCGAAACCCAAATCTCCCGCCTCAAGCTGCCGGTATCCCCCTCAGCGCTGCGCTTGTGCTGCGGAACATTGCCCGAAATGTGGTCAAGACTGAGGCAGAAGAAGAGATGCTCAAAAAGCAAGCGGAGACTGGCGAAAGTGGAGGCTGGAATGAGACCCTTTTCCGGCCACTTCTGCCACGCTTATTTGAGATTCTTGCTGAGAACAGAGCTATGGTATGTTACCTCTCGATAACCTTGATTTTCTCATACTGTATGTGTTTCTTTTTCTAACCGATTTCGCAGAGTCCCTACATTTCATCGCTACTTGATCTGATTCGCGTTGGCCATGAGAATCGAGGCCAATGATGCGATTTCATTGAATCTTGACGGTTGTTCTAGAGTAGCCTTCTCTTTATACCAAGAACCCTACGACGGCTACCAAGCTTGGAATGACGGGGATTCTCATGGGTGTGAGTAATGCAGGGCAAGGCGTTTAAAGGAGAAGTTCCTGAGGTAACATGGTATTGAATAGGGGTGCGGCTCGCTATTCATACAATAGCTTCCCTGCGACCGGAGATTAAAGGTGTTGGAGCGGCATCATGCTATTTTTCGAAACGGATTGCGATGTAATAATACCCTACTGGTGGGCATGATAGACTCACTGATTATTTATGGATGATAGGCTAGTATACTTGAGAGTAGAAGGACACCGACACCGCCCGTTTGCAAGATCTCTGCGAGAGGAGTGTTTCGGTGTACAATCTATTATTGTTTACACTGATATCCTGCTTGAAGCTTGTCATGCTTCACAGTCGAGGAAATCGACAGCTGTCGCTTACAAACTTAGTCTTGGTACACCACTTCTTAATCAAGAGTCAATTACCGGACCGGATGCCCTGATAACTCCATGACCACGATACTAGTGCCGGGCCGGTGCCTCTGTAAATATCTGGGCCTCGAAGTCGGTGTTCAAACATGTCCCTTGCTCGATAGTGAAGCAGCTAATGCAGGGCTCGTACGAAATGGACGGGAAACGCCGTGACGAGCAAGCAACCTGGGATGTTGAGTAATTCGCAAGTGGCTGGCCAGTACCGTCGGTCTATTCTCGCCAGCTCGATGGGTGAACGCTGGTGAGAATATGTTCTGTCTATGTTGGACGGGTTATACCATACCCCAAACGTGGAGGATTGTGCTTCTGAGGACATCTGGAACCCCGGTAGGTGCTGTGTCCCTTAGCAGCTCCCCACTTCACGATGCTGCCACTAGCTCCAGAGCTAAGGGAGGCTGCGGGTAAGATTACGTGCCGTGATGGATACAACAGTCTGCCCGTCCCATATCGACGGAACCGACAAGGCTGACGCCATAATTGAAGACTCTGCTCTAAGTAATATGGCAATGCTTGTATCGCATCTTGAATATTGACGTCAAGTTTCATGCAAGACCGTTCAAAACCCTCTTGGTAAACTCGTGCATCATCAAAATGGAGCATTCCGTAAACTTGACAACGTCCTGATACATCTGAGGTCGCTTGGAAGTTGCCTCAGTGGATAGATCAGATCAGTTGTAGACGAGAGCCACTGTGGGTCACAGTAGGAGATCCAAGTCCGTTCTGTCTGTGCAGCAATACTATTCCCTACAATATTAGCAATGAGTTCTTGCTCGCTACGGCTGGAAGCGACCGGAGTATCGTCTGATTCTTCGAATTTACCGACTTCTTGGAGCGGGATTAAACGGGCAGAAGTACTATAGATGTTTGGATACACACCGTCATTTTTGTGTAAGTCATAATGATCACCGGCGGCGAGGAAAGTTTGCCTTCAACTAAGGCCTGTCGTCATCAATGAAGATCGCCGCAGTTAGCAACAAATCCAATCTCGTCATTTTCGTGAGAAGGGGAGAAAAGACGGTTGGAAACGAGATATAAAAAACCCCCACTGATATAACTAAGAGACTTTGGTCATTGTTTTTACTATCGTTCAGACCACGCAACCGAACAACAGAGGGGAACCAAATCCTCGGTCAAGGGTAGGAGTGGTGTGTGAGCCATTGTGTAGACCATTCTGGGCTAGTGTTAAAGCTCTCTTGGCAATTCTAGGTGTAACCTGGGCTTTCCAAGTGGACGGATGACACACCGAAAGGTGAGTAGTTTTGGCTTCTCATGGTATTGAATAAAAAAGTTAGAAACAAAGTTCACCCTACAACTGCAACATTTGCAAAAAGAAAACACAAACGTAAGACTCATGTTTAATATCGGTATCAGATGAGCAGGGATACAATGCGTGTTATGTCTTGTGAGCACCAGATACACTCACCTTGATAAATAAGAGCGGTCTCGGTGAGGATTGAACTGGACATCCTGACTCGACCAAGATGGGGGATGTCCTATAATCCGTGTTACCCGGGATTGGAAACTGAAACTAGCCCAATCGTCTAGACCTTCGATGATTTATGTTGAATGCTGGCCCTAGGGACGCGCAACAAATATCAGGCCAGGTTTGGTCTGTGCTCTTCAGCTCGGATGGATTGAATACCGTACGTAGCACGTTTTCTATATTGGTGCAAGGTTAAACTCTGGTTGGATGGCGGTGTAACAGAAAATCAAGGACAGGATGAAAGAATTCTTCTGCCTAGAAGGATGGGGACAAAGCAGAACTTGCCCTCCCCAATGAGATGACATGCCGACTACTGCAAGCCGCAGCGGAGGTTAAATGGGCCCGGTAACCGAATTGACGAATTGCTTCGACCGCAAAATGAAGTGCTTTTTTGTTCTGGTGTTGAGGCAACGCTGCACATCTGAGCTAAATTTTCTTCGGGTGGCCGGACTGCCACATATTGTACGAAACTATACCATACCATACCAAGCAAATGGAAGCCGAGCAGAGAAACATGCAGAAACCTAGACTAGAATTAAGCGGGGAAATCCCAAGACATGCCCCGGAACGCTCGGACTGAAGGGCATACTGCATTGCATTGATTTGACTTTCATTACAGTCTTGGAGCGTAATCATCTTGATTTTGGTTTGCAAAAAATTGTTGGAGATCTGAACATCCATTTCCATGTAAGCGCCCGCTGTGGGTGAGGTGGGGACCTAGGAATAGCTAGGTACCGAAAGAAGAGCTACCCCTGCAACGTCCCGAGAAGCTTAAGGAAGCATCGTGAACTTGGGGGCGCTTCCATTCTCCCCGCGACCCGCCATAGCTCATAGCTCCAAACTCCCCACGCTTAACTGATCTTCTCTCCACTTGGTGCGTCCAATCCCTGAAGTACCCATATGCTCGTTCTCAACTTTGCTCCGCGTTGTAATCAAGCCAAGCTCTGAAGGTTTGGAAAGCTTTTGAAAAAGGTTGTGTGAAAGGTTTGTTGATTCTGCGCGGCCTCACCAACGTCAATGGCTGTTTCTTTGCCCGAGTCTCATGTCGAACAAGGACACGCAATAAGGTCGTATCGTGCTTGTGTAGCGGGGGCCAAACCATAGGTACAAGCCGAGCGAGGTAGGTAGGTATAATATGAGACGGGATGTGAATGTGAGACTTGGTAGAAGAATGAGAAGCTGCCTCTAGACCGTCACCTGAACGAAGGGAGCTGCAAATGCGTGGTTGTGGTGTGGACATTGACAAGCATAGATGTCAGTCAGTAACCCCACGTTGTTATCGTGAGAGATGTCACGCCAGATGTGACAAGATCCAGTCCAGTTCTGTTAGATACCTAAGTGCCTTACCCGAGTGGGCAGAAACCAAGTTATCAATTTAATTTGAGGAAGGTGCAAATAATTGGTGGCTGCCAGTCGGAGTGTGCATTGCAAACCATAAAGGTAAGAGCAACGGGATGCTGCTGAGTGCCATCTGGTCCAGGTAGGGTAGGTAGCGTGGGTAGGTAGGAGGTAGGTACCCAGCCATAACACAAAATGAGGCAAGAGGAAACAACACCAACAGAGCAAGCTTCTCTAGGTAAAACATGATGGAAATTTCCATCACCCGCATTCACAACTAACTGCCTACCTATCTAACCTAATTCATATCAAAACAAAGAATTTCAGATCACATCATAGGTTAATAAGACGAGACTCTTGAACGCCATTTAATCAATCCCCCACATTGTAATGCGTGCCTGAATGCGCCTCAGCTGTGGTCTAGTTCAATCTTTTGACAGGAAATGCAACAGTCCTGGCATCGACCCTGTCAATCGATCTTGTGACCATCACAAATCTCCATTCCGTCTCACATTGGACTGAACCCCCCGGTTGATGCGACATCGGTCTCTTGTGAGTCTCCTAGTCCTAGTTGTTGTGCTACAGTTCGGATACTGCCCCCCCTTCTTGGACCCAGGCTAACAGACTTCTAATTCAGGCACATCCAGCACCACCTATCTAGGTAAGTACACGCACACCTTGTTCCTTTTTGTTGATACAAACATGAGCTCACTTCACCGTCTTACACCGAAGTCGGTGAAGAATTCTACTCCCTTGCTTGATTGTTTGCTTGCTTGCTCTGGGCTGGGTGCTGGGACATTTGAAGCGTGCCGGCCGTTGCTCCACCTACGACTACGTACCTACGTATTGTACCCGTCATCTCTATATAAGTCCACTGTCAAACTACCTCCTAGGCTGGTTTCCATTGACTTTCTATCACATCTACGCCCTCTCACATTAGCTTCACACAACCCACTTCACTCTGAACCAGATCACCTTCTCGAATTAGAAGTGTTACCCCCAACAGCCCTTATACATACACTTTCTATTGCCCCATATTGTCATGCCAGAATTTGAAGACAACGGGCAACTAACAAACGTACGCTGCTATAGACACCTTCGCTAGCTCTCTCCACACCACCTACATAGGCGAGATATCTTTGTTGCATTTGCCACCAAACTTGCAATCCCCGGATCCGAAGCATCAAGGCCGTATCTCCGTCTTCCAGATCACCAACATAAACCAAGACAGCTCAAGCAATTGCCGTTCTGGAGTCGCTATTGAAGAGCCCCGAAGACAGTACCGGTCCCCCTGCAGTCACGTAAACTCGTAACAAGAAAAACATACCTTCGAACCAAACACTGCTCTACACTGCCCTGTCAGTCTCAACGGAGTTTCCCTACCGCAAGATCGGCAACGCAACACCAAATCTGATACTGGCCTTTGCCTTCACTCTCACTTCCGGTTCCACAGTTTTCTCTGCCCAGGCCCCCGCTGCACACCCTCCCTCAGCAGGCACTAGACGCACCAGAGCCGCCAAAGTACAGCAGATCTCTTGATTCTAGCCCCAGCTGAAGTCATCTGTATTGCACCGTACCTTATCGCTTACCTTGCTACACCACACCCTTTTGTTTCCTCACGGACATACCGCCACACTAAACTCTGCACCTAGCAAAGCCCCTTGCTCTGCGATCCTACACTCCAAACCCTGCAAGAGAAGAAAAAAATAGTTTCGCCTCGGGCCTAGAGTTTTCTCTGTATTGCTCTGCCACTCCACCTCCGCTTATACCTCCACCTCCACAACGCCCTATATCTGTGATTCACTTTCAGACCCACCTCCCCTCGAGTATATATCGAGCTTCCCTCTGCCTCTTGACCTTTTCTCTCATCATCCTCACTCACTACACTCTTCCTCTCTTTCGCTTCGAGTGCCTGTGTCTTTCTCCAGACCGGTAACTAATATATAACGTCCTGTTTTTCTCGACATTATCCCTATTATATACTCCATACCTACCTTCATCACCTCCCTTCATCACAGCAAATCATCATCATGTCTTTCGCCGCTCGCAGCGCCCTCCGCCTAACTCGGGCTGCTGCCCCTACTTTCCCCAGGACCGCTGCTCGATGCTTCTCTGCCACTCGTGTGCAGCGTGTTAACGACACAAACATGAAGAAGAACGTCGTTCGTGAGAAGGAGATTCCTGTCACTGTTTACGCTGCTGGTCAAGGTACTGGCGACAAGCACACAGTCAATGTCTCTGAGGCTGCTGCTCGCATTCCAAACGAGACCCCCGTTCCTGCCTCCGACAGCGATGCGGTTCAACCTCTCACCCGCAAGACCTTTGAGCAGCTTCCCCAGACTATGCGCAACATGAGTGTCTATGGCAAGACTATCATCCTCACTGGTGCTGCCCGCGGTCTTGGCAACTACATGGCTCGCGCCTGTGCTGAGGCCGGTGCCAAGAACATCATCCTCTTCGATGCCAACCAGGAGCTTGGTGATCAAGCGGCTGCTGAACTTCATGACAAGACTGGTCTCCCTGTCTCATTCTTCAAGGTCGACGTTCGTGACGGTGCTGCAATCAACGCCGCTGTCGACGAGGTTGTTGAACACTACGGTGCTCCCGATGTTCTTGTCAACTCCGCCGGTATCGCCGACTCAAACATCAAGGCTGAGACATACGATCCTGCCATGTTCCGCCGTCTCATCGACATCAACCTTACTGGATCCTTCCTTATGTCCCAGGCTGTTGGCCGTGCCATGATGGCCGCTGGAAAGCCTGGAAGCATCATTCTCGTTGCCTCCATGTCGGGTTCCATTGTCAACTTCCCCCAGGAGCAGAGCTGCTACAACGCTTCCAAGGCCGGTGTCATTCAACTCGGCAAGTCCCTCGCCGCGGAGTGGGCTAAGTATGACATCCGAGTCAACTGTATCTCTCCTGGATATATGGACACTGCCCTCAACCGAGTGCCTGCCCTTGATGCTCAGAAGAAGATCTGGAAGTCTCTCACACCCCAGAACCGCCTTGGCAATGTCGACGAGCTCAACGGTCTTTGCATCTTTCTTGCCTCTGACTCATCCAAGTTTATGACCGGTTCGAACTGCATCATCGACGGTGGCTACACATGCTACTAAACAATGCACAGATTTTACGATTAGCGAGGAAATGGTTTGTGAGAATGGGTTGAAAGGATACTCGAGCGAAAGACCTGCTTTTCTTTGTTTGGAGTTCAGGAACGGATTGATGACCTCTTTCAGGCACGGGCCAAAAATAAAACGGGTGGTATGACGATAAACCAGATACGGCTCTGGATATTATAGAGCAGAGGCTTGCCTGCATTAGACGCAGAGCAACACGATCCAGACTTAGGATCAAAACTTAATAGCCACTGGCATTTAATCATTAAAATTGCTCTCTTGTTCTCTTTGTGACGCAGTGTAAATCTGATTTAGACTTTCGGGTAGCTGATTAGATCGGATCGTGAGCGCTAACAGAATGTCGCTTATTTAGATGGAGCGCAGGCGGATCGTGACTTTGACGAGTAATGGATGTCAAACCACGTGAAATCCAATCCACCCATGCACGACAATCGATCATCGCATGCTTCCGAGCAGCCAATCATGATTCCGCCTCTAAATTGAAAACGGCAATACAGCCTGGGCCAATGGGTTGGTCCAGGTTATGTTCACCGCTTCAACCTTTAGACGATCAAAACCGGGTCGCGGGTTTCAACCAGCCCTTTTATTTTTATACTCGCCAACGCAGAAGGCGGTGGAGAACATGGCTTCATAGCAGCGTGGGAGAAAAGAGGAGAACAGAGGGGATGTAAGGTTCGATGTGCGAGAGACATTCTGATTAGGGGAGTGTCTTGGAGGATGCAGGAACTGAGACAGAAGTGCAGATATTTGCTGTTTGAAAGCTGTATTCACTTACACGTAGAATAACATGTGTCGAACCGAATTAGTCACAACGAACAGCAATTCCAAATCTAACAAACCATGTCCATCCACGTCCCAAGGATTTGATTCAAGGCACTTACACCTACATTGGCTACGCTGGCCAAGTTTGTTACGGAGGACCCCGAGGTGCCACCAGCAGACCGCATCGTTGTTCCGGCTCATGAGACGGAGGGTCTTAGGAGGTGAGCATGGGTATGTGAGGCAATGACTCGGAAAGGCAAGTGTCTTCAGATTCGCAGTCTATAACTACTCTTTCCTTCCCCGATCCTCTTGTCCTTTTTGGCTCAAACTATCACAAGAATCACTCGATATCCCACATACAAGCACCTTTACAATCAATACCGACTCTACAGTCAAAACTCAAACCATCACTTTCTATCATTAATACCCTAACATCAACCAATATGCAGCTACTCTGTATTTCTTCCACCTCCCTCTCCCGCGCCGCTCGTTCGCTGCGAAACCGTCTACTCAACTCCAAGACTCTCCTCCCAGCCCGTGCCGCAGCAGCCTCAGTTCGCAATTCAATACACCTCTCCTCGCCGTTCCATTCGCACTCCCACGGCAAGATAAAACACCAAGTCCAACCTGCGGCACTTGGTACTGTCGCCGTGCTTGGCAATGGGCTACCTCCGGGTATAGAGTCCCACGCTGCCATGATGGAGGGCCAAGGATGCGCAAGGGCCGGGAAACACATCGGCTCTTTCTATCAACAATGGGAACGGGGCAGCTTCATGGTCAGAAAAAGCAAGATTATGTAGGATGGAGGGGCGGAAGTGGAAGCTATGAGGGATATCGTTCACGCTGATCTGGTCGTTTTGTTGATTTTACGTTTTTGTATTTGCATTGAGTATCGGGGTGCTTGTAGGTTCGTTTGCTTGGCTGGAGATGGCTGTTGATGACCGTTATGATTGTTATGTCTGTCAGTAAGAAAAGACTTTTTAAATGATATCTAAATAAGCAATCCCTTTTGTATGGTCACCAATGACACACATACATATTCCAATATCCACAAGGCACCAAGGCAACTGAGCAAAGCAAACGATTTTTTATGATTCAAAGCTGGTGAGGAGAGAGGGCCAGGTCTAGTAACGTAACAGACCCAACCTCGAGTGCGAACTCGATGTGCAAGAAACAGTTCGTATGCAGGGGGTATATCCAGCGTGTCATTTCTATGTGCTGCCAGGCATCATCATGGTGTCCGCCTGCTGGCACCTTTTTCTGTTTTTTTTCTCTTCTTGCCATGTGTCGAACTTGGCGACTCCATGCGCATAACATAACAAGCCACCCAACCCTTAACGAGGTATGGTGGCAACTCCAACTTCAAGATGCAAGGCCTGCTATGATATTTGAACGATTTGTCCAAGAAAATGGTCATTAGATAGTTGGGAATCAGAATCGTGATCGAGGACGCATTAAGGTCCGCTTGATTTGTTCCAAGCCATCACGAGACGACAGAACAATACCGATGTATCAATGTATCGATGCATCAAATCATCGTCGTCTGAAAAACGCTGGGAATCGGTGGAATATTGTCTCCCGTTTCACCGCGTCAGGGGAGTACGGGGGAGGAACAGTTCGCTTGGGGGGTACCTACTGCCCCTTACGAGCCTTTTCTTGCGCCCTTTGTTCTCGAGCAGCTCGCACCAGGGGCGAAAGTTGAGCAAGGTCAACACAGCCCTTCATGAATTCGTGCTGAAAAGAGTTAGTATGCTGGGCTATGGTTTTCAATGATTCAACTTACCCTTAGCAAATCATGGGCACTTGCTCGCTTCTCGGGGTCCACCTTGAGTGCAAAATACAGGAAGTCCTTGAAAACAGGCGACAGGTCCTGCTCGTTCTTAATGTGAGGAGTGCCGTTTGTGGCAATCAACCAAAGAGCTCGGAGAGGAGACTCGGTCAGGTATGGCGGCTCGCCTTCTATCATTTCGATCGCCATAATACCCAAAGACCAAATATCAACTTTGCGTCCGTACTCTTTTCGGGTGACAACTTCGGGGGCCATCCAGTATGGTGTTCCGACCATAGTCGTTCGCTTGTTCTGAGCTTCGTTGATAGTGGCACAGAATCCGAAATCGGCTGCGACAGTTAGACATGTATCGTACAAAGGTGGACAGATTGGCACTCACTCAGCTTGATCTTGCCTTCCATTGACAGCAAGATGTTATCAGACTTGATATCTCTGTGAATGACACCCTTTGAATGCAGATGCTGCAGACCCAGAAGTGTCTCACGACACACCGAAGCAATCTGACCCTCAGACATGATGTTGAAGGTGACAACATCCGTAAGGCTGCCTCCCTCCATGAACTCCATGACGACCCAAAGCTCGCCGCCGCACAAGTAACTGTCGATAAAGTTGACAATGTTGGGGTGTGAGCTATCCTTCATCACAAGAATCTCATTGATAATCAGGTCCTTCTTAGGTTGCTGCTCGAGATTCATCTGCTTGATAGCCACTAGACGGTTTGTGCCACGCTCATGACCAGTGAAAACGCCTCCAGAAGCACCTTGGCCAATCTTGTTAAATCCACGGTAAATATCTCGAGGATCACCTTCACTACAAATACGTTTAAGGGAGGCGATAATATCAATGCCTGCGCTTTGACGAGCTCGGTGTCGTGGTCTAGCCCCAGGGACTGCTGCTCCAGGAGCTTGTTGACGGGAAGCACTGTGCATGCCGTTGGGCTGGCCGTATCCAGGGGCAGCCTGTACGTTCGGGCTCTGGTGATGATTAGGAGCACGTTTGCTGGGCGCACGGCCAATCCCGCCAGACATAGCGGCCTGGGCCTGAGCCATAGCCTGCTCTTGCTGCTGCTGCATCAGTTGTTGCTGATAAGCAGCAGCTTGCGCCTGGGCGAGTTGTGGGTTGGGCTGCGGGGCAGTAGGGGCGTAGGTAGGTACAGCAACGCGGGAGTTGGATCTCGAACGGTGCTCTTCCGGGAGCATAGGGCCGGCATCCTTTGACACGCCGTAGGATTCGTCGCCGGACTGAGACATACCGATGCCAGAGTCTTTGGTCGCGTATGCGCCGTGAGGCATATGTCGGTTACTCATACTAACGGGTGGCTTCGGGGCTGGACGGCTGGGCATCAAGTCCTTACCAACCTGGCCTCGGGGCACAGGCGGTGGTGCTCGGGGATTCTCAAAACTTCCTTCATTATTGACAGTTGGAAACCTGGCGTTCGTAGGTGAAATATTGTTTGGTGACATACCCATATAGTTTGACGGGTACATGCCCGGTGATGCTCCAGCTGCCGGAGAGGTGGCATACTGGCCAGCATGATGAAATTTCTCAAGGACTTGGTCCTCTGGAGGTCTCTCTGTAGTCTCCTTATAAAACTGTAGAATATCAACCATAGTTTGCGGGTTCTCTCGTCTTTCCTTTTCAGGAATTCCACTTTCGTTGATAAGCCGCTGCCATTCTTTCGGCAAACCCTAAACGCCGTTAATAAATAGACTGGTGATGGCACGGGAATACTGACTGTGAACTGGCCTGTAGAGCTATCGTAGCCGACATGGGTGACGTGGACGGGATTTTCAGGCGCAGAGATAACCGGCTTCTTGGGCGATCCTACCAAACTGTTCATGAAACCAGAGAAGCCCGATTTTTTACGTAGAACAGCTGGCTTGGAGTCTCTCCCATCGTCGGAATATCGTTTGGGATTGACAGAAGGACCATCTGTTGGGGCTCTGGGGCCCATGCCTTTTTCATTCATAGTCGAGTCCATCGCGGAAAAGCTATTTGCGGTTCGTAAAGCAGGACTTGCAATCTTGGCGTCTGCGGGCGCCTTAACGATCTGGGGCGGAAAGTGACGGGAGGGAGCTTTTGGACTAGGAATCTTGATCTTTTCAATACTGCTTAGAAGACCAGCGCCGTCGAAAGGAGCGCCGATCAGGTCGTCGTGAATAGCAGGGCTATCGAGTGGGCGTAGATGAGAATCGGAGAGACGGTTTGAGTGACGAGGGACAGGCGCCCAATGATTAACAGGGGTAAAGTCGCCCTGAGATGAGATGGGCGATGGGACGGGTCTTAGGTTATTGTTGGCGGATAATTGAGGATGAGATCGATCAGAATCTTGCCAGTCGGACACGGTCGCGGGGTTGGAGCGGGCTGGGGGAGCGCTGGGGGCCCTCTTCAGGCTCTGGGAACTGCGTTTGCTCTCGAGGGACTGGGCGTCGAAGGCACCACCATCGAAGCCGGAGGAGGAGCGACCGAAGTAGGAGGGAGGTTTCTTGATAAGTTTGCGACGATGTGAAGTTGCGGTATGAGCGGACGCAGAAGACGCAGAGGTATATCCGGGGCCGTCCATGATCCAACGGCAGTAGGAGCAGCCTGGGCAACTGACGAGTTGGGGGGGCCCTCGGGGCTAAGAAAAAAAAAGGCCTTGCCTTGTGGACGGCTCGGGCTAAGGTACCTTACTGTACTGTACTCTGTTAGGTACGGATTTTTTTTAGGGACGGGACTGGATGGATGTGATGGGTCGAGCAGGTGGAGGAGGACTAAGCAGAACCCGAAACAGACACAGGGCAGGGTGTGTGCGCAAGGAATAGAAGTTAGAGGATAGGACGGGATAGGATAAGATGTGATGTGATGCAGTGCGCGCAGGTCCTGTTTGGGTCTCTGTTCAGAGGCCCTCGAGCTCTTTCAGAAGGATAATCAAGGGGGAGACGAACCAACGATGCAGGCCAAACAATAGCAGGGCGAGGCAAAGCAGATGCAAGAGTAGACGGGGGTCCTGGGGACACAACGCGGGGGTGGTGTGTGGTGTGTATTGTAGAGGCCCAACGTGGTGCGTATTGTATTGTATCGTGTGGTGGTGGCTGTTGGACTGGACAGGCGCTGGAGCTGGAGCTGGAGGTCCTGCAAGTAAATTCTTAAACTACTTGCTTCTGCCTTGCTTCGTTTCTGTTTCGTAGTACTTTTGCTTTTGGTTCTGTTCTGGGAAACCTGCCCGGTGACTTCATAAAAAAAAGGGTAAGCTGGGATAGGGATAAAGTGGGTTGGGGAAATCAAGTTCTGGGGGGAGGGAGAGAAGAAGAAGCATAAGAAAAGACAGACAGCCAGCTTAAAGGCAACACAAAGCAAAGCTGATGAGTCTGTCTGGAAAGAAATACTAGATTCGCACTCGCGCTCACACTGTGTTGTACTCGCCCAATTCAAGGGGAACGAACAAACGAACAAGAAAAAAAGGGTGAGAGAGATGAATCGGAATGCGGGAGTGGATTGGGTTGCGGGACGAGATATTACACTGTAGCAATGGGATGGATGGAGGGGGAGAGAAGTCCCCTTCCCATGGATCCATGGATGGAAATATCCATTGTGATACGAACGGCGGGGACCTTACTGTGCTGATTGTCCAGCAGTGGCAGGTAGGTAGTCTATGCCTTACAGTGCTGACGATATTATCAGGAGCTTTACATACGGGGGTGACACGGTTGCAAGAAAATTCTGCTAAAAAAGAAACGGTTTTCTGAATCAAACGAGCTGGTCAAACAGACAGACAGACAGACGGTTAACTGCCCGGAATTGGGGTATTGATTAGCGAGGTGGTTTGGAAACAACCTAGACATATAGAGAGGCCCATGCTTCAAAATGAAGGGTTCAACGTGGATGAACGAATGTCTGAGCACTGGGAGAATGGATGGCAATCAACTCTACTTTAGAAACGGTAGAGAGTCAGGTAAGATTTTATTTTACTCAAATTATTTCTGGTCTTGGTTGATTAATTAATCAATTATTGGATAACTACTACCATGGAAGCCAGTTCACTAACAAGTACAAAAACCCTGGAAAGGTCATATACGGGCTGCCACAGTCGTAATTCATCTAATTGGGTTTATGATAGGCAGGGCACCGAATAAATGGCTTGGACCCTGGACCCCAGCGCATTGGATAGGTTGGGTTAAGGTACTAGCTACAGACAGGCAGACAGTTCAGTCGAAGTGGTACTTACGATCTGCAGAGCGGGCCACTCAATGCAAAGGTACCGTAGCGTTCCTTGGCAGACGCAGTTTTTGCCCTGGACTGCCCTGGACAAGTTCCGGCCATGAAAGAGGTACCTAGGTAGGTCCCTTTCCCCCTAAAAGTAGGCGGACTCCTTCCAACGTCTCCCACTCCACTGTGGTTGTAACTCCATTGCCAACCATTGGATCTGTTGTCCCTCGGGCCGTTGGCACGACTCGACAGTGTGAAAGCCTCTTGCCAGCACTTGGTGGTCGGACCAACCTAACCTAGCAGCAGCAGCAGCAATCAATTCCATGGGCCATGGATGGGATGGGATGGTATCACTGCATTCTTATCCTGTTTGTTTTCCCCTGAGCGCCTCGCTCGCTGACTGAACCTTGTCCTTGAATGCCTCAGAATGACGACGCGGGGTGGCAACTAGTCATCTATCTGTTGACTGAACCTAAAGGAAGGCTAACCTTTAATTAACGCCCGCCTTTCTTTGGTGTTTTGCACTGATTAAAGAGCTGCAATTCTGACACATGGCGGGCTGCAGAAGGGACGGCGTCTGAAAGTGAATACAGTACCGGTACTGCAGATAAATAAGTGGAAGGGATTTGTCCAGTCCAGTCCAATTGTTTCCACTTGAACCACATGTATCCATCCATGTGGATGTCAGTCACTTATCGTCAAGCTTCTGTGAATCAATGACATACCTATCTTGGCGACATACGAAACTCAAAAGAGCTTAATGCCTGCTATAACGAACAGCTGTGCATTGGCAATGGCTCCTGCTACAAGAATAACACCCAATATCAACACGCCAATGATCGGGAGCATTATGTCATTCCAAACGACTTTGTTCACAGAAAAGCATAAAGAAAGCCAGGGTACTATATTATACCGCGGTTAATACGACTAACGAAGTATAAACGTGATCATAAGGGGCCCAATATCTCTAACAAGCACAAACTCACCCTGAATAAGATCCGATGCTGATAATGTACCGTACTGATGGATAATCAAACACCCTGCATATTCTGCGCTATACCGCAGTCACTTCACTATGCCGAGCATCGTGGTTCATAGAGTCCACTCCAATATAAGCCTGGTAACCAGTCACGCATGGCCAGCTGGATGAGTTAGGTAGCATTTCATCAGTCGCAAACTCATCTCATCACGATCAAGTGTGAGTGGATTTTTATCGAGATGCACTTTAAGTGGAGTTTTGCTCCCAGGAAACTGAGCGGCGAGAATAAGTACATACTGCACAGTACTGTTGTAGTCACGGCATAGAGCAAGCTAGAGATCAAAGTTTGGTCAAGCAAGTCGCTTCTCAACCAATCTCAAGCGATTGGATTCTTCTTGGAGCAGACTAGCACAGGCACAAGCTCGTCCTCGTGGGTCGGGGATGCTCGTGGCTGGTGGGGATTACCGACGGTTTTGAACTGGTGTCGTGGGAACCAAGCATTTGGATGTGATGTGCCTGTCCGTGGCTGGCTGGGCTAGCTGGGGCAGACCCGTTCCACGGGCTGGCTCTGATCACTATCGGAGACTATTTGTATGCCCATCGGAGGGCTGAGCTGGCTGGCTGGTCAATATCCGCTCCATTGATTGATTAGTCGCCAATTCGTTTCAATATTTGAAAGATGAAAACAAAGAAAGAAGGAAAAAAAGAAAAACACTGGGCGGGGGCTTCTACTGGAAACCGCAATGTTGCGCCCAGTAACTTGGTAGTCATGATGGAGCCAGCCTTTTTAAAACTGATCCCTTCATCAGCCATTAGTTAGGTAGATTTACTTGACCATTGGTACTGGGTCCTCTCAATGGTGCTTGTGTACATCCGCCAGGTTGTTCCCTCGACTGCTCCTAGAGTGTCTCACCTCACCTCTCATCGCAATACAGGAGAAAAAGAAACGGTCCCCGATCTGACGGTCAATATCGGAATATCTCAGAAACTTCAAGATAACCGTTTTCTCTCTTCTTCTTCTTCTTCTTCTTCTTCTTCTTCTTCTTGTCGATCACACGTACTCTCTCAATGTTTAAGCGAGCTGTATACCACTTAACTTAAACGCTAGCATGTCCAATAGCCGTTGAAGCCATCAAGCCTCCAGTTAACTTATGGCTGACGCCTTTCTCTGATGGCGTTCCCCAATGCAAGCCACTGAGGCCATCTCAACATCGAATTGCTAGAATGGAGAATAGAACAGAAACCCCACCGCATTCTTACTTGTCTTCTCCAGCATCGTAGCGAGGCATTGAGTTATTCAATTGGTCCTGGCCACAGATGGGTCGCATCATACCGAGACATACGTGAGCTATAGGCTGGGCTGGGTCGCAAGCTGCGGCTTCTAATAACTAAGGAACGTGTTTGGGGCGGCTGGCTGCGTTTCAGAATTAATGCTAACCTCACCATTCAACTACCGCTGACCTACAATCTCGATCTTGAATCAGACGGGAGCCAAAAGAAAAACCATCAATCATTTCAGCCCTGGAGGTTGCGCAAATGTCACCAAAAAAAGACCCTCCCTACAAAGTCGATAGCGACACAAGGGATGCGAATTCCCCCCCCCCATTCAATTTCCGTCGTCTCTTGTTGGCCGATGCTGTTCAATTGCTCCGAGTACCAGGGGCCAACCTTGCAGCACAGGTGGAATTGTTCATGCTCTCGAAGATCCGGGCCAAGTCGCCGCTTGCCCGCCTCCTACAACAGGATAACCCTTGGTCCATGGGCTATCGTACAACACATCCAAACCGAGACTAATAGCCAGCACTGATCGTAGGAATGCCCTCCTGCAGTCAACTGAACGGCAAAGTTTGTACAGCGCATAACCTGTCAGTCAGCGCGAACACCTGCGGAGGCTTTCTCTTGGCTTCGTTGTCTTTTGCATACGTGTTCATGCCTGTTTGCTCGTATTTGAGGCGATCGTCGACTGGGAATCTTAGTCTACCTAGTAAAGCTCATAGCAATGAGGCTATTGGGCCTCTAGGCCAGATTGGAAACCGGTGTATTCATTCCCCGTGTGGCAACACCGCTGCTCCCACGGCGAAATCTCCCAGGTTCCCTCTTATGTCTTAAACGGCATCACGTATATCACTGGTAGGGATGGTGGAAAAGGCTTACAGAGCGTAGCCATAGGGCTGAAGTCGCTCGCTACCTATCTAGAACTGCATCTGAACAGCTGTACCTAACACATATTACCACCTGAACCTTGACAAAAGCTGGCTCGGGGGGGGGGGGTTTGAAAAACAACTAAAAAATCTCGACCGATTCAAGGACCAGGGACGAAATTAGCATACCCTACAGCTTAGAGGGCAGCTTTTCTGCTAACCTCCAGGCTGGATAGTAGTAGAAGCATCACGACCTCGAAAATTTAAAACCAGTAGTAAATGTCTGTTTAAAACTCTCACAAGCCAACCGAATCAATCTGTCTCCTGCAAAGTCAACAGTGGAGGTTTGTACCACACCAAAAGAACGAACCCAAAAGTTTTGAGATAACCTAACAACTAGGACAATATTACCTTACATATCAGGTGGTTGAGGAAATAATCCGCACACTAACCCTCCCGCTTATACTAAAGCATAGGGGATGACAAAAGAGCTTAGAATAGCCTTGAGCGATTTAGTTGGGGGCTTAGGCTAGTCTTTCTGTCAAGTCTTCGTTATGTGCGGGTTATTTTGCAACCCACCTGCATATATATTTGAGGCAACTCAACATTTTCGTATCTTGAGTGGGCTGCAACACCACTATCGTATGACTTGGACGCTGTTTAACATTGGATAGATACAATCACAGCCACGCCACTATACCTTATATAGAATGAGTGTGCCATCTATAGCCAGTACCTGCAGTAGCTGACAATGCATCGTGAATCTGCAGACCGCCTGCATCAAACTCGGCATCAGCTGGCACAATAGTTGGACCGGAAATCCTTCGCTCCGTGATTTACTGTGCAGGTAGGCACACCGTGGGCTTCTAAGGGATGTGGATACAACGAGGTAGTACAAAGAAAAAAAAGAAAGGTTCAGGATAGATGAATAGCCGCATAAGTTGTGAACCCTAAACTTCTTGGCTATTTGAGTTATGAGCAAAGAGGTAACTTGAGCCTGACGCCCTTAAGATCAACTTTTAAAGCTGAATACGATCCTTGGCCAGGCCATTCAGGATATAGTGATATGTCGACATGGCATTGAGTGAGTCAGAGTGCCACTCCGAGGCTCTGCTGCATTATAGAGGCTGCCTCATAAAGAGGTTGGGCAGGTTTACATGCAGCACCTCCACATCTCTGTACGTTTGTTGTAAATGAGATTATAGTTTTTCAGTTTCCTCTCTACACATCAGTTGTTTTGGTGTCTAGGTACCAGAGCAAGATAGACTGCCATGGCACAACAGAGCAGGTGATTCAAGTCTTTCAAGTTTTAACTTGTTCAGTGTTGACAAGGCAATTGACTGTCACTAAATTTGGGAATGCTCTTTATTGGTGACTCGGACCAATTGCAGATCGCATTTGAGCTGTAAGTTTTCACTGTTACCATGCAAACACTGATATCAAGGTTCACACAATTGTGTCAAAAGTTTAAGTGGCGTCGCCTAAAGCGTAGTGCAAAAGGTGCCGAAAACTTAAAAAAGTCTCACTGCTTTAAATAGAATGAATGAGCAGATTTACCTAGGTGTTTGTTAAACATTTTTGAAGACATCACCAAACTACTAACCACAGAGCACGAGCCTTCTCATACTCACATGTTTTCCCCCGTGATTGTCTAACCCCACTTCCCCTTTCTAGCTTCGCCTTCCATAAGTCGCTTAGCGCCCGCTGCCTCGGACAAGCTTCGCGTAAATTCTAGGTGAGTCTGGTGTTGGATCCCTGTAGCAAGGGAAAGGTGGCCTACTGGAGCACTTCGTGGGGAGAGGCGCCGCCTGGAGAAACTTCCACCTCACCCTCAACTTGTCCAACGACAAATTTATCTTCGCTCTTCAATCATCTTCTTCTTTGAGTCCGTCGTCTATTTGGTCGAAGGTCTCTAGCACAGCTCTGGTTCTCCCTTCTGGTTACCGGTTTACATCGTCTATTGTCTCTTGCACAATGTTCTAGAGACAAGACTCGCTACACATCTAATCATACCTCCTCTATCGAATCCTCCATTTTTCTACAACTTTGCCTGGCCGCAAGCTTCATTGCTCCCGTAGCCAATCGAACTTGGTAAGCATCATATATGCATCATTGTTTTAATTGGCTTGTCCTACATTCTCTTTTGGCCCCTTTCTGACCCTCAACATCAGCTCATCTACTATCCCTGTCGACTTTAGCTTCACCGATCAGCTACAACCTATCCGCAATGTCTTCCGAAGCTCCTACCGGCGAGCTCTCTGCTGCTCAGAAGCTCATGCAGAAGCATGCTGAAGCTCCTCACCATGTCACCGTTGAGGATGCGCCTGATGAGGACCTCCCTATCCGTTCCCCAGCCGAGGCCTCTAGCTCCGCCGAAGCTCCTGCCCCCAAGGCCGCTCCCAAGCCTGCTTCCAAGACTCTCGATACTCAATCGCATGAATTGTTCCCCGAGCTTGGTGCTCCCAAGGGCAAGGCCGCCAACGTAGCGCCCATCTGGGGAGCTAAGACAGCCAATGGCGCTACTTCCAACGGTGGCTCTCGTTCGTCTACTCCTGCTTCTGGAGCTGCTACTCCCAACAAGCCTATGGTCATTCCCGGTCGCAATGTCGAGACTGTCACTCTGGATCCCCAGTACATTATGCCTCGTAACCAGCTGAAGAGGCCTATTCCCGACATCATCAAGGATATCAACCGCAAGTCCCGTGCCAATGTCACAATGAATACCTCTACCAACGGCCGCTACAAGTTTGATGCTACTGGTCCTCAGGATGTCGCTCAACAGGCGCTCAAGGACCTTGTTGCTCAGATCGGTACTCGAGTAAGTTTCTGTACTCAAAATGTCGCAAACTAGACTAACAATCGCCAGACTGCTATCAAAGTTCCCATTCCCCAGTCGACTCGTGCTCACATCATTGGCAAGGGAGGTTCCATGATCAAGGCTCTCCAGGAGAAGACTGGTGCCAAGATCCAGCTTCCCAAGGTCGATGAGAATAACCCCATCGATGAGGAGGATGACGATGCTACCATTGATGTCACCATTGAGGGTAATGCCCTTTCTGCTGCATCTGCTCGAGATGAAATCCTCAAGATCGCTGGCGAGCGATCTGCCAATGTCCAGACTAAGGTTCGGGGCATTCCTTCCGCTTTCTACCCCTTCATTGCTGGCCGTGAGAACGCTCTGGCTCAAGCTCTCGAAGAGAACAACGGTGTTCAGATCCGAGTTCCTCCCATTCAGGCCTACTTTTCTGGACAGAACCCTGTTGTTGCCACTCCTGATCAGGCTCCTGTTTTTGCCCCTGCCGGTAACGATGAGAGCCACGTTCAGCTTGCTGGTGATCGCGCCGCTGTCCAGAAGGTTCGCGCCGAGATTGAGCGTCAAGTTGCTGAGCTCCACAAGCAGCTTGCTGCTGAACAACTGGCCATTCAGCGCGGCCGTCATCAGTTCATCATTGGTGACCGAGGTGTTCCGGTGGACCAGTTCTTCGCTGACACTGGATGTGCCATCTTGCTGCCCACCGATGAGGATGATGACACCGTCACCGTCATCGGACCTGCCGACCAGGTTAACGCCGGTCTGGAGAAGGCCATGGATCTGGCCATGGGCATGCAAATGTCCAACTTGGATATCGCTCGTTTCCACCGAAACGCCCCTGGCGGTGCTGCCATCCACGCTGGCAATGTCACACGATATCTTCGTCAGCGCAAGGAGATCGAGCGCCTCGAGAAGCTCTACAACACTCACATCAACACTCCTTTCTCCGAGGGTGGTGCTCTGCCCTGGGAGCTTTACTCTCGTGAGGGTAAGAACGCTATTCGTGCCCAGTCTGAGATTACTGGTATCATCAACGCCCAGCCTCCTTCTCGCATGGCCTCAATCCCCATCGATCCTTTCTTCCACCAGCACCTTCGCAACAACATCACTCGCCAGGTCAAGAACGACTACGGTGTTCAGGTTGTTGTCCCTGAAGCATCCGAAAGCAATGTCCCTGTTCTCCTTGTCTTCGAGGGCCCTGACCCTGCTGATGGTCCTTACCAGCTGCCTCGCACCAAGCCCTCAGATGCTGACGTCCGAGCTTTTAAGCAGGGACTTGAGGATGCCCAGAAGCATATCCTTGACCTGATCAACAAGCAAGAGGCTATTACCACTGCTACTCTCGATGTCCCGGCCAAGTTCCATGAGAGACTGCGCCGATTTATCAAGAAGGAGCAGGAAAGCCGAAAGGCTGACCAAATTCCCGTCCGCGTTACCAAGGTCGGAACCAACATCACTCTTCGCGGTCCTGCCTCCGCCGTGGAGTCTCTTGCCGCTAAGGCGAACGCCTTCGTTGAGCAGGAGAAGGAAGATGAGAAGGAGCGTGGTTTCACTCTGTCTTTTGATTTCCCCCAGAAGTTCGCCAACCATCTCATTGGTAAGGGTGGTAGCAACATCCGTGAACTCCGGGACCGCTTCGATGTTGAGATCCAGGTTCAGGATGGCAAGGTCGAGCTCAAGGGACCTAAGGCTAAGGCCGAGACTGCTCGCTCCCACATTCAGAGTCTCGCCCGTACATTGGCAGATGAGACAACCCACACTCTTAAGATTGACCCCAAGTACCACCGAGAGTTGATCGGCGCTCAAGGAAGCCAGATTAACCGTCTGCAGACCCGTTACAAGGTCCACATCTTCTTCCCTCGATCTGCAAAGGCTGCAGATGATGAGCAGTCTAATGCCGATGCTGAGGAAGGTGCCAAGCCTCGACGACAGCAACCCGCTGATGAGGTCATTATCAGGGGTCCCAAGAAGGGTGCAGATGAGGCCCGGGATGAGATCTACTCTCTCCACAAGTACCTTGAGGAGCACTCAGCCACCGCTACTGTTCCCGTTCAGCAAAAACAGGTCGGATCTCTGATTGGACAGGGTGGCGCTGCTCTTGACGAGCTCCGCCAGACTACCGGAGCTAGAATCGACGTGCCCCAGGATCGGGACACCGACATTGTCGAGATCCAGATCAAGGGTACCGCTTCGCAAGTCGCCAAGGCCAAGAAGATTCTCGAGGAGAAGCGAGCTGTCTTTGATGACACCGTCGTTCGAACTCTTGACGTCGACAAGAAGTACCATAAGGCTCTCATTGGTGCTGGTGGTAAGTTTCATTCCCATATATTTGACTACAAATTTACTAACTGCAATAAGGTTCAAACCTCCGGGACATTGTAGTCAAAGCCGGTGGCTCTGACGACCGACGAGAGCTTGCCCGCACCATCCAGTTCCCCAAGCAGGAGGCTGATGGCAACACTATCAAGATTGAGGGCCGTACCGATGTTGTTGACAAGATTGTTCAGCGCATCCAAGAGATTGTTGGTGAGCGTGAGAACCAAGTCACCGAGGTCGTCGATGTTCCCATTGAGAACCACCGCTCCCTTATTGGTCGTGGCGGTGACACCAAGCGCCAGCTCGAGTCCAAGTTCACTGTTTCCATCGATGTACCCCGTCAGGGTGATGGCAAGACCGGTGTTAAGTTGACTGGTCGACCCGAGAATGTGGCTAAGGCGAAGGAGCACATCCAGGGACTTGTCCAGCAGCAGCAGGGCGAGACCATCCAGGTTCCTCGCAACCTCCACCACTCCATTTCCAACGGTGGTCAGTTCTTCCGCCAGCTTCGCAACAACTACTCAGTTACTGTTGATCATGCTGGTCAACCTCTTCCCCCCAAGCCTGACTCTTCTACTCGTTCTAACGTTGGAGCTTTGCCTCTGATCACCGACGATGCCGATGCCAACTCTGAGGCCCACTCGTGGAAGGTTGTCCAGATTGATACTGGCGATGACGGTGATTTCCCCTGGGTCCTTCGTGGTTCATCTGAGAACGTTGAGAAGGCCAAGGATGCTATCGCCAAGGCTCTTGAACAGGCGAAGAAGAACGACGCTACCGGTTATCTCGTCCTTCCCGACCCTCGTACTTACCGACATGTTATCGGCCCCAACGGCTCAAAGGTCAACTCAATTCGAAAGGAGAGTAACTGCAAGATCCAGGTTCCTCGCGACCAGGCTAAGGATGAAGCCATTGAGATCATTGGAACCAAGGAAGGAGTTGAGATGGCCAAGGACCTTATCCTTGAAGCTGTGCGAGAAGGCAGCAACAAGGCCCGGGATTAATGATTGATGAGTTGATTGTGATGATTCGTATTGGGATCATGAGATCAAATGGAGCATTGCCGGGAAGAATGAATATTCAAAGTAAAAGCAAGGTTTCAAGTTATTGAAGTTTTAATATGAATAAAAAATAATGATGCCATATGTTTCGTCTTATTTTTGTCTACTTGAACTTGTGTCGCATGTCAATGGTGCATGCAGCTCTTCTTATTCGTGTTCGTTTCAATTAAGGTCCCGAACCAAGTGGAAATTAAGCATCAATTAAAATCACGTGAAAGCGATGCTTAACATAACTGTACAACATATTAACGTCTACACACCGCCCGATTATATATCACTGTTCCTTGCATATTGCAAGACACGAGTCCTTTTTACAAAGCTCGATTTTCTTGCATTGAGCAAAAGTCTGCCCAAATGGGTTCGCAAATCACACCCGCGGGAGCCCCCTGGGAAGCAGTCTCAGCCCAGGAGCAGCTCTTCGTCCTAATTACAGGCGCCAACAGGTTTGCTCTACAGATTTCCGTCAAAACGTGGCTATAGCTAACAATTGCCAAGCGGAATAGGTCTCAGTATTGGAGAACGACTTATCGACGAATTCCTCGCCACACGATCCTTGCGCTCCCACCTTATCCTCATCCCTACCACAAGATCCAAATCCAAATCCTTGCAAACGATCAAGACCCTTCGCGAATATGCACAAAAGGCGGCGCAAACTTCTAAACCCCTGCAGTCGAGAGTCGGGAGTTCGTACCGCTGGCAGGATACTGTTGCGAGGGTCCATGTGCTGAGCTTGCAGGTTGACCTGTGTGACTTGCGTGGCGTGTACGCCTTTGCGAATGCGCTGGTCCATGGACCGGTGAGCAACCCAGAGGGATTGGAGGGCGAGTACCTACGAAATGTACGAATTCCCAGGCTAGATACAGTGGTCTTCAACGCTGCATATGGTGGTTGGTCAGGGGTCAATTATCCTAAGGCCATATGGGTTATCTTGACCGAGGGGTTGGTACAATCTGTCACTTGGCCGAGTTACAAGATGGCACTTCCTACGGCTCGTTTGAACGACAAACCCCAATACAATTATGTGAGTTCAACTCTGAGTATCTCGGGTTTCAATTGACTAACGTTGTGTAGCCCAAGGAGCCGCCCCTAGGTGAAGTCTTTACAGCATGTGTCTTTGGCCATTACGTGTTGGCCCACGAACTTCTCCCCTTACTCTGTCGCCGGTCTGAATCCGAGACCCCAGGCCGCCTGGTTTGGTCCAGTAGCCTTGAGGCTATCGACCGTGTTCTAGATATGTCCGACTTTCAAGGCTTCAATTGTGAAGGGCCATACGAATCCGCCAAGCGAGTCACAGATGTTCTCTCCCTTACCGCGACACTCCCCGCCACTGGGCCATCATCAAAGCACTTCTTCACTCCTGACGACCCTGCCGAAGCCCGTGAAAAGCCTGTTCGCCCACGCATGTACCTCACCCACCCCGGTATTGTTGCTAGCACACTGTTCCCTGTTCCTTGGTTTTTCATGTGGGCATATGAGCTTGCGCTTTTGATCAGCCGTTGGATCGGTTCACCTTGGCACAATACCGACAGCTACACTGGTGCCAAATCGCCTGTTTGGATTGCACTTCAGGAACAATCTGCACTTGACGAGATGGACGCTGAGCGCATCAAATGGGGCAGCAGTTCAAACCGTCATATG
The DNA here is from genome assembly GCA_014898915.1 of Fusarium chlamydosporum. Lineage (NCBI taxonomy): Eukaryota > Fungi > Ascomycota > Sordariomycetes > Hypocreales > Nectriaceae > Fusarium > Fusarium chlamydosporum. The sequence continues at coordinate 80,389 of JAAVUD010000131.1, forward strand.
CAAGTTGAGGTCAAAAAGACAGAAGTTGAGGGATGGGGGTGGGAGGGTAAGGTCGAGGATGCAACGGCGCTCGAGGCCGATACTGCTGTTGGCGTTTTCAAAAAGACAATAGGTCGTAAAAGGGGAGCTGTCGACGTAACCAAGGAAGATATCATCAGGTTCGAGGAACTGGGCGCCGAATCCTGGAGAAAGATGGAGGACATGCGACATGAATGGGAGAATATCCTTGGCGTAAAAAAGGCATAGAGTTTAATCACAGGTTGAAAGACCCAATCGGCGTTGAACAAGAAAAGGAACGGGTATATTGCGGCAACGACAGGCAGAAATGATTGCTATACAAATAACATTAATACGAGTGCCTCCCTAGGTTTACCACTTCGGCGCCATGCTGTAAAACGCAATCGCCACGTCTCTGACCATGAAAGAGACCGCTCATGGGTTTTCGGTCACGGTAGTGTTGGAACGATTCTGTTGATCGGAACGGATGCGACGAAGTGCTGTCTTATGCTCCCGACCAAAGAGCCCCAGGCACAAGGGAAGTGGCACTGCAGCAAGAGCCAGCACTGCTTGAAAGATCAATGCATTCTTCATATTCTTTGGGGGATGTGCATCTTTGCCCGCCGCAAGTGCATCGCTGACAATGATGAAAATAGCGCCAAAGAGCTGCCCGCCGGCCCAAGCCAAAGCAGATGTAATCTCGGGGCTGAGTGGATGGCTCAATTCGATGAGAAACTCGAGTGCGACAGGGACCAGCGAAAATGATGACGCGCCCAACATAGCGAGGATCACGTAAGGGCCAGCGACATCGCCGGTTTCCGGCATCCAAATAAAGATCAAGTAGCTAAGTCCAACAAGAGGGACGAGAATCTTCAGTGTCAGAACAAAGCTCTTTGTGCGATCTATGATTGGAGAGGACACTGCGGCTGCGACAAGACCAACGACAATCAAGACTGCACCACCAATGCCTGCCTGATCATCACTGACACCATACGGTGTGAGAATTTGATTGAGGAGAGAAGATATCGAATTGAAGAAGCCGACATAGACGGCAAACGGGATGAGAATCAACCATATCTCCAAAGAACTACTCAGAACACTGAGGGACTCGCGGAGACTGAGTTTAGGGGTCTCGGCAGAGGGACCAACTGGTGAAGGAGGCTTGGCGGGAACAGCGAACGCTGGGAGGGCGAAGACAGTTGACTGTGGCTGTTAGTTGTGTCGAGTTGCAACGAAGAGAAGGACTCACAATTATGGAGATATAGAGGACCATGCTGGAAACATCGCTAGTTTTCTTGACCATGAGTGGTACAACAAGCTGTCCGACTGCTGCGCCAAATGGGTTGGCCAGACTCGTCAGAGCGGTTGCGGCAACACGGCCACGGTTGGTGAACCACAAATCTGAGTATCGAGTTGGCGCCGCAAGAATAAATGGCTGAGCAAAGCCAATGACAATCTCTCCAGCCATGGCACAAGCGATGCTCCCACCGCTAGCTTTGGTAGAACCAGCATATCGAATCCAGTTGCCGATGAGAATGAGGACAGCAGATGTCATGAAGGCCAGCTTCGGGCCTCGATGAAGGATGGCAACACTGATGGGAAAGACAGCTACGAACGAGAGGAAAAATGCCGTGCTGATCCAATTGATTGTTGATTCGCTGACATCGTAGTACTTGGCAGCGTGTGATGCTACTGGCGCATAGGTCATCCACTAAAACTTCTGTCAGCATACATTTTGATTCCGTTGGCGGCTGGAACTTTAATCTTACATCCCACGACACAATAATATTCATCAAGGTAAGTTGGACGAGGCCAAACCAACGTCGTTTGTAAGTGCGGTACTCCGTTGAGGCTCCCTGGCGAATGCTACCATCTCTCGCGCCGTCACCTTCACCCTCGCCTTCGTTCACGCCTGTTTCTCGGGGCTCTTGAAGTGAGAAGTCGCCCGAACCGAGCTTCTGCTTGCGCCAGAAGCGACCGCCAGTGCTGTCGCCACTCATGATGTCGACGGGTCGTCAAGGATATTTTGTTTTCAATGTTTTCTTTGGTGTACGTTGATTTTCAGGTCCAGGTTGAAATTGGGAGAGCGCGGGGTGGGAGGATTGCGTGAGAGGAGACCGTTGATCAATGGACTGGAGACGGGGACCAGGTCGCAGTGCGATGCGGAAGGCAGTGTCAATCAGTGTTAGTACCAAGCCGATGTCAATGCCAGTGCAGCGCAGTGCCAATTCCAAACGGAAGCCCAGCAAGCTCGAGCAAGCTGATATAATGTTCAATTATGGCGACATACGAAAGAAAGGCGTGATCCAATGCTGGCGAATATATGGATGGAAGGACACAATGGCAGTGAAAGAAAAGAAGATTGAGCAGATGATCGCCAAGTGGTCCTGAAGTGTGCTGTATCACCTCACGAGATTCAAAACACCTCACAGTAATGTCGTCTTCTCCGAGCGGATCTTCCGGCTGTTGGTTCAACCTGACAACGATTACTTGATGATTGCCAGGGTTCCTCGTCTCGGCTGGAGCTTTCACTGACGCGATGGGCCGATCGCAGGTTGGGGTGGTTTCAGCTTGGCGATCCTAGTGGGCTCGTTAATAGAGGGAAGCATTGAATATGGAGTCGACGGGTATTTAAAGAAGAAACAAAGATCTTATTCTCTGATGCAGATTGGAAAGAGGGGGCTCTTCATTCTAATCTATATTGGAAGGACCTAAGATTGGACCGCGACTGCCATTGATCCTAGAATCTCGCCCTTCCAGAACAGGAAACAGTGTGGCACATTAGCCATCACCTGCACTTTCCATGAATCTGTTTCGAGTGTAACGAGCGACGCTAACGGTAACGGCTTGAGAGCAGATCAATGATAGGCCGCTTCAGACCAGGATTGGAAGTCTCTAGCTGCAACATCTTTAACCGTCAAACCCACGACCGAGCGTAGATTAATCACTAACTTGATATAGTCCTCGGCCGAAACCACTTTTATTCGCGATACGAGAATTGAAGGGTTTTCTTTTCCACGGATCTTTGTCGAATACCCCTAAATGACGGGTACATCCTTCTTGGCAGATCTTAAGCCTCAACGAGGCTTTCCAGTCCGCCGTTCACAGCATTCCAGTCTCTCTTGGGCCTACTACTAGTTACTGGAAATATCGATCCAACCATTCAACAGCCAGTGCACCGTCAGATAACGAACTCTAAAATTGAGGGGAAGTGGTATCAACTGCGGGATTCAGAATCGGTCAAATCCCCATGTAACGCTACATGCAGTCTCCCAACTTGGCAACTTATCTTGTACAACAGGGTTCAGTATACGGCGCGGCGCAGTCACCAAAGGTACAATCTTCGAAGCTACTGGTTCATACAGGGTTTGTTATACACAGGGTCTGAAACGTAGATCAAACCGTATCAATGACTTGCGTTTCCACACTATGCCTACTCAACTTTCATGCCTTTCTTTTCTAGGGAATAATGCGATGATATCGTGTACAGATTTGGTAGATGTGATTGAGTTTGTGTTGAGTTCAACCCATGATCTGATTGGAATTGTGCAGGACAGCCAGTTGAGCAACGACCAACAACTTGAAAAGACATGGTTCTACCAGATTCAACCCTGTAAATACTGCAATACACTTTAACTCAACCCTGCTCAAGACCCATATCTCCCACATCCCACCTCTTCCGCCATTCAAACAACGAACTTGGCCATCCAACCAGGACTGTGCCGCTGTTCCGACACACAACCTCATGTACTTCATTTGTTTGTTTTTTTGTGGCCGAGGTCTCACATGCCCCATGCGTTTAGTTATCAAACTAACTGCGGTTTATAAAGAGTTTCTAGGGCCAAATCAAAGACAGGCATAATCAGTATATAAGCCTAAAACGTTCAAGAAGGAATATTTAATCTCCGTTTCAACAAAAAATCCTGAAACAGATACTGCCCGATCTTTCAGATCCTAGCCCATGTTCAATAGTGTTACGTTTGGTGTGATGACTAGGTGCATTTGGCTTGTGGACACACTCACTCACAAGTTTATTGAGACAACTTCTCACATCATGCATGATAAGCCTTCAGTACATGTATCATGCACTTGCCCACAGACAAGACATATTCTCGACATCCAAGGATACGCCCAGCGCCCCAATGTCAAGATCGGATTGATTAACGTAAAAAATAAAGTCTCTCAAACATAAGGCGTAGGGACATCAATCTTCCGTAACACACCCAATCCTGCTTTGTCAGATCAAAAATGGAGTAAAGTCAAACCATAGTGTAGGTATATAGTGCAAGAAATCTATTCAGGCATAAGAGCGTATGGTACAGAGAGAGCCGACATCAGAGAATCCCCTGGACGACTTGACACCCAATGGATGAGCATTTGTACGAGAAAACAGCCTTCCGTGATGGGTAGCCTTGCCTCGTTCCGACTCTAGGCATCTTTTCGACGTATATGTAGCCATTCCGTCGTTGTAGGAACTGATGACCCAATGATGTGAATTTACTTGAGCTGAGACCAGAGCTTGGGGGCAGCGCAAGCGGTCGCGCAGTGGGCAAGGTGGAAGACTAAACGCATGTTAGCAAATAATTCAACAAGAGGGATGCCTGGTCAGGGTCCCGGAGGATCCATGACGCAGTTGGCTTAAAGTTGACATACACTCCTCGACACAGTCCTCCTTGGCACCACCCTCGCTCTCTTGCTGCTGAACACGCTCAACACACTCGTCAAAGTGGTGCTTGGCGGGGGCACATTGGGGCGAGTTCTTGCACTCTGTAAATGCGTTAGTATATATATTGCGAGTTATTATCGCGCCTGGGTATAAAGCAATCGATAAAATCGCTCGTGGCTGCTGGAGCCTAATGTCGGCGTAGGTGATTGACGAACCTTCCTCGAGAGTCTCCTTGGGGTCAACGAGCTCCTCCTCATCATCTTCGTCCTCCTCTTCCTCGTCCTCTTCCTCCTCGGCCTCCTCCTCAGGCTCGTCCTTGGACTCGGTCTTGGACTCGTTCTCCTCCTGCCACTCGTTAGTACTAGGTTAACTGGAGTCCGCAAGGCATTTTATGCGATCTTGAAGACGTCGCGTCGCAATTGATCGACGTCATGACCCGAGACAGAAAATGCCTTGCTCAGAAAAATCCCGTACCTGGGGCTCCTCAGCAGGAGCCTCGGCCTCAACAACGCTCCATGGCGTCACAGCCTCGACAATATCGGTGAAGGCGTCCCAGATACCCATTGCGACAAGCGGAAAAATTCACAATGGCGAGTGGTGGTTTCGATTGAGGTGTCGTTCGTCGATTCGTCGTTCCTAATCGTAAGAGGTCGGAAGCTCTCGGCCAAGGTCACGAAATGAAAACTGATCCGGAATTGGGACATTTTGATTGGCTGTACAGAGCCGGCTTTGTCATGTCTAATCACGTGACACTCTGCACGATCCGTGCGCCTTCCCGTTTCCGACCGGACTTCAGCCGCAAAACTTCTGGTGTAGAGTAGAGTAGGATGAACTTGGTCAAGATATTTATTTAAATCATTTCAAAAGGCTATCCAAAAATCGCTTTGTTTCTAAGTTTCGGAATTTTCCAGGTGGCAGAAAACATAATCTTCGGCAAAGTCATAATTCTAGCAGATCCCTTGCCATACATAACCCGAGCAACAACAAGAGACAGTACAATGAGTTCATGAGTGCTGTGCTGAAATCTTGGTATCTGTAATACGACCACAGTCTTTGGCGTGGTTCAATGCGGCCGTTAGTCATCATTTTCGTATGCTCCTCGATCAATCTCGCCCCGGACGTGATCCTCCAATCGAATATTTAACTGCTGCGCCTGTGCCTCATCGTAATTTGGTGGTGGTTCATCCGGTGCTCTGGCACTGGCAGAACTCTCTGATCGATTGGGGCGTACATCCGCAGAGGCTGATGCGGATGCCGGTTGCGCGGAAGGAGCTTCATAGGCAGGTAGAGGCTCATCGGGGACGTCAGCGCCGGGACCCATCTCACGGCGCATCTCTTGGTACTGGTAAAGACGCTCCCGCAGCCTAATATAGGCTTCGTTGAAATCCATCATGCCTCCGTCTGAAAAGGTGAATTTGACCTCAAGTCGAGGAATGTCCGGTGGTATGCCACCACCCGACACAGGGATGCAATCTGATTTCCAAACCCATCCCCACCACATAGAGGATGAAGTGGTAGAATCTTGAAATTTGAGGATTGGAGCACTGAACGACTCAAATTTTGGTTCTTGTGTGGGTTTTAAAGGCAGGTATACGATCTGGAATGTCAGTAGGGCGTATAAAGATGCTGGCGGATTTCAACTTACTCGCTTGTTGGTTAGAAAGAGGGTGCCTCTATCACTCTTGCGTTGAAACGAGGCACATCGTGCTCTCAGCTCCTGGGGCACAGACAGGTCGCATGAGATTCTCGATTCGAGCTTCATCAAGATGCGTTCGTTGCCTAGCTTGACGAAACCGCCCTGGTTGAGCATAACCCAGCTATCGGCATTGTCAGGATCGACGGGCCGCGAAGGAGGACGGCTCGTTATAAGATAGTCATGAGGATTGTCCATTATAGGGCGGGGTCCATGACTCCATGGGCCGAGGGTGGCGGGGCTGTAAACGGTACGGGCTGTGCCGTGGCCGCCGTGTACGGAGGGGACAAGGCGGAGAAGACGGAAAAGGTATACGGACAGGAAGACGGAAGAAGGGTACGGAGAGGGACGGGACGGGGGGTATTGGTACGGGCACGGAGCAGGGGAATCGCGGGGCTGACAGTCTGTAGTTTACAAGACTGGGCGAGCGAGTGAACCAGGGACCAAGAGGGAAAGGTTGAGAATAACGTAGATAGGACGGGACGGGAAGAGGAAAGGCTCAGAGAAAGAGATTCAGAGAAAGGTTCGCGAAAGAGGCTTACTTTATCGACATTGTCGCGTACAGGGTTCAAGCGACCCTAGCTCGTGGGCAAATGGCTCCAGGCTCCGTAGCGGCAGGTTCAGGACGTGCAGGCAGCTTTAGTAGCTCCGAGATCTTGGAGCAAGTGGCTCTGGCTCTGGCTGCGGCGGCCGGGTTGGCCTTTGGCCTTGTCTTGTCTTGGGTCTTTGGGGCCTGTGGTGGGGGGTGGGCCCTCTCTGTTCCGTTCCGTTTTGCGAACGAGCGGGCAAGCGAGCGAGTCTGGTTAAGTGTAGGTACTGTACGGAGTAAGGTAGGTAGGCAAAGTAGGTACGTAGGAGAGGAGAAGCCAAAGTTGCAGGCCGACCGAGGATGATTGTCAGGGCTGTCGAATAGGATCAGCGCGACCCGAGGCCAAGGCACAGGATACCAGACTGGGGGACGAGGCAGAGATGCTGTAACGGTAGGTCGGTGGCAGATCCTAGGCCAAAGGAAGCCAAGCCAAGGGTAAGAGGCGAAGAAGTAAGGTGAAGCAAAGAGAGCAAAGCTTGACTGAGTGAGTGAACTCAACGGGACGGAACGAAACTGGTGGCTGGTGGCTGGAAGTGGTGCCGTACGAGGTGGGGGAGACAGCGATTTGATCGAATTTGCGGGCGACGACTTGATTTGTGGGCGTTGGGTCAGTTCAAGTCAAGTCAAGTCAAAAGCACGATGTGATAGATGGTGTGATATTAGAATCAACAGCGTCCGTATAGAGCTGGAGGTACAAAGAAAATAGAAGCTAGTGGTTGAGAGGTACAGTACGGTAGATACTGTTAGGTGGTGTAGGTTAGTAGGTGAAGGTGATGACGATGGTGGTGGGCTGTAATGTGATGCGAACCTAAGGAATCACTCAACCATGGATGGAGAGTTTCAGTGGATAGAGTAAGGTTGGAGATGCAAAATTTGGGCGCTGGCGCTGCCCTGCGGATCGTCTTTCTTGGGCCGAGCCGCGCGGATGATCTGGATAAAGAACTGCCTGTTCACGTTAAGGTAAGCTGAGGTTAGGTACCTTGGAGCTATTCTCTAGGTGACATTCCACGATTATCATTGGTCAAACTTGAGGAAAAGTGTGAGGTATCGCTGACCTGCTGTAGGTTCCTGGGTACAGTACTACAGTTTAGGCGTTGAAACAACCCACCACGTGCTTCTTGTTAAACCGAGTCTTTTCCTTTTTCTGTTACATCCGAACTAACAATCAGCAGAATACAACTGTACCACTGTCTTGGGAGACATCCCGGCCAATTTCAAACATGCTCTTCGCAACCAACAACAGTTCCTCTGCAACCTCATACTCCATCCAATTTCTTTCTTATGGGCCCCGGATGTTATCAGCAGCCCAACTGGACTGAAGCGAGCCCCTGTTGAAAGCTGGGCTTCCTGAACATGTCGAAGCCAACTCTCAAGCTTGTCTCCTAGGAAATCAAGCGAGCCCCTCTCGCCTCCCCATATAGGCCGTTTGCCTCCACTGGGTATCAGGCAAGGCGAGATCCTGCAGCTTAAGTCGATCATCCGTCGTCTCCGACCTAAAGTGCCAGACCAAGAGCATACTAACTTAGCTGGTCGACGTTTCGTGGACAAGGACAGACCTTTCAAACCCCTCAGCTCTACCTTTTAAAATGGACAATCGTTGATCCACAGGGAAGAAATCCATCCGTGTGGGCTGTCAACGTCAGTTCCATCACCCGACATGCTTGTCCACATTAGCGAAGCTACATGTACCTAGTCTGTTGGGTTAGTGCAGTCGGGTTGTGACTAGGACCCATCTTCGCCAGGCCCCAGAAACAGCCCAGCATCCACCGAAAATTCGACCTCAGCCTAACCCGGGCCAGGTCATAACCATAAAAATGGTAGAAGATGCTTGTTGCGGAGGCACGTGCCCCCTCGCCGAATCCAACATGATCAAGTGTCCCAACTACGAAGGTTGATGGCGACCTACGGAGATGAGGTGGAAGGGAGGGGTATCGGCCAAGTATCATACCGCACAGTCTTGTCCTGATGGCATGCATCATTTAGCTGCATTGTTCGAACAGTTGGTGCAGCCCTTGTGCATGCCCGGGTCGTGGGGCAGGGATAGAAATGAGCGTTGGCTTCATTGATGGGAGGGGATTGCGAAGTACTGTGATTCTGTTATAGGTTCATCAAATATTTGGACTGTCTCGAGCATAGTACTTGATCCTCTGGTTTATGCCCTTCGCCCAGGTTCAGTAGTTAGACTAACGAGGTGCGTGTTCCAATTAACCCCCGGTTATTGTTCCCACCATGCAAGTTACAAGCCCAGATGCAGTCGACAACGGCTGATCTTGGCAGAGCAGGACTTGCTACACTCGTAACTGTTGTCGACTAGATAGTTCCTATCCCATTGAAGACTGGCCTAACTTCTAATTGGGCAAGATGCTTACCACATTATTAGGATGAACCATGGACCACCACGTCAGAGTTAGAAGAACCCCAGTGTCTGTGTGTCTGGGGTTGATAGAGCGGTTAGTTAAGGGTTGGGTTGCCCAACTAAAGAGCTAGCGTGCCTCTACTGTAAAATCTGACAGCATCTAATCTGTGTTGTACCAAAAATTAACTGCACTTCGAATTAGTACTGAGATTTAGTAATGTTACTGCACGATCACCCAACCTCATTTTATAGTTGATTGTTTCTGTGTAAACTATTCGTGTCTTTGATGTGCCAATGATACTATCCATACTACTAAGGTACCCGCGGATAGATGGATACCTTACCCTAGGCACCTCCTACCTAGTATTCCTATGCACTAGCGGTCATATCAATGTGTCGTTCCCGCGTCGTACCTTCCTCACCCTGTCGACAAGAGCAAGGAACCAAAGTACCTTAGCACATGCACCTTAGGTAGTAGCAACATAGCAGGAAGGTACCTCTCAACCCAGCTTCCACTTCTATCACTTTACGTTCACCACTCAGGTTTCAATCGCTTCCAAGAACATTCCTGAAACACCAGCCTCCCCGGTACATATCAATGTCTCATCATGACTCGTTGTCCGAAGTGATTACTGAGAGGACGGATAGACACGGTGGTGGTGAAAATACTGACTTTTACTCGACACCCTCCTGCATTATATCCCTTGTCTATAGGACACGTCATTTTTCTTAAATCTCAAGCTTTTACTAACTGATTGATACTAGGAATGGAGCTGATAGTCAATCCTGCGTCATGCACCATCAACTACAAACCTTCACACGAAGAGTCTAAATGGGGCCGCCAAAAGAGAAAAGAGTCAACAAGGGACGACATGCCGGTTGCTCCGCTTGAGCTCCTAATCTATCTCTGTCACTAGCTTCGCATTTGTAGCCGCGAATAAGAAGCTCTTTCTGGTCGACTTCCCATTCCCGCCCTGGAAATAATCCTACCAATTCGTGATTGGCTTCAGTCAGCCGCTCCCTTGTCCTCTCCACCGAGGCCGTGCATGCTAACATGTGTTGGTAATGGTTCTGATTGGACTGAAAGCCCGGCTTGATGAGAGGCTCCGGAGTCATGGAGCTTCCAGTCCCGCTACAACATTGAACCTCCACCGATTACCGGCAAGCTCTAAACCGGCACCATACGCACTTACAACGTCAAAAAGGCCTTCATCCTTAAATCTGCAAGCTGTTGAGTAGAACTTGCTCACCGACTTGTCCGTATTCGCTTAATATTCCAGCTCTGGCACACAATCAGCATGAGTTACGAAACACAAGACTTGACTAAGCTGCAGCAGTACTCTGCGTGCGATATCTCGGATGCCCTGCTCAAGCTAAAAGTTCCAGGCGCCGGCTTTGTTGCCGATCTGAACCTTTACAGCTTTCCCGAGGGTGATGGAACATCGGTCACTGTTGCGCCAGTTTCAACAGTATTATTCGCTGCGAAAGGGCAAGATCTTGCTGAGACACAGAAGAATATTCCTGAGGGAACTCACTGGGCAGATCTAACAGAGGGGGGAACCATTGTGGTTCTCAAACAACCAGACGGTCAAAGGAATGCTATCTGTGGGGGCATCATGGCAATTCGCATGAAAGTGTGCCAAGCCAAGGGCATTGTCGTGGCAGGGCGGGCCAGAGATATAGAGGAACTAAAGAGCACTTCTCTACCGGTGAGTCCTATGGATCATTTTCTCTGGGTAAGCTGAACCGAGATTTGCAGATTTGGGCTCGAGGGCTGTCCACAGTTGGAGTCGGTGGAGGTAGCGTGCCCTGGGCGATTCAGGTACCTCTCGACATTGACGGTACCCTCGTCAGTCCCGGCGACCTGGCATTTAGCGATCCAATCAATGGTGTGGTCGTCATCCCTAAAGACAAGGTTCCTGCGGTCCTCGAGTTGCTGCCCAGGATAACGGCGGCTGACGACAAGGTCAAAGAGGACGTTCTCAAAGGTGCAACAGTCTACGAGTCGTTTAAACTCCACCGCAATAATCTATGAGAGACAGGTTGAGCATATGACGATGCAATCAAAGGTTGGCAAGAATTACATCGTTACGCCCCTCGAAGACAGGGTCGGTAGAATCAATGGTCGAGTGCAGTAAATGACTGGTTAGCTTTTTAGAGTCACGCCGCCACAGAAGCGACACATCACAAGACATTATCAGATCTACAAGCAGGTTGTGTCCAGCAGCTCAAGGGTACGAATGGATCGACGATACAGTTATGTTTTATGTCATCAGTTCATTAACATGCCATCATCAGAGTAGGATCTCTACCATGACTACCAAACAACCAAACAACCAATAATCAACCTTTAGCTCCAGACCAATAAGGAAATACATGCAAGAGGAAACATATGCTGGCAGATCAAGACGTGTGCCAGCTCATCACAGCCACGCATCCTTATCTTTGCTTGGAGTGGAAACCTTATCAAGTCCAAAATCGAGCTTTGGCATCTCAATCTTTGGCGCTGCCTCGACTGGTTTCTTCTGACCACCTCCAGCTTTCTTTGGCGAAGTCCGAGCGTCGGGGGGCGGGCCGTATCGCACGTCCTTGACATCCCAGCCATCTTCAACTGCCGCCCCGACCCACGTCCGAAGACCGTCGTGGACACTTCCATAGAACTTTTCTTTACACAGACGTAGACTGCCGCCCAAACAACGCTCCCATCCGGAAATACGAAACTGCGCACGAAGGTTATTGCGCTCCTCGATCGTAGGCGTGCAGGCCAGAATAGCATTCATAAGATCAAGGTGAGACGCAAGATAGTTTGTCGCATCCCATTCAACTCCGCCCACGTATGGTGCTGCCGGGACTGGTGGACGCTCTTGAGGGAAATGCCGAAGCATGTAGCTGTAGGGACCATTGGCGGGATCAGCGGTTGAGGGGCGATCCGAAGGAAGGGATACAACGTTGACGTTGTGAAGGAAAATCCAGAACACTTCCTTAGTGACACTGACAACCTCTTTGTTCCAAACACGGTATGGCCTTTCCTGCCTCATCTCCAAAACAAATGGCAAGGGACGCTGATCTTCCTTGGGCTCAGGGTCTCTGAGATGGGCGAGAATGCTCTGGGCACGCGCTACACGATCAGTCGGGCTAGCAGACTCGATGTACGTGAACAAAACCGAGGTTATGATGTTGCGGGTTGTGAATTCGCTGGGACCCTTCTTTTCGGGGTCAAAAAGCATGTGAAGTAGCTTTGGAAATAAGTCAGCCTGGATTGTGTCCAGGTACTGCATGGCACGAGCTGTTGTCGACAGTGCCTTGAGGCAGAGAAGATTCTCATGAAGCAACGCGTCTTCGTGTTCCTCCCTATCAAACATTAGCAATTGCAACGAACGATCATTCTTGGCTTGGCTTACCTCCACTCAACCTCCATGATACGGTTCAGGAGATCTACAATCTCCTTCATTCCACCCTGTTGGATAAAATCTTCGATCCATGCCACAGTCTCGTTTCTCAGAAGAAGACGGAGCTTGTGAACTTTGCCAACCTCGACAAGCTGTGGTTTCTGTACCTTTCTAAGGTACGCGACGTAGTCACCAGGCCCCTGGTTGAGTTTGATCTTGGATAGGATACCAGAGTTGGAGATGGAGCTAGTGGATGGAGCTTCACTGACGACACTGTCTGTAGACTTGCTTCTGAAATGGCGGCCGAGCGTTCCTTCGCCCTTTGATTTCTTGATCGGAGAACCGGGCTCTTTGGCCTCTTTTCGTCCTCGCGATAGATTGAAGCTTTTGCCTCTCGATCGCTTCTGCTTCTCCTCATTTTGTGTGCCCGTCTCAATAATCAAGCCGCTATTGGCGCTGTCAGTCGAACAGGGTCTATCTGATCGAGACCCTTGTGACTCGGCCCAGTCCTGGCGGATGAACTCCATCTTGATTGTATCGCTCAAATTCCTCATCTTGTACCTCTGGTTCTCGGGAATGTTGCGTCGATCCAGCATAGCTTCCAAATGCTTGTCGATATCCTTAGGGTCGAGGGCTGGCGTTGTTGGCTCTGGTACAGTCGACGTCGACTTGGACCGCTTGTGGCTGAATGTTGTAAAGACGCTCAAGACCTTACCTCGACCAGTCCTACTTTGAGTCTCAGTCGAGTCCTTTGATCCTTTGCGGGAATCGTTTGAAGTGCGTGGCTTGGTGGGTGACGGTGGTGGCTCCATCCTACCAAGCATGGGGTGGTATGACTTGGGTCGCTCTTTGGCAGTAACTCGACTGCCAGTGCAAGAGTCTTGAGCAGTTGGAGGCCTGGATTCTTCCATACTTCGTCGGCTGCTCTGTGCTTGATCAATGAGCGGTCTGGATGCGAATTGAGAGTATATAGGCGTTTGAGCAGGGGCCGCTACAGGCTCCTCAGGGGTTCTGTTTTCCTTGTCCTTGGATGAGTTCACATCATCTTCTGAGTTGAATCTGCCCAAGTTGCGCAGGGTCTTGGGTTTGAGCAGACCAGCGAGGTTTGTTGCCGACTTTGGTCGTTTTGGTTTCGTAGGGGAGGGATCGCGGGACTTGGACTCCTTGGCCTCTTTGCTTGGCCCTGTTATGATGGTAAAGTTGCCAAAACTGCTCTTCGTCGGCGACTGCGATCGGCCTCTATCCTGTCGCTGTGGAAGACGGGGTGCAGACCCTTGCTGGTTGTACTGCAGCTCCGCCAGCGCACCCGGGTTGGAGTAGTTCTCAAAGGCCATGATCTTGGGGTGGATGGGAGAGACGGGCGCATCGAAAGGACTTTGGAAGGAATGGGTGTCGGTAGAGGCTTGACGACGATGCCTAAAGCCCTCGAAGATTGTCGACTTTGGCCGTGGTCTCCGGACCTGGTCGAAGCTGTTGACGCCGTTTGGATTCATGGCGTCGTTGTGATGTAGTGTAGTATCCGTGCTTTAATATGAGATGAGAGCTACTAGGTAAGGTAGTACTGGCGCTCGCTCACACCGTTTAGAGCAGATTCTAGTAGAAGTGAAGATGATGAGGAAAGCAAGAGAGAAAAAGGCGACGATGAACAAAATACAAGTAGACTAAGTCTCACGCCGACTGGTGAGAATAATAGCCAACAAAGACTGGAGATTTGATGACTACGCCATTGCAAGCAAAATAATAAAAAGTTCAGGTGAAGTCGAAGAGAAGAGCTGGGGGGACTAGTAGGGAAAGGCAAGGTCGTTTAGGCCGGGCAAGCTACTAAAAGTCAAGGCACGGTTAGGTTGGTTAGCAGGGCCGTTGCACTGTTTATCGGGGAACGGTCGTTGACCCGGCGACGGGGAGGTAGCTATCTTATCGCACCAGTGACAGTGACGGTGGTGAAGGCCGATGCAGGATGGCGTGTACGAGCTTGGATGCCGTATATCTCGGTAAGAAATTTGTTTACATATTTTCTTTTTCTCGAGGCATCCTATTAACTTGTGCATGATGCTATGTTAGCATCACAATGCGGGTGAGGTTCAAAAAGGCAATTCCTAACAAATGAATTAATCCCACTAGTCGAACCGTTTGATCAACCAACTAGAATTCCAATGTAGAGTTTACGAGCTTCGAACAACGCCCTTGCTTAACTCAATTGGCCTTGGAATATTCTTTGCACTATATTTAGTTCATTATGCACTAGCAAAGCAACATAATAGTTAAGTTACTTGACATCTCTCTCAACCAGACCAATATCATGAGTACAGTCTACAGAGCTGAATGATGACGGGGTGGTCCAAGAGCCGGGTATATCCTTGTTTGTTGTTTACCATTTCGAAATACTCCGCAAATCGTCCAAGCTTTACGAATGGTCCGTCCGTTTCGAGTCAGTATTAAATTGACGGAAGAAATTCTACGTCATCATGGTAGTATTCTCGGTGATGGTCTCTCATGACACAAAGAGAAGTAAACATTGCGCCTGAGTAGCTAGGCCTGGGTACAATACTGTGTTAGTAGGTTGATAGAAGTGGGAGGAAGTGACTGGGAGATACGTTGATGCGGGGTAGTTAGCGGCAACGGAAATAAAGAAATAACATTAATGGATGTTTAATATTGCTCGGTAAACATGTTGGATGTAACACAGAACAGTCCAGACTTGGGATGGAAAACAAACAATAAACTAGATCGATTCGAGGGGTTGACTTTATGAGATGTGAATGAGATCGCAGTACTGACGAGACTGTTTCATCATGAGTACCAATGCAAGCAGAATGTTCAAGGCTGGTACAATCTGCAACGAAAGAGGTGCCATGATGGATGTCATGAAACATGAAAAAAGAACACTGGAGTGTATATCTTTTTCACAAGTCATGAGCAGCTTAGACTAGTCTACTCATATCCTTGAATCAATTGAGGGAAATCGGGTGCCGATACCGAATGGAACCCATCAGTTTCCGTAGCATCTGCCGCCGCACACTACCGAAGCCGCCCCCGTCCCCCGGACTTAGACCCACGACTACGGCTACGGCCAACTGCCTCCATCACACTGTAGCTCTAATTCCGCGGGGTCCTCCACTGGGATAAATGTTTAAGCCTCCCATTTTCTTTTTCTTCTTTCACTCCCATTGTCATAACGAGTTAAATATTTCTGTGGCATTGCATGCGATCTACAATCATCTCAAAGTTTAGAGCAACCTCCATCGCTGCCAAAATGCCTGTTCATCATCTCATGGTCGGCACGTGGACCCCTCCAGGTGCCATCTTCACTTTTGCTTTTGACGATGAGGCTCTTACTCTTAAACTTGTCAAGAGAACAGAGATTCCGCAGGATGAACCCATCTCATGGATGACTTTCAGTGTAAGTCATTTACTCTTTATACAGAGTATGAAATGGCTGACGTTTATGTCTACAGCATGACAGAAAAGCCATATATGGCGCCGCCATGAAGAAGTGGTCTAGTTTCGCTGTTGAGTCGCCAACTTCAATAACCCATCAAGTTTCTCACCCAATGGAGCACGACCGTATGTCACCAATGTCCAATTCTTAGACTACTGCTAAGTTCATTAGCCAATGCCTCTCTCGCCACGACTAATACCCGTGCCATCTTTCTGCTTGCCGCCAACAAGCCTCCTTACGCTGTCTACTGCAACCCATTCTACGACCACGCCGGTCACGGCGCCGTTTTCACCACCGATAACACTACCAAGGCTTTGAAGGAGAATGTTCAAAACTACCCTTACCAGCCTAACACTGGAATCCACGGCATGGTCTTTGATCCTGAGGAGGAGTACCTCTACTCTGCCGACCTCCGCGCCAACAAGCTCTGGACCCATCGTCGTCGCAGCAAGGACGATCCCTCACTGGAACTGGTGGGATCCGTGGACTGTGCTGACGAAAAGGACCATCCTCGTTGGGTGGCTATGCATCCTACTGGCAACTACTTATATGCCCTCATGGAGAAGGGTAACCGCATCTGCGAATATGTCATTGACCCAGCCACTCGTCTTCCTGTGTACACCCACAAGCACTATCCTCTGATCCCTCCTGGCATTCCCGATAGATGGACGCAGTACCGAGCTGATGTCTGTGTTCTGTCGTCCTCGGGCAAATACCTCTTCGCCTCGTCCCGCGCAAACTCGTTCGATCTCACAGGCTATATCGCCGCTTTCAAGCTATCAGATACCGGAGCCATTGAGCGCCAAATCTGCCTCAACCCTACACCGACAAGTGGCGGGCACAGCAATGCGGTTGCGCCTTGCCCCTGGACAGATGAGTGGGTGGCCATCACGGACGATCAGGAAGGTTGGCTTGAGATTTACCGCTGGCAAGATGAGTTCCTTGCTCGCGTTGCAAGAGTGAGGACACCAGAGCCTGGGTTTGGTATGAACGCCATCTGGTACGATTGATGCACATAATCAAAGTAAAAAATACAAATGCAAAAGAAGGATTGAGTTCCGAATTGAGACACAAATATGCATGACAACCGAGTGCCACATTATTATCATTCATTGCCTATACAAAACGCCTGTTATTAACGCTGCTAACAGCGACTCAAACCTTATTCGTTTGCGTATAAGGCCAGGGTACGGTGATATACGTGCATTAGCTCGAATCGCTACCCATGTGCCATTGTCCATACAACGTAAATCCCGTCTTTAATGCCTGCCATTGGTCTTGTGACCGCGGCCATCATGTGTCTCGTCGTCCTCCACAGCTTCTTCGTAATCCTCACCTACACCCAGCAAAGGTGTTCGTTCGTGTCCTTGATTTCTCGCCGGGGATCCATGGTTGTTTGTGAAGCCCATGTGAGACTGTGCTCGAGGAGGCAGAGGTCTTGAGCTATCGGGAGGGGTTCCACTCGTACCAAGACCTTGCTTGATTTTGAAGAGACTGCGCGTATTGCTGCGGGGGTTGGCGGCTCGGTTGGCAGGTCCAAGACGGAGCTGAGACCTCATTTCGTCCAGGCTGGCCTTGACAACGACGGGAGTGCCTTCTATGCCACCATCGGATGTTCGGCGCTTCATGTGAATAGCAGTCTTGGCAGCATTGTGAAATCCCCCTTCGTAGTTGCTATGAAAGGACGCAGCGTCGGGCTCACGGTGAGGTGATGCATCGTGTTCGTCAACATCAACCAGAATAGAGTCGCCAGGGGCTTTTTTAGAGGCCATAACAGAAGCGGCAGTGGCAGCGGCATGGAGACGTCGAGCTCGAGGCGCAGGAGTAAGGCGTCGAATGGCCTTGTGAACATCAACATAAACATCGGATTCATCAACGATTTCCCTGCTCAATTAGCAACATTCAGTAGTCAGAAGGGGCTCTACTCACTCCCCAATCAGTTCCTCAATCACGTCCTCAAGAGTAACAACACCCAGGGCACCATGGTCTGAGCCAGGGAATTCGGACACGAGTACCATGTGCGACTTGCCCTCCTGGAAGAAATTGATAATGTCCAAGCAACTTGTCTCAGGGCGGGTTTCAACAATAGCACCAAGGGGCACCTCACGGACGGGGATCCTATCCTCGGGATCGTAGGTGATGAGAGTCTTGACCAAAAGCATGCCGACAAAATCCAGGTGGTTTCCAGCGCGGTAGATGGGAATTCGCGAGTATCCTGAAGACAGAATATCATCCATGGTCTTTTCATCGAGGATATGGTCTTCAGCAAGCGTGTAGACGTCGGAGATGGGTGTCATGACTTCAGCGACGGGCTTGTCCTTCAAGTCCAGAACGGCTGTGATTATGGTAACCTCATCCTGGTTCAATCGCTCGGAGATCTCGCCAAGGGACTTATGAAGGGTGACAAGAGTCTTCAGACCACTCTTCTTGTACAGAGTGCCGTGGTCCTCGCCCAGAATCCAGTCGAGAAGCTTCGCAATGGGCCAAGAAACGGGAGCGGTAAGGTACATGAGGAGGAGAACCGGTGTTGACATGTATCCACCAATTGGCAGACCGAATCGAACGCAGATAGATTGAGGAACAATCTCACCAAAGATGACTACAGGAATTAGCAATGTTCAAATAAGATGTAGTTGCAGTCGTACCGATAAGAACAGTACTGCCAACGACAGCGGCAACACCTCCGCCAAGAGTTCGGTCCAAGACAACGGGAAGCGACTCGTTAACGATAACGTTTGATAGCAGCAGGGTGACCAGGACCCAATGCTTTCCTCGATTTAACAGCTTCAGCACACGTTTCGCATTCTTAGATTGCGATTCCGCTTCATCACCCGATAAAACCTGGAGGTAAATGCTATCTTGTCCCATCAATCTGTAGAGGTCAGCGTACGTCGCTTATCGCAAAGAGGAAGGGCAACTTGCGCAATTGTCAAACCAGCGAAAGCACCGCCGAGAAGAACAAGAACCATTGAGGCAACAGCGAGGACCCAAAGGCTGGTGCCCTCCTCTTCCTCTTCATCGTGATGTCCCATGGTGTCGACAGGAAAGGCGGAAACAGCTGTTAAGCTGGCGCCAAAGACTCGACCCATGCCAATGACAGCCGGCCGTATTGAGCCCATATTATATCTCGGAGCGTGTGCCATGATGGCGGGATGAATGACTCGAACGTCGCGTGCGCAAACAGATGATGTATATCGTCACCCAGAGGCGAAGCGGGGAGACCGCAAGAATCGTTTGTCGAGGAAAGACTCGAAGATGTACGCGTTCACGGCAGGTAATCAATTTCCGACGGAACAAATGACTAGGGACAAGCAATCTTGGCAGTGGAAGCCTGCACGATAATAACCGGAATGTGGCTGAGACAGGGATGCCGAGAAGGTCAATGTCGAATTGGGAAGAGGATTGAAGCCAAAGATGAGCAAGTGAATCTGTTTGGTCAATTGAAGATTTTGTCTTCCGTCTTTCCAGAAACCAAAAACCAGACCTTTCGCACCTCAAGAGGCGAGGTTTGATCGAGTGTGAAAGCGACAAGCGACGAGGCGAAAAGAAGTGGGACAAATAGGCTCAAGTTTACCTGCCTTATCCTTGGATCGTAGCCCGATAGCCCTCCACTGGGGCCTGGCTAAGCTCCAAATTATGGGGCATCGTACTGCGTGAACATGATGACGCAGGGAGCTGCCAGGGAGAGCAGAACATAATTCTATTGGTGGGCTTTACCACTAGATCAGGTCCAGCTCCCCCGAATGCGTTCACCAAGCACAGGCCACTCCACTAAATCTTGATGTTACAGAACCTAGCTAAAAAGAGGCGTTTTCTTAGCTGGGACGATGCCCTTAGTTTGTTCTAGCTAAGGCCGGATGAAGTCATTCACAAGGTAATCATGAGTAAATCATCGCACAACATGAAGGTTTATTTTGCTTTGGTCGACAGTATTTGTTTTGATCCAGTCAGTTGATTCTTTGATTGTTACTGGAAGCATCAATTGGCTTTACTCGTATTGATTGACCAGGCAATCCATCAACTGATCAATCACTCAAAGCTTTACCAAGCTTACATCAAGCACACCCTCAGAGTTATTCAGGTCCTCCAAAACTTCGCCGCTCATGGGTCCCAGCACACCCAAAATCATCAGTGCCTCGTTTCCTTTCGGGTCAGGCGGCGTGTCAGCTCCCTTGGTCGCTTCAGGATCCAGACTGGCCACTTGCATGAACTTGATATTGATACCGTGCTTGCCGAGCACCATTCCTACTCCTCCGATCTTTCCGGGCTCATCGTAGTTGTGGAGAATTATAAGGGTTCCTTCCGGTGTAAACACGCCGTTGAATCTGTCCAGCTTGGATATAAAGACTCGTTCGTCACTGGCGTAGCCTTCGATCACCTGCTCGCTACCGCTGCTGCCGGCTTTATAAGACCGCAGTGTCACTAGGTTGGAATATGTGGTTGGAGAATCACCTGCACGTGTTTCACTGATAACAATGCCTTTCTCTTTTGCGATGAGAGCTGCGTTGACCATGTTGATATGTGAGTCACTGAACGTTGACACGAGCCCCTTGACAAGAGCCGCAAATAATGGTTTTGTGTTGGGCATACCAGCCAAGTCGCCATGGTAAATGAGCTCGAATCGACGACCTCCCAACATGCCTCCTCGACTGCGCACAAAGTGTTCTGTGTAGAGACGACCCATCTTCTCGACGAGATGCACTGAAGGCTGAAGTTTGTGGTACTCTTCTGGCATGATGATAGGGGCATTGACTGCACTGGTGGGGAGACCTCCTTGAAGGATCTCTAAGACCTGCTTGCAGACATCCATTGAAACATTCTCTTGAGCTTCAACGGTCGACGCTCCCAAGTGAGGTGTCGCTACTACCTTGGGGTGCTTGCTGAGTCTGGCTGCTGCTGAGTCTGCGGCCAGTGGTTCTGAAGACCAGACATCGATGCCTGCTCCTGCGATCCATCCCTCATCCAACGCCTTGATCAGAGCTTCTTCGTTATACACACCACCTCTAGCAACATTGAGCACGCGTGCCGTCTTTTTCATCTTTTGAAACTCCGCTTCACCAACCAGATCCAGCGTCGTAGCAAGTAGAGGTGTATGAATGGTCAAAAAGTCAACCACAGGGAGTAAGTCTTCCAGTCCGGAAACCAGCTCTACACCAGCTTGGCGAGCCATGTCCACGCTTGCATAGGGGTCAACTGCCTGGACTGTCATCCCGAGGCCTTTAGCCATGCGGGCAACATTCATGCCAACCTTGCCTAGACCAATTATACCAAGTGTCTTGCGACCAACCTCAACACCCACGAGCTTACTTCGTTCCCAACGGCCGTCTTTCACACTGCTGTCTGCCTGTCCCACATTGCGAGCGGTGGAAAGGAGAAGTGCAATTGTATGTTCTGCCGCAGCAAGGATATTGCCAGAGGGAGAGTTTACAACGATGACACCCTGCGCACTTGCGGCAGGGACATCGATATTGTCTACTCCAACGCCAGCTCGGGCAACAACTCTAAGCTTCCGTCCAGCTTGCACAACCTCAGCGGTGACTTGGGTTTCGGAGCGTACAATCAGGCCATGGTAATTGGGGATCAAGTTGACAAGCTCTGCAGGCGATACACCTTTACGGTTGTCGACGTCGAAGTGAGGAGTGAGCAAAGCCAATCCATCTGGAGATACTTTTTCAGGTACCAGAATCTTGAAGCGGTTTGACTGTCCACTGGACGGTGCATCAAAAGTGGCCGAGGGAGACATGGTAAGTAAATTAGGATATATGAGTACTTGCAAAGACAGTGTGTATCCTAAGAAACTTAAGATGAAAGGGCACATGGCCTAGTATAAGTACTGTAAGAGCCAGAGACGAGATGACGTTCCCTCTTTGGTGTAATGTTTATTTGTCCTTCTACAGTATGAGACAGATAACCGCCACCCGTTCATGGTCCTCCAATCCCAAGAGTGCAACACAGCCTTGATCATCGTTTCTCAAAGTAAAACTCCTTAATAAGAACGGGCAGAAATGAAAACACAGATGCTCGTATCTCTCATGCAAACACCCCACGGAGTAGCGATCTCTGACGCGGGGGTAAGTTTTCCTGCGCGCGCAGCTTGAAAGGAGATGCGGTGCAGTAACACTCATAACTCGACAATGAGAGGTCGGATCACTGCAATGAACGTCAGATTGCTATGACACGGCAAGAGAAAACATGGCGGGGCAGACAGGAGTAACCATCAATGTTCTGAACATGGTTGCAACGGAACCCCTCATTTTCTCCAGGTTTAGCTACTGCAAGCCACACATAGCTCGTCGTGGGGTAATTCAGCAGATGCACTGCATCGTTTTTGCTTTGTATACAGTATCTGTGCCACAAGCTAGAATCCTCCTGCTTTTGCCGGACAATGAAGCCCAGTGGTTTCTAGGGGCTTGTTCTCTCATGCATGTCTTAGACGGCCGCCTTCGACCTAACTTCAGATTTTATGTACATTCCGGACAAGCAAGCTCAATCCAGCCACGGCATTGGAATACAATACAGAAAGCCAAGTGATATTGTTGATCTTCGAGTAAGAGAAACTATCAAGTAATTATAATACAACAAATACATGCATTATGTAAATACCTATCAAGGTACAGACAAGAGCAGGGAATGCTGAGCCATGAAGCTAAATAAGCTAAAATTTACTTATCATTGCACATCTCTTGTACAGAGTACTTTTGTGATGGTGTAACTTGACTGATTGGTCTCAAATACCTTACTTTTCTACACAATTGCCAATACATGAAACTTCGATATTTAAGTCATAAGAGTCTCATTTTCAGTCTCTTGTTGCTATAAATGATCGCTTGGAATATACCACCGATGGACGCAAACATTTAGAAGTTCTCCTTACCAGAGAACTTCTCGTTCTGAACAATCTCAATCCAGTAACCATCAGGGTCGAGCAAAAAGGCAACATTCTTCATGCGTCCGTCTGTAAGTCTCTTCTTCCAGCTAACGTTCATATCCTCGAACCGCTTGCAGGCAGCTTCAAGGTTATCAACCGAGACACCTATTTGGTCAGTTCTGTACATGTCCGCTTAGACATAGATCGACTTACAGATGTGACCAAAGCCCTGTGGCTCACTGTTACCGTCATGGTACTTGAAGTTCTCGTCCTTCTCAGTGCCATAGTTCCATGTCAACTCAAGGAGACCCTCTCGGTGGGTGATGGCGTTGTCATCCTTGCCCTCGGGGAATGGTTGATCCCCAGGGTAACCGAGGAAGTAGAGGTTGAAGCCAGCCTCGGTATTCTCCAGGGTACGGAGTCGAGACATGCCAAGAACTTCCTGGTAGTACTTCAGGGACTTTTCAGCATCTTTGACACGAAGCATGGTGTGGTTCTAGCTCGTTAGCTGCAGGTTCTAGAAGCCCCAGTATCTAGGGGGTGGCAAACCATAGTGTAAGTCGACACGTCAGTCTCCTTCACGTTCTCGGTCTCCTTGTAGTCATTTCGAGCAACGACCTCAACCCAGTAACCGTCAGGGTCAAGAACAAAAGCAATGTTTCGCATACGTCCGTCGGTAAGCTTCTTTTGGAACTTATAACCAGCATCCTCGATTCGCTGGCAAGCGGCCTGGATGTTGTCGACCGCAATACAGGTGTGTCCGAAGCCACGGTGAGGCTCCTGGTTGCCGTTGTTCACCTTGTACTCAGGATCATCTTCGGTACCGTAGTTGTGAGTCAACTCGATGAGACCTTGTCTGTCAAAGGTGCTCTTGTTGTGTGACAGGGCCTTGGGCGAGTCATAGCCGAAGAAGTAGAGGTCGAATTTGTTGTCAGGAAATTCGAGCTTCTTGACGAGGCTCATTCCCAGGAACTCATAAAACTTAGCTGTATCATTGTTAGTAATTGCCAAGATAGTCTCATTGAATTCATGTAGGCATATATGGAATGGAGTAAGACTCGGTCCCTGATTTGATCGATGTGGACATCAGGGTGCCTGAAACGCACCGGAAGCCTTGGGGTCCTTGACTCGAATCCTGGTCTAATTAGTTCCCGCATGTCTTATTCGGTCACAAGTGAAAGATCTGCACTTACATCGAGTGGTTGAACTTGTAGTTGTTGGTGTCTGTGGTAGAAGCCATGGTGATCAATCTGGATTGTCCAGTGGCAGCAGAAATACGAGGAATTGTCGGTCGCGTGAGGAAGTTTTGAATAGACTTGATTCTTTGCGCTGCTCTTGTAAAGCTCATTGAGTTTTATAAAGCAGTTTGATTATGAGATTGATGAAAGTCGTCGTGTCTTATGATGCTGCAGAAACTGGTGTTGAGGTAATGCCCCTCCACCCGACGACCCCACTTCAGATCTGACGTCAAAGCATCATTCAATGCTCACAAGGAGGAGGCATTGTAACGTCTTTCACGTCACAAGGTCGTGTGTAAGAATTGACCTTGCGACATAATAAATCTAAGTTCCCGACTGATTTCACACATGTTGGCCCAGTTTTTATGCATAGGTCTATGATATGGGAAGTTTGCCCATGATTTCATCTTCCCGAATGTGTAGGGTAGGAGCAGGCCCAGGCTTTAATATAAACATGAAGTATCTCAGTCAAGACCTGTTGCGATGAGTAAGTTTTGATTTGATGAGCTCAACGATTACATTTGATTGCGAAGTGCGAAACTTGCTTGAAATTTCATAAAGTTGGAGTTTTCTCAACTCGTGCTGAATTGCATGCTATTGAATTTCTGCATCGGGCATTCTCTAGTGAAGGAATAGCGACGTCTTAGTTTACATCTGTGAACAAAGGATATCTTTCTCCAGCCATTAATATAGCTAGATATGTTATGCCTCATAATTGTAAACTCGTTCTTTAGCTGAGGGATTATATTCTCATCGTTGGAGTTTTCCCTTTCTCCCACCAAGCACCTATTTGCACCTCGACTAAGCGAGATCCTACGATCTATGCAGTTCTTGCCAAGTATCGTCATAATAAGCCAAATGCCGTGGCTCATCATGCACGTGGTAGAGTGCATATTCTGGAATGTGAATTGGGCCCCTGGTCTATCTAGGTGACCGGCAGTTTTGGAATATCTGTATGATGTCAAGTATCTAGTGATATCTATATTTGACCTTTCAATGAACTAATTAATCTCTGCAATCGTATGGATCGTACCCATGATAGAGACTGCCGAGACCGATGCAATGTTTCATTGCTGACGTTGGGCTGTTTGCTTCCTACTATTATAATTGCGGGGCCGCCCTCAGCCGCCTGGACTGGACTCAACTGAACTGTGGGACTAAATTAGCGGCCAAACCTAAATGAGATCGGTTTCTATTTACTCGGGCTCTAGCTGTTACTGTAACCGCCGCCCACTCGGCGCAATACCTCGCGTTCTCTCGCTTTGCATCCCTTCTTTCAAACTTTCTGCGACAAAAGCTTCACTGATATCAAAGCCCGCAATGCCATGATATTTATATCCGTTACAACAATCTTTGCGCCTTGATCAAGTCTGCGATCAGGGCCGGCAATAGCATCCACTCATCCACCGACACGAAATTACCTTCACGCCCGCCTAAACCATCATGGATCGTTTCCGAAATATCGCTGGTGAATACGATGACACCGCAATCATGGACGACATTAAGCTACCGGACGACCAGGCAGCTCCTGGAAGTCACCCTCGGTCGCCCCTGACAAAAACGCGGTCCATGTCCGATGGAGGAGGCACTCCTTCTCGACTTTCTCCTTCACCACGCATAGTTGAGGCATCTCGCCGAACATCAAAAGACGACACAAGTATCCCAACTCCTCAACCCGTAACGCCTCGACGCCCCAATCTCTCAAATCGTGG
The DNA here is from genome assembly GCA_014898915.1 of Fusarium chlamydosporum. Classification (NCBI taxonomy): domain Eukaryota; kingdom Fungi; phylum Ascomycota; class Sordariomycetes; order Hypocreales; family Nectriaceae; genus Fusarium; species Fusarium chlamydosporum. The sequence continues at coordinate 106,336 of JAAVUD010000131.1, forward strand.
CTTCTCCATACAAATGCCTCCACGAGACTTCACTCCACCACCCGCGAATTCATACGTCAAACCTGCTCCTTTATCACCCAAACTCGACCATTCTCAGATATACGCTTCTCCCACGAATATACTCCCTCGTCGCTCCCGTGGTCTCGACTTTTCCCGAGCTGCTACCAGCCTACATCATTCGACCCTCGCCGAGTCTTCCCCAGACTCATCGCCCACCGCTGGTGGCAGGGCGATGAACATACCGAGCCGAAGAAGTCATTATGCAGGTCCGGAACAGACGTCAACGTCCTTATGGTCTGTTATGGGCAACCAGGAAAAGATGCACATCAGCAGCTCGCTTGGGAGCCAGGCGATTGGCTCTGATTCGTCCAGCAGCTCCGATGACGATGAGCTGATGGACGAGGATATGGACGAGAGCTACGTAACAACTCCGCAAGTCAATAAGATTGGTCCAGCCCTCGGCCCTCAAGGGTCAGGTGGGACCTTCGGATCCCCTGCTATGAGTAGCCTCATGAGTTTCCAACAGCGACAAAGACCCCGCAAACAAGCCAAGAAGAAGGCTCGTGGGCCTCTGGGACTGGGGTTCAGTGGCGCATCTTTATCCAAATCACCACCAACTAATTCTTCACGAGCCCGGCGCGAAAGCATTAGCTGGCAAGCTAATCAATTGCACATTTCTGGTGCAGATTCCGATGAGGCACGAGCAATGGGCGACGTTGACGGGATCGGAGATGGTCAGCACAATGTCATTCGGAGAGTCGTAACACGGCGGGGAAATCTTTTGGTAAGTCACTTATATCAATTAATATTATGGGATGCGACTAATAGTACCCAGCCCAAAACAAAGACATTTGCACGAATTCGAGCCGCGCTCATGGAGGAGAGCACACCCGCCGAATCCGAGTTTCGTCGAGAAGCCGAGGTTGTCAAACAAGTTCGCGATTGCGACATGGAGCTGGAGCCCAGAATAACTCAAGCGACCGTGGAATCAACACAATCGACAACGGCTCCTTCTTCGCCCATCCTTACCCAGCAAGATGGCCTGAACGATGTTCCCGAAGAAGATATTATGGGCGATATATCCATGGGCCTTTCTAGCAGCTTTAAGCAACATGCTATCAAGAATTCAAAGGGCAAGACTTTCTGGGAGACATTTTCCGAGTCAAGCAGCACTGGAGGCGCCAGGACTACACCGCCTCCTGCTGCGTTCCTCCCAAGAGGATCATCCTCAGGTATCAGTGAGGACGTGGCGATGGATTCACCGTCACTCGGTGGAGCTACTGTAAGTGTACCCTTGTTCGGACATGACAACACTCTAACCACACATGCCCCGCAGAATGGCGGCAACCAACCCCCTAGTGCTGCAGAAATCACCCGAAAGATTAATAGTAAACGTCGTCGCGATGATGACTTCGACCCCGTCAGCTTTAAACGTCGAGCCGTCAGTCCCGGTATGAGTGTTCACAACTCACCTGTTATGCAGAGCCCACTTCAACGAGACGGCATGTCGTGGGGTTCTCGTCCTGGGAGCAATGGTGGTGATAAGGCGGGCAGCAGTGCTCCAAGTGAGGCTGGCAGTACACCGGGGAACTTGTCTGGCAGTAGTTCTGCGGCTGGTCGGCTCAACAGTAAGGGAAGAGTTGGTTTTCAGGGAATGGTTGATACCCATGATGGTCTTATGCGTATGAGCATTGAGTAGTTTGCTGGGTTCTTTCTTACACAAATCTTGCGGTCTCGAAGGATTGGAATCGCTGGGCTATGGAACAAAAAAGGCATATCGAGGCGTTATGAGCTACGGAGTTTTGATGAAATATTGGTTTGGGATCATAGAATATCTAGCCTTATGCAGCGGCTTTTATTAATAAACTCGTATGAGCGAAAAAGAAGTAGTACTACGTATCAACAATGCCTCCATTGTATATGTCCCTGTGTAGACGGTCCCCAACGCCTGGAAATCGAGCCATGCTCTCATTGTTTCATGTCCCTCAAATAAACGAAACCCAACGCCATCTATGCCAAATCGCTGTTTCCGAATGTGTTGCCATCATTCCACACCCACACCCTCCTCTGGCACAGTGAGCGTACCCAGCTTGTCGTCGAGCCAACGTGCTAGCTCAGCAGCATGGCGGCGAAGCGCAGCTACTGCAGCGGCGGAACCTGTGGTGCTCTCAAGACTAGCTGTTGTCTGCGCGCCGGTACTCAGAATGCTATCTGCACCATCGGGACTACCAACATGCGACGCCTCGCCAGTAGGAACGTTCAGATCATGCAGGTTGGGCACGCCGTGTTCTGTGGCATCTGGGTTCGCAGGTCCAACACAAACAAAGAGAAGACCGCACTTCAATCTCCGAATGACAACAGTGCCGCTTGTGAGCTGGACCGTGACGGTAGCGGGCTTGATGCCTCTTCCCTTGCCAGACTTGTGTGAATCGAGTTGCTGGCTCTGCGACAAGCGATCCGTCTCCTCATCTAGACCGTCTTCCTCAGGCGGTGAGCTACCGATGGGGTCAGGCGTTCGCGAACCAGGTAGCGACGCGGCCAGCGCGGGCGCCGAGGTAGAGTGTATGGCGAGGAGGGAGGCGGCGACGGTGGCATGTGTTCGAAGAGAGGCAACGGGGTGTGGGCTCGCGTGGGCGAGGAGCTTGCCGTGAGGACTCGTGAGGAGAAGCGTTGGCAGCTGGGGGGTTCGGTTCGCGTTGAGAAAGGCCGTGAGGCGCTTCGTGAGGAGGAGAGGAGGAGTTGGGTGAGAGATGGACATGACGACTGAAGAGGTGCCGATAGCTGATAAGAGGTTTGTTGGTTGAAGTATCGTACTTTATGAGCGATGTTGTGCTTTTATGATAAAGCAATAGTTGGCAGGTAGACCTCGTTTGTAAGCGGGCAGATGACCTGCTCTGTCGTGTCGGGTCGAAAGCTTTGACGGGTTGCTGAGTTGAGTTGAGTTGGAGTGGAATGGGGAAACGGCTCAGGTCGGTCCAGGCCAGGTTCATCTGGTTCAAGCCTTGTCGATATGGCGGGGCCCGAAGTGGGGAGCTTAGGACCAATTTGATCTCATTGGTACTGGGGTTTGACAGGTTGTCGTGTAAGATCATTGGCTGTTCAGCGTGGAGGTTAGGTTGATGTTGAAGTCTTGATATTCACTACAGCAAAAGCAAGTTTACCCGGTTGAAACATAAGAAATACATCAGATTTTGTAGATAAGAATGCTACCTAGTTGTTGGACACAAACGCCTTATACCCCCTCCTCGTGTCTCAATTGCATTCTCATCGCCATGTCATCATCAATATCGACATAGTCTCGGCCCTCTTCGGTCTCCGTCTTCCACTCCTTGTACGCTTCCTCAATAGCCTCAGCAAAATACCACATCCTAAACATCCAGGCAGTATACGCTCGGGGTCCATTAGGATCATATTCGAGCAGTTCCTTGACCACTGTACGCAGTATCTTGGAGTACTTGGCTCTGGCAAGCCACGAATGAATGTTGATAGAGACTTCCGAGCAATGATGCTGAGGAGGACAGCTAGGCCAATGGCTGATGGTGTCATCACACTCATCACCTTCGAGTATGTGCTCGCAGCCTCCGAGTAGACAGTCGCATCCTTTCGCAGAAGCATTCCTTTCAAGACACCCGCCGCTTTCACAAAATTCAACGTGACAGCACCCGCATTGCTCACAGTAAAAAGATGGTGCCTCCCCTGTCATCATGGTGAACAAAGTGGCACCTATTGACCAAATCTCGTCTCTGACTGTATAAGGACGTTCTCCCTAGAGTATACATGTTAGCAAGCTGATAGGGCGATCTACTCGCGGGGAGTTGCTACCTCATCCATTTCAGCCAAATTCATCTCGCCCTTCAATCTTTCACGAGCAACTTCGAGTGGTTGGAGTCCGTCCCGTATAGCCAGTGCTATTCCTTCTGATCCCCGGGGCGGGTTATTGCTCTTGTCATCATTACGACCATCAACAGCGTGGCATGTAATGGCAGCTGTGCTCAAATCGCCCAGTTTACACTGACCATAGGTCTCAGTGCCACGTGGGTGCTGGAACCAGATGTTTTTGGGCTCAATAGCACGGTGCAAGATGGAGAACCAATCCGTGTCGACAGTCAACCATTCTTTCCTGAAACTGCTTTCTGGGTCACCACTCTCGCGCTGGTACACGAGCCGTTTCCCTTCATGTAGCCAAGTGACTGCACGAGTCATAGAACGGAGAACATGCCAGCAAAGAGATTCGGGGAGGTAGAATGAAGAGTTTGCGACAGGATAATGGCGAAATATGGTGCTGAGATTACCCGCATCGGCAAAATCCCAGACGAGTAGCTGCAATTCATTCCCTTGAGCGTCAGGAGCTTGCTGTTTGGTGAGAACTTGGGATTTCATCACGCCAGCGATCGAGATCAGGTTCTCATGATTGAGAATCTGACGGATAGTATGGGCTTGGTTATGTGTCGAGAGCAGACTCCTTAGCGCATCATCCTCCTCGCGGTTCTGTGCGATAGTACCACCTGGTCGAACGCCAAATGGACTAGGACTGGCAAGATACTGCTCTTTTCGGGGATCTCCTTGTCTAGTGACAATCCAGACATTATGCTCGACCTTCCTGAGAATCTCAAACATAGGCTCCTCATCCTCGCCTGAACGGCTATAGGAGTGCTCAGGCTGGAGCCCGGTGTTCGTTGACCGTTTGTTATTCATGGCAGCGACGATGATGATAATGTCTAAATGGGCGACAAGATAGCTACTAGATTTTATGACATATTTGTAAGGGAATGTTGCCTTTTTCATAAAGTTGTCTTCTGGTCGTCTGTAAAGTGAACAAAGATCCTTCCAGCCACATACTGAAGAGGCATCAACACTACTGATACTTTGCTTCTTTGTTCGCATTGAAGGTGATGCTATTTCCGTTAATTATAACAAAGAGCGGGACGGCCACTCTGCTAGCAACTTTGCGAATACAGCCTAGATGGACCACTATGTGGGATCCTGCGCACTGCTCCTTGTATGTTTGTTAGAATTGTTTCGAACAAAGAAAGGGTCCAGTCCGTGTAACGTCATGGTGAATGCCCAGAGGGCAGTGACCAGCTGCCATTAGCCATTATTCCTTGGGATCTCTCGTGTATAGCAGCAATTGATTTCAATGCGACCATACCGCCATTGGAGAACAGGGACCGAGGCGCGTTGTAGCAAAACACGCTAATCGACAAGGCGACTCGCTTCGTGAGTTCATGTGATGGTCCACAGGAAATGAAGATTTGCAAGTTGATTTCTATAATCCCCGACGAGCCAAAGCGCCAAGACAATGACCGGATCCGGCTTCGAATTCTCGGTGTTTACGGCATTGATTGACGCGGGGGGAGGCCACCCGATTATTAGCATGTTTCACTTAATCGAGTGACGATTCGTTGTAATGCAACCACTTCTGAAACTTGAGGTGTATTCGGGAGCACCGACCAAGTTTCATTCATAATAGCAATGCGCTGAGCTGAGTTGGACTGCAGCGGCGCGCTGTGGTTGTACAGCTGAGTAGGCAATTGACACGAATAGATATTTTGTTGTTGTTATCCAATATTATTGCCGCTGAAGTTGGGCGGTTAAACGCGAGAACTGGTCTGGCGTTGTGGGATTGGCCGAGACGTCTTGGTTCATTTTTCGGATTCCGGCTGGCGGTTGGAGGATAAGAGAACAACCAACCACTAAAACAAAAGAAATGAGCGAATACCAGCGCCAATGCCCAGACTTCTCCATCCGAGCCCAGACCAGAGGCAAGAGGTCCAAGACCACAGATTTCTTTCTGGCAGCGACTGAAAACCAATCATCGGCTGTAGCGTCTTGAAACCCTGAGGATCATGGCCCCCCAACATTGGACGTTTTGGTACCTGCAGGTTAATCGCGCCACTAAATCGAAGAGACGAAAGTCCGTTCTAGGTAGGTAGTAAGTTAGGTAGGAAAGAGCGATGGGTTACATGGTTACACCAGAGATATTGACCCCCGCTCCTACCATGTTTGAAGTTATGCTGGATCGCAATGCGATTTGACTTTGACTTGCCTGGCTTGGACTCTTTTGGTTGGTCCTTCCTTACGCTCCCACTCTCATTTGAAACCTCCCTTCCCAATTCCTGTCTCATTCAGTTCCAGACTCTTTCTCATTCATCTTCCAGCCCTTTCTTGGTATTATCGTCGCTTTGGCATTGTAGCAATCTGTAGCTGTTATTGTTACAGTCTTGGTTATTATTTTCTGTTTTCGTCATTCTTTCATTCCATTCATCCCGAGTCTAAAACAATATCTCGTCATTCAGTCACCACCAATAGGAGCAGTCCACTTATACCTTCTATTGTCTCTCTACCCTCTGCCTATTGAGACGTATTCATCATCTGCGGAACAATCTCATTCACAATTTTTGAGCTATTTTCTTTGATCATTGGAAACGCTGTTCACTTTTACCGATTTACCGACTGTACCTACGATATTACTTCCGATATGTGGTCGCTCTTACACTAAGGACTCACTCACACGCGCACCGGTTGCAGCACGACTTCATCACGATCGCTTATTTTCATTTTATGTTTCCGGGTCTTTTTGTTTTAACTGCTTTTCGACAGCAACATACCCGATCTTCGCTGGCGAAGAATCAAGACAGTGTTTCGCTTTTCAACTTGATACCCTCCGACCACTTCCATTTTCGAAATAGTCTCGAGAGCCGTCAGTCTTTACTTCAACATGGGATGCTGCTGGGGAAATAGGAAGAAGCAGGTCGTGGGGATTGCTGATCAGAAATGGGAGTACATTAATCTTCGTGACTTCAAAAGTCGAGGATGCGGCACTGTCTTCGCTTACATCTACCTATGGCTCATGCTTTTTGTCTCGGTCGCCGTCTACGTCGTCGACAGCTTTACTGCCGTTAACCTACTCGTTTTCGATCGCTGGTCTTCAAAGATTGACCCTGCAATCTCCTTCGATGTATCGAAATGGATCTTCTCTATCTGCATCATTCTTTCATTTGTCAATCTAGCCTACGAGGGCATTCGTGCCTTCAGGGTCATTCGACGGGGCAATGTTGCGGAATCTTATCTTGACAACTTGGCTGTTCGCTGGGAATCCATTCGTCTTGGTTCTCAAGGCTGGAAGAGGTTCCTGGTCTTTGCTGAACTGACCAAAAGTAAAGAAGGCGCACAATATATTGCCCTCTTCACGTACTTTAACTTTCAAGGTAAGTTGGCCTACCAGAATATCGTTCTTTGCTGACCTTGGTAGCCTGGATTCGCGTCATTCTCTGTTCAGGCCCTCGCCAAGTTCTCAATGCCTTTACACTCAAATCAGTGTACGAGGCACAGTTGACCCCTACTGCAGACAATGTTGGCGACTCGATTACTGGATTCTTCGAGAAGATCAAGATCCTTGCCGAGGAAGACTACCAACAGGCTTTGATTCTTTCAGGCATGTGTTTCACTTTGGTTATCTGGGTGTTTTCGGCGCTCTTTCTTTTGGCTGCTGTTCTCTTCTGGATCTTCTTCCTCTGCCATTGGATACCTGCTGCTGATGGTGGTCTTTCCGGGTATTGTGAGCGCAAGGTTACCAAGACCCTGATGAAGATTGTCACCAAGACAGTCAACAAAGCTCTGGCTAGGGAGGAAGCCAACAGAGTGAAAGCAGAGATCAAGGCAACGAAAAGGAACGGCGAGAAGCCTCATCCTAATATTGCTGCTGCTCTGCCAACCTTGCCAAATATAGGTCCAGTCGAGAAGATGGACCAGCCCCCTATGCTCAACCGCAACGATACCATGATGACTCTGCCACCTTATACTTCACGTCCAGGAACGCCAGGTGGTACGGATGCCCCTCCAGTTCCGGACATGCCTGTGCCAACCAGACGAGGCACAACGGCATCTATCGCAAGTTTCGCATCTCGGGCCACTTCTAGGTCTGGGACTGGTTATGGTCGACTTGCATCCCCGGTGCCTGAGGTCCCTCCGCTAAACTACGGGGAGCAACCTCTGTCGCGGACGGCTACCATGAACTCGCAAGGAAGCTATAGTCAGTATCCGGCGAACCAATCGATGGTGAACCCAATGCCATCTATGCCGGTGCGATATACAGAAAGCCCTGCTCCCATGCATCCCGACAACTTGCCATATTTCCCGCCTCCATCTCGTGCACCTAGTGCTCGCCCGATGGATAACTTTACACAACCCATGGGCTCATTTGCACCAGCTCAGGGGCCTCCCCCTAGTTCGAGAGGGTATCAAGCGTACAATCCTGGAGGGCGTACTGGTACTGCGACGTCTGCGACCTCTCACCAGAGTGGACCTGCAATGCAACATCCGTTCAATCCCCCTGTCCGTAGTGCTACTGGGGTAATGTCTTTACGAGAACCTCCTCGTAGAAATCTGACCAACCTGCCGCCGCGTTCAGCAACCGCGAGACCGGATATGGCGCCACCATACAACTATGATGTAGAATCGCAGCGAGGAAGATATGGTTGGTGAAGGGTCGGCTGCGAAAAAGTAGGGTGGAATTAATAATGACTTACGAAGCGCAAAGTCGATGTTCATAGGTAGCTTCGTTATGTAGGATAACCGAATAGAGGTGATGCATCGTCATATTCACAATTTCCCCAGAAAGTTGACTATTGTGCTGACATTGGGGTACTGGAACTGATGCTACAATTATGCGGCACCGCAGCCCGGCGTAACCCACCACGCCCTTTAAGAGACAGTGCTGATGATTTGTCAACAGCCCGAACTCAAACTCGAAAATGCGGCATCTTGATGACAGATGATTGACTAAGTCAAGATCTTGAAAAGGCGGCATGGTCAAGCTCTGGTTCTTCAATCTCGTCAACATCAACCTTGCACATAGTTTGCAATACGAATTCTCAAGTCCGTTAGTTCAATCTTACGGATATTTCTTCAATATGCCTTCTGCAACAGGTTGGCACGCGGGCGAAATCGCCATGCACGAGCAACTCAAAAATCCCAAGCTGGAGAACCCCACGTTTCCTGGATTGGCAGATCGTTATGGGGTGCGGGTGATGAATTCTCCCTTGGTCGCTTTGGGAACTCTGGACAACGAAGGTCGTCCATGGACCACCATCTGGGGCGGAGAGCGCGGATTTGCACGGCCAGTAGCCAAAGACGTCCTCGCATTGAACAGCTCGGTTGATACTCACTATGACCCTGTTTTCAAAGCTCTTTGGGATGGTATCGATGCGGAAGGTGTGAAGCAAGGCGTCATTAATAGGCCGGATGATGGCGAGGATAGGCCTATGTCAGGGTTGGCTATCGACCTTGAGACAAGAGATCGTGTTAAACTGGCAGGGAAAATGGTTGCTGGCGCTACTGTTGATGGAGGGAAAAGTGTTCAATTGGCTATGGCCGTGACTGAGAGTTTGGGAAATTGTCCCAAATATCTCAACAAGAAGGATATCGTACCTCACACTATGGAACCGGAGCTCGTCTCTGAAAAGCTTCCCTTGTCTCAAGAGGCTCTCGATATAGTCGCAGCGGCTGACATGATATTTTTGTCGAGCACAAATGGTAAAGCAATGGATACGAACCATCGCGGTGGAAGTCCTGGTTTCGTAAGAGTTATCAAGAACGAAGAGGCCGGGGTTGAACTCATATACCCAGAGTGTAAGTCCAATAGTTTTTGTCTATGCCATGAGCTAACAGATTCCAGTTTCAGGAAACAGACTATACCAGACACTGGGCAACTTCAAGGTCGATCCTCGAATTGGCGTTGCAATCCCAGATTACAATACTGCTGATGTTCTTTACCTTACTGGTACCGCATCTGTACTTGTTGGAGAGGAAGCCGCCTCTTTGCTTGCAAGGACGAAGTTAGCTGTGAAGATCTCAATTACCGCTGCTAGATTTGTCAAATCTGGGCTTCCCTTTCGTGGTTCTCTGGGGGAGTACTCCCCCTACAACCCGCCTGTTCGTCACCTGCTTTCCGAGCACGACGCGCACGTTGGCGCTGGTAACTCAAAGTCGATAACTGCAACTCTCAAGAACCGAGAAGTCATTACACCCTCTATTGACCGTTTCACCTTTGAGCTATCTTCCCAGCAACCTATCACAAACTGGCATGCTGGGCAGTACATCACATTAGATTTCGAACCAGAGTTATCAAACGGCTACAGCCATATGGCGGATCATGATCCTCAGAGTATCAACGATGATTACGTGCGAACGTTCACTGTGTCAAGTCCACCGGAGAATAGCAAAGAGCTACAGATCACGACAAGGAGACATGGACCAGTAACGAACTTTTTAAGGAAACACAACTCACGTGTGCTGCTTGAGGTGCCAGTCATCGGCTTTGGCGGCGAAGAGGGATTCCGTATCCCTCTAGAGTCTCAGGGTCCTAAAGCCGTGTTCATCGCTGCAGGTGTTGGCATCACACCTGTCCTCGCCCAAGCCCCAGCCGTCCTCGAGCACAACGTGCCGTTTACCCTACTATGGACCCTTCGTTACGAAGACTTATCACTCGCGAATGACACCTTCTCCCGAATTCCGGGACTTGCAGGTGTGACCACGCTCTTCGTCACAGGACAACCAGACAAGGACAAGGAGGGTTTGTTAGACGGAATACAGAAAGCTGGTACACAGATTATAAAGCGACGAATAGGCGCGGACGACGTCGAAAGCTTCAAAGGCCAGAACGCCCGCTTCTTCCTGTGCACAGCGCCTGCGTTGCTGGCGGCGCTTGAAGGGTGGCTGCAAGGGGAAAAGGTTGTGTGGGAGGACTTTGGGTACTGAAGCCTGTGCGATAATACAGTAAAGAAATCGATCTGCTTGTTACCCGTACAGTGATTTGGCCTTCATCTCCCGGATAACCGGAGCTTTGGTGTTAGTTCACAGCGGTGCAAAGGACAAGAGAACCCGAGTTTGCATCTGACTTGGATGCGGGGAGCTGTTCCACTGCCGGTCTAGTCAAGTCTGGGGCCGAGGAGGCTGTTTTGGCTTGTGTAGATCTTGATCTTCAGACTCATTCATCAGGCTCTTGGTTCAGTGCAGTTCAATGTCTTAGTGCCCTGACCTAGTACAATATTGCGTCCAAGTAGTAGTCATATGAACTATTGCCACCTCCACTACCGTATGTAGCACACAAAAAGGTTCCCTACTCCACGTTGTTAAAATAAATCCCGGATTCACTTCCCCGCAAACGTGTTCGGGAGATGAGTTACGGTTTATCCACTCCCCCGCGCTTTGAGGATGCGGATCCGCACTCTGGGCTTTCTTTTGCCCATATCACGTAAGGACAACTGGAGATTACTTTTTCCAAGCTAATGAGTTGCTAGAGAGATTCTTGCTCCAAGTTTGTTGTCAATGTCATGAAGATGGGAAGTGGAGTGAAGAGAGTTTCACCAGGTTGTAGAGTGCTACGGTTTATCCAATGTGATAGCCAGAACGCTCGACTAAGCGAGAAGAGACAAAGAATTGCCACAATATTAGTGAACGGGAAGGTGAAATCTTAGAATTACCCCAATTGTTGAACTCTGGTGGATCTCACTAGGTCTCCGAACTCGCTCAAAGTTGGTGTTTTCTTACTACGTAGTATCTCTCAAACAAGGCATATATGCAGTGTATTATGCCCATCATGTACCCTTCACTTTCATCGACATAGTTACTGGACGGGAAGCATATCTTTCTTCCTCTGAAAATCTCTCAACATGTTATCAACTTAGTAATCCTCGGAATCTTTCTGAAATTGCTGACCCCGAGTTCCCGAAGCCTAGGAGCAATGAGTTCCTGGTCCGCTGTCGGAGACAGGAAATGCGAATTTCGGAAGCCCCATTACTCATCCCAAAGCGGAACCGGCTAAAACTCCTTCGTCGCAATGCAATACGATGGAGACGTGGTGTATCGTCGCAGAAACAGCAGTAAAAACGCCAGTTTTGGCCGGGGGCTATAGTGGACCTCTTTCGATGCTCTTTCGAGTTATCAATTGGTCCGCTAAACAGCTCGACGGCATTACTGATTTCTCGGCGCTTCACTAGTAACTAGGCGAGCCTTTTGTATGAAACTCTTTGGTCAAAAAGGGGAAAATATCGCCTTCACATATAGAAAGAACAATGTGTGAATCTGTACCCTTGACACAAACTATTATGAATTGGGTATATTGAGTTAGGACTTGTTTTGGACGATCATGAACTTGGGTTGAGTCCAATTTCTCGTTCTCGTGAGATGAGTCTCAGTTGGTGGTTCGATGCTGTTCAATCGAGTCGACAAGAGGGACAATATTCGGGCTTATTTCTCTTGTTTCTCCGAAATAGAGTACTTGATTTAGGCGTAGACTATTAAGATAGGCTAAAGACTACGGTATGTACAGTCGAGCATGATCTGATCTGATCCGATCTTACTCCTACTCCTCAAATCGTAACATGCAATTTGGTCGCGTCAAATTCTGGGACAGGGTGCGGGTTTTGCCATCACGGAAACCGTTAACAACGGTGGAGTAATTCACCATGCACCGATTCAATGGTGTTACTGTAAGCTCCAGGGATGAGCGTGGAGTGCATTCCTGCAAGAGAGATTTAAACATATAACAAATTACTGTTATTTGAGAGATTTAATGAGCGATCCTTCATGCTGCTTCTCTGAGTTGTTTCGATTAACTAATGTAGCCGTATTCGACTTTCCAAGACAATAACGTAGTTGCGCGGACAATTTATGTAATTGTGAATTCAACAAGAAACTTCCCGAGAAACGCAACACAAGGCAACGTTTCTGATTATCAAGATTGCTAGCTACTGTAGAAATCACCCCGCATATCCTGACAAGGGTTGAGGGAACTGATTGTCGCTGGGATGCAATCTGATTGACTCACGCTGCTGACAAAGCTTTCTTTGTGGAAGAGATGAAGTCAGATTGGAGAACAAGCCAGTCACAGTCAGAAGCAAAAGGCAAACCAAGGTGCCGCGAGAAACCACGAGGGTTTTTGTTTGAGGGTTCGATCGACAAAGGCCAAGCTTGAAGCCGTTACAGTGATGGTCTAGACTTTGAAAACTGTTACAGTAACAAAGGAACCGCCCAGCGGTGTAGAAATTGATTCCCAACAGTTAACTGTAAAGCAAATGACCTTGATGAGACTCGCATAAGAGACAGCTTGACAGAAACTATCACAACAGGTTTGGGTTTTGAGGCTTGCCAAGGCCGGTAATTTTGGTCTAGTTTATTACAGGGAACTTGCTAGCTTCAGGCTTTGCTGCTGATACGGTACTGTACTGTCCTGCTGTTGCTGCCATGTCTTGTCCTTATGTCCCTGTATCACCTTCCCTCGAGCCGGGCTTCGGTGGAGTGGCTCAGATCGCCTTCGTCATACCCCGCCACGAACAGTTAGAGGACGTGAATGACTTGAGTGAGTAACCGAGAGTTTATCAGGATCGAACATGTGAGAAAAGTCAATGTGTCGTAGCAAAGAGTTTTATGTCCTTTGTACAGTAGGTATGTATGTATGTATGGTAGAGCTCAAACAATCAGGAGCTCCAAGGAGTTGTCGTGAGTTGTGACAATAGGCGAAACTAACTGACCCAGGCATCACCCTGTGTAAAACCAACAACAGTTAATTCCCTGCCTGGACTTAGTACTCCACAGACATTGATGGCGTGCCAGAAGTTAAAGGGCCTGGACTTTCGTGTTTGTGGGTGTGTGCGAATTTGTCGATGGCAGCTGTAACTACAGTACAGTACAAGACAAGACAAGACGGGACGGGGACTGGGGTTCCAATGGCTGGCTTCACTTCAGTGCTCTTAGCGGTCCTGAAACTGACCTACCAAGTGTTTCGGTTCGAGTCCATCAGAAGCGATAGCTTATGCTGTCCCACAATTCCTTATTAAGATTCGGTGCACGCGCAGCTGTGGATTGCATTGCACTGCACTGCACCTGCCCACCATCTTCTTTTTTTTCTTGCCTGTCGCCTGCCTAGGTGCGGAAGAACTGCACTAGACTGTACCTGCCCTGCCTGGAGATTTGTATCCCAATTCTCCTACTTAGTCTAGAAGGCCCGGAAAGAAAACCTCCCTTCCTTCTTCTACTACTTTAAGTTCAACTCAACTCAACTCAACTGAACTCAACTCTCTCATCATCTTTTCAAGTTTACCATCACTTTCACTCACTCAATTACATATAATTACACCAATAAGCGACAACTCTCCACCTCTCCCGCGACTCATATTGTATCATCGACTATTGTAAAACAGCACTCTACTGTACTTGCTGATTTCCGGAACCCCCGCCATCGCCGCACGCCTAGACTGCCCATCGGTTCGGTTCGTCAAATACTTGCGCTGTCCTCGCCTCGACAAAACAACAATCGCAATCTTGCCACATCCACTTTCTCAATTATCGCCTGATCGCTGCGACAATATCTACAGACATTTCTGCTTAGGCCCGCCCATTTTCTAAGACTCGGTCGTAGTTCGGTCTCTGTACCGATACTGCCGTGCCCCTCGCTCCCGCCCGCCGTCACCTGCCACCGGCGCCGGCCGTTGCTTGTCGGATCGTGAAACCCCTCGTTCCGCACAACCCGCCACTTTCCATCTCCCAGGACTCAACATCAACACACGAATTATAACCAAAATGGCCTGCGACTACCAATACGTCAAGGAGCACACCCGGGAGGGTTACGTCTTCCCTTCGCACCGTTTCCAGCGAACATGCTCTCCGGATAAAACTCCGCTATGCCTCGTGGCTTGTGGTTCTTTCAGCCCAATCACGTTCCTTCAGTACGTTTTTTTCCCACAGAACATGGATTCATCCTACCATCGTGCCTTTTGACTGGGCAGGATTCTTTCACGTTCTCATCATCATGCGAAATGATGAAGATTCTTCAAGACTGTGGCTAACTTTTGAGCAGCCTTCGAATGTTTCCCATGGCTAGAGACCATGCTCGTAACGAGAGTATGTTGATTGCTTATTGGAATCTCTAAAACATCGCTGACAAAAACTAGACTTTGAGGTTGTTGCAGGAGTTTTGAGTCCTGGTAGGTGAACTTAGCGCTTAAAAAACTATCAAATAAACTAACTGTCTGGTAGTCAGCGATGCCTACAAGAAGAAGGGTCTCGCCCCTGCTCATCACCGCATTGAGATGTGCAGACTTGCGACCGAGAACACATCCAAGTGGCTCATGGTGGACCCCTGGGAAGCCGAAAGCCCAACCTACATCCCAACTGCCAAGGTGCTTGATCACTTTGACTATGAAATTAACGAGGTTATGGGTGGCATCGAATGCACCGACGGTACTCGAAAGCGTTGCCGTATTGTACTCCTTGCTGGTCTTGACCTAATCCAAACCATGTCTACTCCAGGTGTATGGGATGAGCGCGATCTCGACCACATTCTGGGTAATTATGGCGTGTTTGCTCTTGAGCGCACAGGAACTGAAATTGATTCAACCCTTGCGAACCTGAAGCAATGGGAGAAAAATATCCACATTATTCGCCAGGTAAGTTACCTATGATGCACAAATTGGCCACATGATATTGACAACATAGGTCGTCACCAATGACATCAGCAGCACAAAGATCCGTCTGCTACTTAAGCGAAACATGTCCATCGACTTCCTGATTCCCGATGATGTTATCAGCTACATCTATGAGCACAACCTTTACCGCGACCTCGACATGCCTGATTCCAAGGGTAAGGAGAAGGCCCTTACGAATGGTCCCGACGTCGGAACCAGCACTGGTTGAATTCCTACACGGAATTCAAGCAAACGACAAAACCAGCGCCCATCCTCACCCCGGCCCAGATGCAGCTAGCGAGCGTTGAGCACAGTGGCCAAATAATAAGACCCGATGACGCAAACACCAGAGCAGAAACATTGAGTCGGAATAGCTTCTGGCAGATATTCGTTTTGAGTCGTTTCCGTATCAGGTTCAAGGGGTATTTTGTTATAGACAGCGCAGCGAACCATTACGGACGAGTTTGGTCCAGTGTTATATGCGCCAAGTTTGAGATATATAAGGTGTGGTGATGGGGAGGTGGATTTTCACTTTCCTTTATTCCGTCGCTCTTGATGCAACCCGCTTTGGATAAGCGGTTGGATAGAGCTCACTTTTTTCTTGAGCGGAGTTATTTCCATCAATTGAGGCATACTACGTCGGAGTCTCCCGATATTTCGGAGCTCTCCTAGTTATCTATCTTGCCTTGCAGTATTTACAGGACTAGTTCACTCGGGTCGCCGGGGTTCTCTAGCTGTTGATATGCACGTGTGTGGCTAAGGAATCATCTCGGAATGGATGAGACATTTGCCTCAGTCCCCTGCAGTCTACATAACTGATGATGGTTGATGATTATTGATGCCTCGATCTGTTTGAGAGACTTATATTGACGAGACATGTTATTATACATATTTGGAGTTTTAGTTAGGGAGATACCCGTTGAATTGATTATGGCCAATTGACCAAGTCCATACGTTCTGATAAGCTTAGTCTGAAACTAGATCCACCACTATAGAGCGAATGACAGGCGAACACAGCCATCTTTTGCACAAGGCCAACCCTCCGTCCATGAATGGAAGATAGCTCTGTGAGACAATATCTCCGATTCGACTCCTGCTTTCTCGGGCAAGATTGCACGAGGACAGGGTCAACCAATGGACGTTTCCAATTGACCAACATCTTGTCTTGTCATTGCCGAGGCGAAAAAAAAGCAGCAAGGAAGCATAAAGCTACAAAAGGTACCTGCAGAAAAGGGCAAAGCGCCGAATAGTTAATCGATGCTGAGTGGCCTCCTCCGATTCGGCGCATAGATAAACGTGCCAGATCGATAGGGCACTTGGAGGCTTGGCAGCGGCATTGAACGAACAATCGACGTCGAATTATAGTGATAGACTCTTTGCCAAGGGGGATAATCACTGCGCGGACTCGGTATCGCTTTGGGTCTTTGGTCCCGTGGGAGGCAAGTTTGAGCAAGGGGGCTTTTTCTTTTTCTACCTAAGGCCAGGATAGGTAGGTAGAGGTAGGCCTTGGAGTAGGTACTGTAGTATCGTGGATACAAATAGCTGAGCATGGCCCTGTCGATCAATTGAAGGAACCCAGGGATCCTTCAGTTCACGACAGTCGTTCTTTCACAAACATGAAGCTCCAATACCTTGTCTCCTCCCTCATCAGCCCGCTGGTCACTGCCTTGACCATCGCCGAGATCAACGGTGATAGATTCCTTTCTCCTTACCAGGGAAAGAATGTCACAGATGTAGAGGGTCTCATCACAGCTGTTGGAAGCAGCGGCTTTTACTTGCAATCGACAAAGCCTGATCGCAACGCTGCTACTTCCGAGGGATTGTACATCTTTGGAAAGTCAGCCGTCGGCAATGTTTCTGTAGGAGATGTTATCACCCTCGATGGTTTCATTGAGGAGTATAGGTGTGTCTCATCAAGTCAATTCTGTCTGAACATTGCTGAGAAACTGTCAGATCCAACAAGGACTATGTCTACCTGACGGAACTTTCTTCTCCCAAGAACATTGTCGTCAAATCTTCTGACAACAAGCTCAAGCCCAAGGTCATTGGCAAGGACACTAGCAATCCTCCAGGAAAGCAATTCACTAAGCTAGACGACGGCAATGTTTTTGCCGTTCCTAACAACAAGAGCCTCGTCTCGGTGGAAAACCCCAAGCTGAACCCCAAGTCGTACGGTCTCGATTTCTGGGAGAGTCTTTCTGGCGAGCTCGTGACTGTTTCCAAGGCTTATGCTCTTAGCCGACCTAACACTTATGGCGATTTCTGGGTTAGAGGCGATTGGAAGGTTTCAGGTCTGAACAAGCAGGGTGGCTTGACTATGGTTGGCAGCGGTATGTTATACTAGAGTACTAATTGTTGACTTGGCTGACTTTCTAGATGCCAACCCCGAGGCCATCGTTATTGGTTCTCCTCTGGACGGTTCAAAGAACCCTGACGACACCAAGCTCGGGGACTTTGTTGGCGATATCACTGGGGTTGTGACATACGCCTTTGGTTTCTACCGCATTCTTCCTCTAACTGCCATCAAAGTTGGCAAGCGCTCTAACCCCGAGCACCCTGCCGTTAGCTTCACCAGCAAGGGATCCTGCAAGGGCATTACTGTTGCCGATTACAACACCGAAAACCTGAACCCCGAATCTGCCCATCTTCCTCGTGTTGTTGAGCAAATTGTTGAGAAGCTGCGCACTCCTGACCTGATCTTCCTTCAGGAGGTCCAGGACAACAGCGGTGCTGCCAACGACGGTGTCGTGTCTGCTAACAAGACCCTCGCTGCTCTTGCTGATGGCATCGAGGCTTCCAGCGGCATCGTGTACGAGTGGGCCGAGGTCGTGCCTGACAACAACCTTGATGGCGGTCAACCTGGTGGTAACATTCGCCAGGCGTACCTCTACCGTCCTGATGTTGTTGAGCTCGTCAACCCCAACGAAGGAAAAGCCGGCGACGCCAATGCTGTCCTCGATGGTCCTTCATTGAAGTTCAACCCTGGTCGTATTGAGCCTGCCAACCCCGTGTGGGACAACAGCCGTAAGCCTCTCGTTGCTCAGTGGAAGCCTGTCAAGGGCACCAAGAAGTCTTTCTTCACTGTCAACGTCCACTTTGGCAGCAAGGGTGGCTCGTCTTCCATGCACGGTGATGCTCGTACCCCTGTGAACAAGGGAGTTGAGAAGCGAACCGAGCAGTCCAAGGTCACTGCTGTAAGTTCCCATCTCATCACTATCTTGCAACAAGCTAACTAGCTATAGGACTTCGTTGCCCAGATCCTTAAGCAAGATAAGAAGGCCCACGTTATCGTAGCTGGCGACTTCAACGAGTTTGCTGATGTCGCGCCCATTGATACTTTCGTTGAGACCTCTGGTCTTGTTGATATTGACGACGCCGCTAAGATCCCCATGACGGAGCGATACACATACTTGTTCGACAGCAACTGTCAGGCTCTTGACCACATGTTCATCAGCAAGGAGTTGAAGAAGGGTATCAAGTATGAGCACATGCACATCAACACTTGGCAGGACAAGGAGGGTGAGGTCAGCGACCATGACCCCAGTGTTGCCCTCTTCGATCTGTGCTAGATAGTACAATAGTGTAAACAATTGTATATTAGTCAATTCAATCGCTCGATCTAAATGCTTTACAACCACCCCTCTTACCGTGTCTGCGGTCAAGAGCTATTCATCACTGCCATCATCGTCTTCCTCGGGGCCTTCTTCGACATTCTCGTCTTCGTCTTCCTCGTCTCCGTCACTGTCGTCGTCCTGACCTGGATCTGGCATGACGATACTATTCAGAAACGAAACCTAAGTCTGTTAGCCAAGTCAACAGTGTAATAAACAAGAGACTCACAAATCCAACCATCGGGCGGATAATCTCACTGATCTTTTCTTGCGCATCATCTCGATAAAACAAGCCATCGTCAATCTGAGTTCCAACAGTAAAATTCCTCAACTTCAACAATGCAATATCACGATGCTCTGCTGTGAAGCCTTTCGGCTTTGTCTTGAGCGCATTGCTTTGGTTCTTTTCAGCAAATGCAAGCAATGCCGACTCGGGATCGGATTTCTTAGCTGCCTTGGGTAGGAAAATGCGCTTGAAAGCTTCATCGTTGAGGGCGCGACGCCATCGATTCGGTCGCTCGTCAATGCTGGCGCGAAGCTTGTGCATCTGATCACCACCAGGACACCAGAGACCGCCACCGATGAAAGACTTTTTGGGCTCGCAGTGGATATAGTAGCAGGCGTATGGGCCTTTACGACCAGTGCGAGACCATGCAGCAGAGAAGTGAGGCTGTAGTTGTGAGTAGGTAGCTAGAATGCAGTGGAAGGAGACATACCTTGTATGGTGTTGGATCTTTGCTGAAGCGAATGTCTCTGTGGATGCGAAAGCTCAAGTCCTTGATGGGCAGCTCAGGAATGGTCTCATCTGCTTCGATAACTGTTTCTGATGTACATTCAACGAATGAGTTCCAATCTTTTAGAGCACGTCGGTACTCTCCATCATGTGCTAGACAAGTCAGTCGAGTTTTGAGAGTGGCAGTAATGTTGCACTTACACTTTAACCAAGGCCGCTGGTTGTTTGCTTTGAGATCTCTCAAGAACAACAAAGTATTCTTGTGTAATTTGAAATCCTGGTATTCCACGCCATCTGTATCCCTCATCTTCTCCAAGGGGATAATAGTGACCTTCATAGGGGCATCCTCATCATCCTCATCCTCGTCGTCCTCTCCTTCTTCTTCTGGTTCCTCCTTAGCAAGCTCATCCCCATAAGACTCCTCAGACTCCTCTTTTTTCAATTGCTTCTTTGCGGGTCTTCCACGTTTCTTTGGAGGCGGCGCATCGCTCTCTTCTGTAGCATCGCTACTTTCAAAGTATTGACTTTTGATGGTGGAGGTGCGCCGGGAGGTTCGGCGAGTAGTCTCAACGGCCTCTGCAGCACGTTTTCGAGGAGGCATTCTGGAAATTAGAAGCAACCGATTAAAGTAAAAGGAACCAGAATGGCATCCAAAACCATTAATGAATATCTTGGAACTCGAACAAAGATAGCGGCGTCCATGTCGTCATTGCATTAGTCTGTCGCGACTACGCGTTTCAGGGGACACGAAGTCACGTGTATCTTTGATAATAATCCTTCCAAGTCACAATCTTACATCTGCCACTTCACTAGGTACCAGCTTATAGACATCTCGATCAATAACATCACATTGATTATCCCTGGTTTTCAATGATAAACTCCCATTTACAAAAACCACCAGCAAGAGTTCTGTGCAGCGATAGTGATGGGTCTAAACTAGACCCCTTCAACTATAGACAATATCGTCAACAAGATAGCTTCGTCCCATGGATGGTTTTGAATCACGAAGCCTTCTCACTAACTCCACTCTCCTGACTGGGACCCCTGATCGCCGCAAGTCGCTTTTTGCACGCAAACATCTTCTCCAAGAAGTCGATGTCTCCAAGCTTTTGAAGCAACCACTCGTTGGAACGCTGCTCGTCGCCCTCCTCCAAAACTGGACCAGTGACCTCAGCAAGGATAGTCCAAGTACGGGCAGCGGCACGAAGCCGTCCCCAATCCTGACTCTGCATAGCAGCCTCTTCTTCTTCGAAATAGATGATTCTGCCAATCTTGGATAGTCGTGTTTCCCAGTTGCTGTCGAAGACTCCTTCCTTTGCTTTCCTGATGAGCTTGGCTTCGTATTTTTCCCATTTCTCGGTAGGAATCAAAGACCTTTCTTGCTCGATACTGGAAATCGTGTACTGGAGACGTCTAATGGCTGCTTCTGACTGTTTGGGTGTCGGATCTGCTTGCAGTTTATCCAACATGGTGAGAAGCTTAGGCTTGAACTCATCCCAACGGTTGGCAGTAATATCCTGGGCCGCAGTGACAATCTCAAGAATGTCGGATCTACAAAATGGTGATAGATGACCTTCAACGTTCTTGACGGAGACATCTTCCATCTGGGCGTCTTCCTGATGTTGCTGGGGGTTGGGAGACGTAGCGCTCTGGTCGGCAACTTCATTGTTAGTTGCCTGTTGCATGATCGATGTCCCACTCTTCTCAGCATCATTTCCACCGCTCGAGTCAATTTCCATAGAATTTGACATCGCTTGGTTTGCCTGGTTAAATGATTCTTCATTGGTTGATCCAGGAACGGCTTGATGGTTTGTTTGCCGTGAAGTCTTGGACACTGGAGAGCCGGCGACGCCCTTGGCATCTCTGTTCGTTAACTTTATGCGTGTCGTGAGGCTTTGTTCAGTCGTTGGCGTGATCTTTGACGTGGCTGCAGCTTCTGTACGCCTTTGGACTTTGCTCGTGGGACTTTCAGGAGGACTAAGCGATCTTTTCTTTCCAGTACCCTTCTTCTTAGAATCTTTACGGGCAGACTTTGGCTCGTTGGGGGTCTTCATGATTTCTATGAAGTCCTGTGCAGTGTTTGCAGCATTAAGCTGAGCTCGCTTGTCTTCGATATCGAAGTTAGCAGGTGGTTGTATCAGTTGTGCTTGGGGCTGAGAACCATCAGTGAATAAAAGGGGGCACTTTTCTCGTGCTTGTGCGAAATTCATTCGACGACAGTTCGAAACAAGCACGATTATGGCACTGCGCAGGTGAACGAACTCTGCAGTTGTACTGTGGCCTCTTAACTCGGCTTCACGGAAGATAGCTTGAAGATTCTCGATGAATTCTTTTCCATGTTTGACCATGTTGAGTTTTCGTTGTTGGTCTTGCAGCGCCAATGAAGGTTTGCGCGATGGTGTGCAAATGGAAGATTCAATGCAGAGGAAGAAATGATGCCATCAGGCAGGCAATTTCAAAGAACAATCCATGAATGCGACAATAAACAGTAGTCACTGGTGAAAACTGTTAATACAAATGCACTCCATACCTTTGTCGGCCCTGTACCTGAGGTTGGCACTGTCACGACTGCCTGACACTGGCAACATAAAAAGCGTAGATGAATCTTACAGTCACCAATCTCGTTTTGCTTCTCAAACATCCCGCTTTCCTTCCTCCGTAAACAGCTTTCCCAACATAAGAGTGCTCATTCCCTCGCGCCTGCCATCCCTACTATTGTTGATGACACTACCTGCCTTAAACTCACCACCATGGCTTACCAATTCAACCAAGATCCCGAGTTAGTTATGTAGTTTCTCTCATATCATACAAACCATTAACATCATAAAGAAACCACTATCTCGCGGCCATGGGCGGACAGCCGCTTAACGGCACTGACGATGCTTTCATCTTGCGGTACATCGCCAGCAAACCCAAAGAACCCAACTCGTACAACTTCGTACTTCTCGGCTCTAGCCTTTTCGGGCGTTTCAAGTACATGGGAAAAGACCTCGCCATCAAACGCAATCCCTGTATCTTGAATCTGGGCATGAACTTGGGCGGTGACAGGATCCAGAATGTGCAGTCTCACATCGACAAGGGTCTCCTTCATTCCCTTAAGCACTACCAGCCAAACTTGAGGGCCATCTACATCCAAATGGGAGACGGCAATCTCACTGAGACTGGCCTACAAAAATCTGATGCTGAGGCATATGGCAGAGTAATCAAGAGCCTACGAGATGAGCTTCCAGACGTGAAGATCGTCATCACTGCGTTCTTTGTGCAGCGCGGGCTTAGCGAGGCTATTATTGGGGAAGCGAACAAAATGTTGAAGGAGATTGCTGAAGAGAATGGCGAGACAGTCTCATTCTTGCCTTTTGGGGAGGATCAGAAGGAAATCATGAGCGATGATCGAATTCACCTGAATAACCTTGGGTATCGAAAGTGGAGTGAACTCCTGGTGAATGATATGAAGGGTCGTTAAATGGGGAATGGAAAGGAATATGGCTGATCCATGCTTTCGATTGAATTATGTACTGGAGGTTGGGGCAATGGTTATACACTCCAGTTATTGACTGAGCTTGCTTTCAGTCAAGACGTTGTACAAACTTAAGGTTATACACCTGAAGTATAACAAAAAGATTAGAACGGGTACCAACCATGCTTATAGCTTAATTAAAAAGTCCATCGTAAGCATCCAGATCCATTGCACGGACATGGTTCTCTACCAGCTAGCTTGGCCAAGGCAGGACAGACTCACACTCTAACACAGTTATCTAGTCTAATGACTATGCTCAAGACTTAGATAGACTACCGTACCATGTCAAATAGATTCTAATTTAATCACAATCAAGCATTGAAAAGGCAGGCTTTATACGATATTGGCTTCAAAATCATCATGACATTGCGCTATCTACTTTACATACTGCGCATTGAGCCTCCAACCAAAACGAATAGCTTCATTTATGCTCTTTTCCCAATCAATCTATGCGTTTACAACTCATCGTGGATGTTGTCATCCTGCTCGGCACCAGCGCCACCGGCACCCTGGTACATCTTGGAGGTGATGGGGTAAGCGACGTTGGACAGCTTCTCCTTCTGCTCCTCGAAGTCCTCAGCGGTGGCGTCAGCGCCGTGCTCCTCAAGCCACTCGTTGGTCTCCTTAACAGCGTCGAGGATCTGGAATTTGTTAGCTTGTGATTTCTTCTTGTTCTGAGTAGTGTGTGAACTTACAGTCTCCTTCTCCTCGTCGTCGATCTTGCCACCAAGACCCTCCTCATCGTTGACCTGGTTCTTGAGAGAGAAAGCGTAGTTCTCAAGGCCGTTTCGGGCCTCGATGCGCTCACGGGTAGCCTTGTCCTCCTCGGCGTACTTCTCAGCCTCAGCGACCATGCGCTCAATCTCCTCGGGAGTGAGACGGCCCTTGTCGTTGGTGATGGTGATGGACTCCTGCTTGCCAGTGCCCTTGTCGTGGGCAGAGACCTTGAGGATACCGTTGGCGTCGAGCTCGAAAGAGACCTCGATCTGAGGAACACCACGAGGGGCAGGGGGGATGCCGGTAAGCTCAAACTTTCCGAGGATGTTGTTGTCCTTGGTAAGAGATCGCTCACCCTCGAAGACCTGGATGAGAACCACGGGCTGGTTATCGGCAGCGGTGGAGAAGATCTGGCTCTTGCGGGTAGGGATAGCGGTGTTACGGGGGATGAGCTTGGTCATGACTCCGCCGGTGGTCTCGATACCGAGGGTAAGAGGGTTGACATCCATGAGGACGACACCGGAAGTACCCTCCTCACCAGAAAGAACACCAGCCTGGACAGCGGCACCGAAAGCGACAGCCTCATCGGGGTTGATACCCTTGGAAGCCTTCTTGTTGAAGAAGTCCTCAATGAGTTGCTGAACCTTGGGGATACGGGTAGAACCACCGACGAGGACGATGTCGTCAACATCGGACTTCTTGAGCTTGGCGTCCTTGAGAACCTGCTCAACGGGCTTCATGGTCTTCTTGAAGAGGTCGATGTTGAGCTCCTCGAACTTGGCCTGGGTGAGGGTCTCGGAGAAGTCCTTGCCCTTGTGGAAAGCCTCAATCTCGATACGGGTGCTCTTCTGAGAAGACAGAGTACGCTTGGCCTTCTCGGCCTCACGCTTGAGCTTACCCATGGCCTTGAGGTCCTTGGTGATGTCGACGTTGTTCTTCTGGTTGTACTGCTTGGCGAAGTAGTTGATGACACGCTGGTCGAAATCCTCACCACCAAGGTGGGTGTCACCAGCGGTAGCAAGAACCTCGAAGATACCGTCGTCAATGGAGAGGAGAGAGACATCGAAGGTACCACCACCAAGATCGTAGACAATGATCTGGCGCTCACCGTCGGTCTTGTCAAGACCGTAGGCGATAGCGGCGGCGGTGGGCTCGTTGACGATTCGGAGGACGTTAAGACCGGCAATGATACCGGCGTCCTTGGTGGCCTGTCGCTGGTTGTCCTGTGAAGGGGTTAGCTGGCTGGTCGATTTGGAGGGATGAGTAGTTGTGTGAAACTTACGTTGAAGTAGGCGGGAACGGTGACGACGGCGTGGGTGACCTTCTTACCGAGGTAGCCCTCAGCGACCTCCTTCATCTTTCCGAGAACCATAGCAGAAATCTCCTCAGGAGTGAACTGCTTCTTGGCACCATCGACCTCAACCTGGACGACGGGACGGTCATCACGGTTGACAACCTTGAAGGGGAAGTGCTTGATATCACCCTGGAGGGTCTTCTCGGAGTACTTGCGACCAATGAGACGCCTAAAGACAGCTGTTAGCAATTGTTGAGGTTTGTAGAAAACTCGGGAGGAGCATACTTGATATCGTAGATGGTGTTGGTGGGGTTAGCGGCGGCCTGGTTCTTGGCGGCATCTCCGACGAGACGCTCATCCTCGGTGAAGGCGACGTAGGAAGGAGTAATTCGGTTACCCTGATCGTTGACGAGAATCTCGACCTTGCCCTTCTGCATCACACCGACACAGCTGTAAGTAGTTCCCAAATCCTGGACGAGTCAGTTAGCGGGGTCGTGTCATGATGAGGAGGGATGTAAACGGGAATTGAACGTACAATACCAATGACGGTTCCGTAGCTGTCGACATCGTCGGCCTGAACAGTCTGGACGAAAGCCAGAGGAGAGAAGAGGAGGGCGATCCAACAAAGGAGTCCCAGGCCAAGGGCCATTGAGCTCCTTGATCGAGCCATGATGAGCTCTTGTGTAGTAGTTGCTTTTTACTGATTGAAGTGCAACAAGACTTTATGATGAGAAAAAGAAAAGGAAAACAAGACAATCAATCGTCAAGCAAAGGCTTCTGAGTTCTCGTCTCTTGCCTTGCACACAAATTGTTTGTTGGGTATCTTTGAATGTTGGAAGAAGCGGGATTGAGAAGAGGAAAGGCCGACAACTTATTAAGTAAGGCGCTCTCGGAGCTAAACTGTCTCCAAAAAAAAGTTAAGGTGTCCAGATGGCACAAAAGGCCAGATTTCACATCATTCGTAGCCCCACGTGACAGGGGTCTTTGACTTTTGTATGGGGCTCCAGCACTGTACATGCCGCCTTTTCTAAGTTGCCCATGCTATAAACTTATTGGAGGAGATACTTTTGTCTAGGAATCAGAGACAGTGTCTGAAGGGCAAGGCTGTTCTTACCCCTGGCGCACTTAAACAGTGAACGCCTCAATCACAGGGCAGGGGGGGGATCCCAGTGCCGCTGATGGCCTCTGCGTAGAAGTACAGCGCCACCTTGAATCAGTATACAGAGAACGTGTTGGAAGATACGAAGGATCGCGATGACTTCTACGACTTTCTATAGACAGTGACTCACGTCAGATTCTGCCTGTTGAATGGAATCATATGTATGCAACCGTGATCAAGGTTAGGAGTCAATAGTATGAGTGAGTATATTGGGCATTCTATCAGAAACTACATAGTAAATCGTTCACTGCAACGAAATAAAGGAAACTTGGCCTCTTTCAAACTCCAGATTCTCGAATATTCCCACCGTTCATCGGTCAGTGGGTCTCTTCGGAGCCTAGCTACCGAAGGTGTCCTTTTTGGTGACTGCAACAGAGGATCCTCATATCCCTTAATATCGTATATTGTATGACAAGTTCAGGCACAAATTGTCCGTCTGATCTTCTTTCCGTACCAATGAATAGCAAGTTCAGTTTCATGATAACTTAGGCCACGTTGAAGGTTTTCCCGAATTGAAGATTCCTTGAATCGTGGTTGGTAGATGCATAGCTGAGATACCCACTTTAGCCACCCTACACCAAATAACACCTACCGAAGCAGGCGGTTCAGGAAATAACACGCACACCAACCTGCCGATATCCTAAAGCATAAGGGATAATGAAAGACTTTAGAATAGCCTAAGCGGCTTAGTAAAGGGTTTAGATTGTCATTTTTGTTAAGCCTGCTCTGTGTGCGGATTGTTATGTAGCTTACCTGAGAGGTGCATAAGCAATACTCCATACATTTAAACTTCACCACATACTTATTGTAAGCCTGAGAGATGACAAAAAGTATGAGAATAACTACAGACGGCACCAGCTAAAGCTTGCACTGTTGCTCCTTTCAGAAGCTCCTTCAAGCAACAGTAAGTTCTCAGCTTCTCGAGTGTACAATAGATTCCATCTGCAAAATAACATGTCAGCTCGCGTGCCAGTTCTACGTTAAATCCAGGTCAGTTATAGAACAGCAGCCAACGTCTCGTTACGCTTTGTCGGGAGTCAGAGGTCAGACTTACTATATACTCTTAGAGAAGCAGTGATTGAGTCCCTGGTTGATCTGGGGCCGTGATTTGTCCCTCAAGGTCGTATTCTACACATTTATGTTAGCATTCCCGGCAGTGTGGTTGATCTTGGTCACGATGGGCCAATCTCATCCCAAAACTTAGCCAACGGAAGCATAAGAGACGAAATTAATCAGTCACTTTATGAGACCTTAGGGTATAGCCTAAGCTATTTATTTCTATACTCTAATGCTTAGACGCCAGCTCTTCTATTACCCCTTAACCAACAATCTCACTAAAACCCAGAATCAAGAACTCGGTATCAGGGGCTCTGTACTTCCTCAAAGCGAATGAGGGTTGGAGACTGAGCTCTTTAAGCTGTGATATACCCAATGTATAGGTAGCATTGGGCACTCGGTGTCTTCTATGGTGAGGATTTCGTCCAGGGACTTTTCAAATAGGGGCTCTGAGAGACATGTCATATCGCGAGCCATTTAGCTACCGTACAATATCTCGAGAGATGTTTTCTGGCACCATTCTTATAATATGTCAAGTTCCTTTTCAAGAAATACACTGTGATTTTAAGCCATGCAGCAGCAAGTAGGAGCATGGTACAAGCGTACCCTTGACAAAATCTTTCGTTGCGAGAGCAATGAACGTCTGGATGGCTACTCGTCAAATTCTCAGCATTTAACGGATTACTCGACTATGTACTTATCAAGTGTAATCAAAGTATAACAATATGAAATGGAATTGTATTTGAAGTACACCCGTATCGTTGCTTATGATCGATATCTAACTGGCTCTCTCTTATCTCCTGATTCCCTCACTATTGAGCCTCATCTCAATGTTTTCTTTATTCTCAAGGGATAAACAAATGCCTCTGTACTGCTAGACTTGACTACTGTTATTTAGAAAGCCATTGTTATCGGCCACACATGTTTGCCAGCTGTCACCGGCCGTCACCAGCTGTCAGCTGCATGTTTGACAACCTCTCTGCCTGCTGCCTGGTAATTCACAGCCAGGGCTTCTCTGCCCTTCAGCCTGCTCGAAAGGGGTAAATAAAGATTTCTCGCGCTTGATTTTGATTTTCCTTTCCTTCTTCTTTCTTCATCAATAGCCTCCCTCCGTTCAGTCTGCCCAATTTGTGAACGACGTCTCTGCGCGCCCTCTCCTTTTGCTCAGGCTCTTTCGACAATTCGTGATAGACTGTGTCTATCCTATTTTTATCTGCACGCCACGACGACTCCAAGGACGATTGGTTTCTGGTACTCATTGAGTCCAGTACCTTTTTCAGCTTGCTGATTTCCCTTTCGTTCCGAAGAAGACTCGTGGGTCAGTCTTTGTTTCCTCCTCCCCTCTCCTCTCCTCACCCTTGGACGATTCCAAGGACGACTGGTAGCTGGTACTCGTTGAGTCCAGTACTTTTTTCAGCTTGCTGATTTCCCTTTCGTCCGACAGAAAACTCCTTGTGGTGTTATCTCCTCCCCTCTCCACCTTCACCTCACCGTTGAGAATCCGTCATGTCTCAGCCCACCTCCTCCGCCGCCTCTGGATCCAAGGCTCCCAAGGCTCCCAAAGCCCCCTCTGAAGCCAAGCCCAGTGGTCCTGTGACAGTGTTCACGTCATGCGCTGTCTTGATTGACGAAGAGTTCTTTGGTGGACAGAAGTTTGGCGTCTCGGATATAGAGACAAGGCTCACCACCCAGCGCCCTACGACCTTAGAGCAGTACCTCGGGCTCTTTATCGACTTCCCTCTTGCTGCCTCAAATGAGGACGAAGGCTTCGGTCAGTGTCATACAAGTAAGTTGTTTATTTACAATGTCTTATTCACGCACATCTTTATTAGCTTCGTGGATCGAAGGGTAGGGGTGATTCACTGGTTGATGATGAAGGAAGAGGAACTAGCTGTTGTTCACACAGCCACTGTGAAGCACATACATCTTCATGTGCAAGTGCAAGTGCAAAGCTAACATTGGTCTTAGTTGACTACCAACTTCGCGCGCCGGTTCCCTGCGAGTTCCGAAGGCTCAAAGTCAAGTTCCCTCACGAGGTCGAGGTCACCTTCCGGGCCGCAACTCAAGAGGAGGTTTCCAAACTTCCGAAGGGAAAGGCCAACATGTCCTGGGTTGAAATTGCTCTGAATAAAGGCGCCAAGCTCTCTGTCAAGGGTTTCGGGTTACCGTTCGCCAACGCAAGTCACCCTACTCATAAGTGGTTTCGACACCCTGACTCGGCACCCGTTGTCAGCGGCAAGACGCTCCTGGATATCCTCCAACAGGAGAAATTCACCTTCATTGTCTCCGACCCTCACCCAACGTTTGAAAAGAAGATGAACGTGGCAAGCCTGCCAGAAAACTTCGACTATGGCTATGGTGACACCCACTCTTGGGACATGACGAGGTATCTACAGCAGCTCAACGAGATCAAGGGCGGCCAGTTCGAAGCTTCGTGGAGCTATTCTTCTGATGAGTCTCATGTGACTTCCGTGACCCAGAGTGTCGTCCAGGACATTATGTGGCTCTACCGAGATTGCCTTGAGATGGATAAAGTAAAGCGCGCAGCATACTTCGTCCAGAAGCCACCGGCCCTCAAGCAATCGACGCGATATTACGTTGTCGTGTCAATGGGAAAGGGCTTCTTTGACCACTTCGAGAAGGCGTGGGCGCGTCTCAGCAAGAACTTCCAACTCAGTCTTGTGATCTACGGGGATGATTGCAATGAAGAATGGAAGGCTTGCCTCCGAGACTACCCTGAGACCCTCGACGCCATGAACGATCACCCCCTCCCTGCCAAAGATGACGAGCTTACGCTGGAGGTCATGCCCCCAAAGGCATATCAAGCAAACATCAAGGAGTTTGAGAGCCGCACGAAGGCTGACGAGGCTGGCAAAGCGTGCTAGAATCACGTTTCGCTCAAGTGGGACCTGCAGTTGCAAGAAATCGAGCGCAAGGTCGAGGCCGTATGTCAGTTCCTCCCTACCGCTGCCCCTACAAGTATTGTTTGTGGTGGAAGCCCCAAGGACTCCAAGCCTGGCTCCGACTATGAGAAGCTAGCGATGAGCCTTCACCGGGACCTCATGCGTGGTGATGGCTTCTGGCAGACAATGGTAACCTCAACCAGCGGAATCGAAAAACTCGGAGATGGCATGGCCCGGATGCGCCTTCAAACCCTACCATCCGTTAATCTCCTTCGCGGTCCCAATGAAGAGTGGATCGATGCTCTGATGACCGAAGCCCTCGAGGTTGACCGCGCACGATTCCGAAGGTACCTAAGCGACCGTCCCCTCGGTCTGGGTCTCATCACAGCTGTAAGTATCATTATCCTACCATGATTTCAAGTATCTCAGCTAATAAACAAAACAGGGCCCCGGTTTCGGCAAGACCACTGCCGTTGCGCTCGCAACTCTTGGCATGGCAGCCAGTGTTGGTCGTGTCATCGGCTCAGGGCCAACCCATGTTGCGGTCAACAACCTGTGTGCCCGCATTGACACTGTCACTTGTCGCGTTACCGAAAGGTATAACGCTGGTAAGCAGGGAGATGACCGATGCCGCCGAACTCTGGTCGTCCGTGGCTTTAAGCTCAACGATGAGGTTGCCGCCTTCAAGAAGCTCCTCGAGAACCCTACCCTCGGCGATGATGCTAGCCCCGTTCGCACCTGGGGTCTCAAGTCAAAGTGGAAGCTGCACCTGTCGGCTGCATACTGGCTCCTCGTCTGTCTCGGTTCCGACATTCGTCCACTCCATGAGGACGATAGCGAGATGCTCAAGGGTCTCCACAAGATCTTAACCCAGAGAAGTGACCTCGCTCGCCTTCGTGATCGTGTTTCCGGTAAGATCACTTGGGAGGAGTATGCCAATGGAGAGACCGTGGACAAGGCCGAGCTTGAGAAGCTGGTCCAACAAGTCGTGGAAAGTGCCGAGATTCTTTGCACACTTCCCTCTTTGGCGCACACCCAGGCCATGCTGCACAGCTGGAAGCTCAAGGCCCGTGGCGTCGCTATTGATGAGGCTGGCAACATTACTCGTGCTGATCTTTGCTCTGTCTGGGGTAACACTCTCCTCCCCTGCCTGCTTGCTGGCGACGAGAAACAGCTGGCTCCCGTGGTGATGACTTTGGCCGACGAGGAAGACGGCAACTACGTTAACCGATTTGGACCAGACGGCGTGACTTCACCTCTCGAATTCATCAAGGGCATGGGCTGGCCTGTTTATCGTCTGCGTACACAGCTGCGCTTGGCAAGGGGGCAGTTCGAGATTTGCCGCAACTCCGTCTACAAAGATGTTGCTTGCATCTACGGGCCAGGCACCGACGTCGAACTCCCTTTCCACCGTCTCGGCCATACCTTGGAGGAGTTTATCCAGGCCAAGTTTCCCTATGTCAAGCCCTCAAAGCCCGATGGAACGCATGGCACCCTGTCCCCTTTGTTTGTCGACTGTCGCAACTCCTTCTGTCATATCGATCCTGTCACGCACTCCAGGAAGAACTGGGACCAGTTAAAAGTCGCTTTCGATTTCCTCGCTGACTTTGTCAAGACCAAGCAGGTTGACCCCGCCAATATTCTCATCATCGCACCATACTCTGCTATGGTCGAGGCCGCTGAAAGCTTCTCTAAGAAGCAAAAATATGAAGTCCTTAAGGAGATGCGACCTCCGTCTACAGTCGACGCCATCCAGGGCCAGGAGGCGGATATGGTAGTTGTTATTACAGCGACTAACCGCAGTGTCGGTGCTGGTTTCACCTCGGATGAGCGCCGATTGAACGTCATGTTAAGTCGACACAAGTGTGCTCTCGTCATCTTTAGTGACATTGACACGGTTGATTACAAGGGCAAGGGCAAGGGAAAGGCAGACAGGATAATGACACCCACTGGAGAGGTGTTTTTCCAGAAGGCGCGGATGTTGAAGGAAGTGCATAAGTCGCTTGTTGACGCGTGTGGTGACAGTCGAGTGTAGACCAAATAAACGCAAGCACAAGGGCGAGGGCGAGACCGAGGCTGAGGCCGGATAAGGCTGCAAAGGCATCGTGTTAGGGAAATGAGAAATGTGTAGCTTTATATGACCTACCTGCAACTTTGAAGTGAAACGGCATAATGCAATGTTAACCGTTATAAAGACAATTTACTTCGTCTGGCATAAGAGACGAAATAACTTAGTCATTTCATATGAGCTTAGACATAACGTTATGCTTAGGCTATTTATTTCTGATACCGTAAACTTTGGTCTTTATTTTTTCTGCTACACTCAGATGGGGCAAACCTCGCGATAGGTTAGTTCGATATAAATAGTAAATCGCACAGAGGAACCAACAATTGGAATTAGTTATTTATTATGTTTTAAACCTTAAATACGTCATACTCCTTGCTCTCGCTTCGGGCAAAACCAAACAAACAAACACTAACGCTCTAGTAGATACAATTTACATCAGTTGCTTTCCCAACTCGTCAGGGATTCTATAGATTTCGCCAGTCTTGTCATCTTGAAGCCAGTGCTGCTCTGGAAGTATAGTGGGGTTGGGATCTTTGATCGGTTGGATCAGATATCGATGTTCATGCTCGTGAATTGACAGTGTGCGCTTCGGTTCGTAAATAGTATGAATGTGAGGTCTAATGTGTTCCTCAACAACTGGCTCACGATTATGGACTGTTCGATCAAAATCGAGGCTGTTTTGAAGGTGAAAATTGGTTTCGCCGTCTGTACCAGCCCGAACCTCCTCGTTGATGCGGTCGAACTCGGCGTCTCGGGGGTGGATGGCTTCTAAGTTGTGCTTGATGTTGCCCTCTTGGCTGGTGTTGGACTCGAGGTTGACATCAGACTCTTGGGACAAGGGCTTGATGTGCGTTGATGCTTTCTCAGGACCTTCTTGTCCAATTGCTAGTCGCGACAGCCTCGCTTGATCGGGACTGAGCCCTTCGAGGTGATCAAAACCCGTCAAAGGTTCAACGTCAATCTCAGGGAGGTTCGACTCTTGTTGAGAAACAGCTAGACGGGAAAGCCTTCTTTCGAGGTCATCAGCATCAGGCGAGTTGGCTGGTCTCGCAGTCTGGTGTGTTGTAAAAGTTGCATTCTCCGGTACTGTTTCCTGCTGAGCAGCCTGACTAGACGGAGCATCAAAATACTCATTGCCCCCGGCATCTCCATCAGTATATGTGTCATCGGTGTCTTCTGATTTGATACCGGGTCGCTGGCGCTCTAGTCTCGGGGTTTTAGGCGTTAGGTCAGCTTCTAACGGTTGAACTGCCGGATGAGCTAGAAAGCCGTTGGTGTTTTGAGGTGTAGTGGTTGATTGTGCTTGAGGGACCGTATGTCCATCTTTGTGTTCTGCCTTTGAGCTCTTGCTTACAGTGCTCAATGACTTGCGATGGTTTGACTGTGACTTCCTACCCGAAGCGTTCAGACTGTTTCTGTTGCTTGAAGGGTTTGAGTCCCCACCCTCAGACGTCTTGTCCGCTCCATCTCTGTTTCTATGTAACAGACGTGAAGCTCGCTTCTTGATGGCCTCTTTGAGACGGCCCGCCATTGGAGCCGGCGTGTAGGTGAATAGTGCGGAACGGTATCGGGACAAAAGGAAAGGATAAACAATAAAACAAGGAAGAGATTGACTGAGGTTAGGGAGGTTGTTTGTGTATTAGTGATCTCTTGAATCAGTACGATCGCTACATAAAATGTTTTGCCACAGAAGAGATGATGGTGTTGGTTGATTGGAGCTCTTGTCTCAGATTCGGACGATTACCTCTGAGGCCATCCATCAGATCAGGTCCAACTCAACCCAGCTCAACTCTATTCGATTCGGTTAAATTCATGTCATCATTCGTCCCAACGCATAACGCATCTTTACATCACTCCCCTCCCATTGGGTTAATGAGTCTACGCTGTGGGAGGTCTAGATCGTGTTCCCGGGATCGACACGAGGATCAGGGTGGAAGTTTGCGTGGCAGAGCCTCGATGACGCCTTTCATCGAAGCTACAGCGCGCTAGCGGATGCTTAGCTATGCTAACCTGAGGACTAGTCTCAGCCTCTTGGCCAGACCGCGCTCATCATTTCCTGTTTCTCCACCTCATCCTATATCCGAACGGAGAAATTGGGACGAGGACATCACCAGAAACGAACACCGGTTGCGGATTAACTTCTGTACGGAGTCATGACAGTCTGCCGACCCGCCAACCTGGGTGGGCGAGACAGGGCTTGTGTCTTACCGGAGCAGCTGTTCCCGAGCAATCATCGATCGTGACGTCGATTATCCTTGCATTCAGCTGAACTGGGTCAAAGCTGATTGCCTGTTATCGTTCTCTGCTGCAAGTGCAAGCTCAAGGGCAGATCATACCACACCAGGGTTTGACGTGTGCAGTCACAGATGCAATGCAATCGGCCTTAAGAGGGGAACAATATCAAGATGTCTGCCGAATTAAGATCGCGGGATGACATGGAAGGCTTGAAGCTCATCATCATCATCATTACAGCTCTAATGTGGACCACACACCAAGCCGGAGCTCCCTTGGGAGCTCATCGTTGGTTGAGACTTCTAGAGTCAGAATCGGAGCTTGACTGAGATGACGTCCATGATGCGAAGCATCATGATGAAGAAAGATACATTGGAAGCCAGGACAACATGTGCTTTCTTCAGGTATATAAGATTAGTTGCACCTCGACCTCTCCATCAGCTTCATTCTCATCATCATCATTCAGCCACACTACAACAGCAAAGCAACCACCATCAACCGATATCCTTCAATCTTATAACCAATAACCAATTTTTAAATCAATTACAATGGAGAAAGCCAAGTCTGCCGTTTCTAGCTTCCTTTCCAACGATGGAAAGCATAAGACTACCGTCGACGAAGACGTGCGAGGTCATGTCACTCACGAAACTGTGAAACCGCATCAACACGAATCTGTTACTACTGCTGTTGATAGAGAGGTGCATCAGGATCATCATCATACTACAATTCAGCCCATTGCTGCCAAGGAAGTTCTGTAAGTATATGCGGGCGATGGAACTGGCGAGAGTCTCGCTAACACACCCAGCCCCGAACAACATCACCATAACCTCGCAGCCGTGCAGCACAAGGAATTCAACCATGCAGATGAACAGAAGACTCGTGCTACTCTTGAAAGAGAAGCCGCTAAGTACAGAGACACCACTGAAACTCACAGCACCACACATTCTGCTGAGACCGCCCCCACGGTAACTGGTGAACGAAGTAAGTGGAACTATCACCACACAACACCACGAATTATACTAATTAATGAAAAAGTTCATCATCACGTCCACGAGCACGTACAGCCTGTTATTCAGAAAGAAGTCATTCAGCCTGAAGTTGTCCATACCACAATTCCTATCCACGAGACTCATAGGGCTGCCGATATTCACCACGGCACTTCTACCCTTCCTGTGAAGACTCTTGAAGAATTCACCTCTGAGCGAGGAGGCCTCGCCGAGAGAGCTTCTCAGAAACTCACTGAGTTCGAGGGATGCCCCAAGCCTTACCGTCGAGAACTCCAGGTCGAGCAGCTCGAGGGAGACAAGGGTATGCATCTCCACGGCCATGGCGACAACTACGGTGAAAACCACTCTCACTCTGGTCGAGAGGGGCACGGAATTGGCCATACTGCCGAGGGTGTTGCCGCTGGTGGTCTCGCTGGCGCTGGAGCTACTGCAGCTTCTCGCAAGCACCGCCACGGCCTCGGCCACAAGGATCGCCGTGGATCCTCCAGCAGCTCCAGCAGCTCTAGCGACGAGGAGTCTCGCCGCCTGGGCAAGTCCAAGTCTTCCAAGTCCCGAGGACTTGGTAGCTCTGGAGCCGGTGTTGGCGTCGGAGCTGGCGCTGCCGCTGCCGCAGCTGGCGCCGCTCACCACCATCACCAGAACCGCGAGGGCCTCGGAGCTACCAGTGAGGGAATCCCCGGCACTACCGGTGTCGGTTCCGGTATGGGATCTACTGGTGCCATGGGCAACACTAACACCATGGGTGCCAACCGTGGCAACATTGGAAACCCTAACACTGCTGGCCTTAACAAGCCTCACACTGGGGGTGACTACGATTCCCTGAAGACTGGTGGTCTTCACAACGACCCTCTCAAGAGCAACTCTTCTCACGTAAGTGTCTAAGATTCTACCACATATGTTACGTCACACATTCTAACCATCAACAGGCTCGCGATGACTCTGGCGTTGGAATGGAGAAAAAGCCTTCCCTCCTTGATCGCCTTAACCCTCTCAAGGATGCTGATGGTGACGGCAAGAAGGGCCTGTTGGACTAAGGTGTTTTGGTTCATTTAATCTCGACTAATATCTAATGTACGATTAGTGCTATGACGAGTTATGTACG
Organism: Fusarium chlamydosporum; assembly: GCA_014898915.1. Taxonomy (NCBI): domain Eukaryota; kingdom Fungi; phylum Ascomycota; class Sordariomycetes; order Hypocreales; family Nectriaceae; genus Fusarium; species Fusarium chlamydosporum. The sequence continues at coordinate 143,199 of JAAVUD010000131.1, forward strand.
CGAGCTTAGCTTAGTATCTCATTTATCAATTTTTCTCTTAAGCAGTGGATGCGTCATGACATGTTGTGAACTTTATATGGTGATTGATGTGATATTCTCCGCCTTCTAGCCTCTAATCTCGAAAAAGTATAAACTTCTCGTAGCTTAACTGCTTCAACGCTAGGGAACTTACATATCATTTGATCCAAAAGTGCCAAATCCACAAATCCATTACATACGCCCAGAGACATTAACATGGTGGCTGTTTAGAGAAGGCAGAAGAGCCACAAGACCAAAATTCAGGCTGTCAGAAATAAATATCCCAAGACATTACCTAAGTTAGAAAATGTGACCAAGTTATTTCGTCTCCTGCTATAGTGACCGAGTTTTCCATGATTCTGGGGCTGTAAGTGTGACGGACCGTACAGCTGCCCCCACACCTTTTAGTTACCTATTCAGACTAAAGGTGTGTGTTTCACAGAGCTTCAGGTGTGCCACTGATGTTCTGTCATGAAGTCATCATACACTTCAAGTTGATATAAGACGAATCACCTATGTTCACATGTATGACCCACAGCTTGGCCAACCTCCAGTTCCCCTGCCAAGTTTATGTCAAGTTGACGAGCTCAAAATTACGAACAAGCAACAGAATCGATCTACGATCTACCCCCCGTGGGAAAGCGGAACTGTGTTAATGGCAAATTCATATTGGAGGGATGAACGAAACGAACGAGACCGACCGCCAAGCCGACTACAAAGTTTACCACATGTTTACCAACTGAAATGAGAAGTGTCAAAAATGGATGATTCAACATAGACGTACTTTTACTTTCAACTGTTTGCATCTATTACTATTCCAACAGTCCGGCAGCGACAGTTTCACCTCCGCTTCTTATGACGACTCTCTGTCCGCGTTCGAGAGGAACCTTAGCTGCCAACTTGACAGCTACCCGCGCAACGCCACCTGGCTGAACAACTCTGGGCTTCTTCTTGACAACCGCTCCAGTGACCTTGTCTAGTGTTGCAGCGATAGATACAATATTCCCTGCCGAATGCAGTCGCCCACGATGTAGATCCACTGGCATGGGCATCAGATGCTCAAACGCCATGGCCTTCATGATAAAATTATCACTGCAGTTGATAGGGTCCTTGGTATGACAAAGCATATCGCCAACCCGGATGTGAATAGGATCAATGTTGGTAAGGGCAACGCTGACGTTCTGTCCAGCAACAGCCCAGTCTTGCATATCTGAATCCACCATGATTGACTTGACGTATGCTTCCTCTCCGCTGGGCTGAACTAACAGAGCATCACCGATCTGAAATGAGCCAGCGTCGACTCGACCAGCAATTGTTGTGGTGCCAAGTGTCGACCTGAACACTTCTGAAATGGACATCCTGAACGGGTTCTTGAGGGCTCGCGCTGTTGTCGGCTCGGAGTTTTCCAAAGCCTCAATCAAAGTCGGCCCAGTATACCAAGATGCTGCAGCGGCTTCTGTGCGATGGGCAAGATTGTCGCCATTGAGGCCGGATATAGGAACAAAATCGACATTCTTATGTGTGAATCCGAGACCCGTGAGGAAGCCGCTGACCTGTTGAGAAATCTCATCATAACGCTCCTGCGACCAGCCGACCATATCAAGCTTGTTGACAGCGATAACGAGTCGCTGAACACCCAAGCTTCGCAAAAGCAAGACATGCTCTCGTGTCTGTCCCTTCAGACCCTTCTCATAGGCTCCTGTGTTTGCGTCGATAACCAAAATGGCAAAATCAGCTTGACTGGCACCCGCGATCATGTTTGGTACAAAGTCTCGATGGCCAGGTGCGTCAAGGATAGTGAAACTGGTTTTCTCCGTCTCAAAGTGATTTGTTGCAATGTCGATGGTTACACCCCTCTCTCTTTCCTCGCTCCTCTGGTCCATTACCCATGCAAGGGCAAAAGACTGCTTGCCAGACTTTTCAGCCTGCTTTCGATACCGATCAATAGTGTGCTTCTCAACAAACTTGAGTTCTAACAGTAACCGACCCATTAGGGTACTCTTACCGGCATCGACGTGTCCTATATAATCAGCACGGAACATAAAAAGCGAACGAGACCACATACCGACAACAACAAAGCTGATACTCCTCTTGTTGGAGCTATTTTCATACTCCTTAAGAACGTCCAGACCCTTGCTCTTTGGCGGCGGTGCTTCGCCAATCTTGAGCTCACCAACGTCCTTTCCAACCTCCGAGACGTCCTTTCCCTTCTCCTTTTGGGTCTTCTTGGCAGCCTTGGCAGCTGGCTGTTTACCCGCTGAATGGAATTAGATTAGTTCATTATTTCGTCCTTGCAAAATTCGAACCTTTCGCCTGTGCTGCGAACACAATGTCATCTGGACTTGGCTCGGCGAAAGCTTGGGCGAGAAAAGACGGAGAGGATGTGTAAGGCATAGCAAAAACATCAGGCCTATGGGTGTTGGCCGGAGCAGATCCAAAGAGCGTCCGAGCAAAGGCGGATGGGTTGGGTTGAGACACAATCTCAACCTCTGGAAAACTCTCCGACATGAGTTCATCCTTGTACGCAGAAACAGAGTGTTCCTGTTTGTTGTCCTCGATGGTAGCCTCAGGTTCTATTTTCATTTCATGATGTGGAGAATGGACTTGCGGTGCAGTCTGACGTGTCTGGCTGAGAGGCGGCTGGTTTTCCTTTTCTGACCCAGCAATAGATAACTTGCTGATGTCTTTCTCTACCTTGTCTTGCTCCTTCTTCTCTTCGGTCTTCTTCTTCCTAGCAGCCGCGAGAGCTTGAAGTTTTGACATCTTGGGAGCACCTTCACCTCCTCCCAGCAACCCCCCACGAGGACGGTCAGGTTCGATAAAGAGAGTTTGACGTTCTCGAGGTACGTTCAACCATGGCATATCGTCGAAGAAATACGCAGGAACTTTGTCGACCGGAGGGAGTTTCATATCGGAGGTATATCCGCTCGACTTACGTTCATGGTCTGCTCCAGTCCCCAAAAGGCGTTGCGAAGCAGAAAAAGAGACTGACATACCTTCTGGCGCTTTCTTTGCTGGTTTCGGTGCCGGGGCGATGAATGTCTTCATCAGATATGTGACTGACTTGTCGATATCGTAATAATAATGCCACAAGGCCTCTTCGATTTGTGTTTTGGTAACCTTGTTTGCTTCGGTCCCTAGAGCTCTGCGGACCTCTGCAGTTCCTTCGTCCATTGCTCGACGATCCTCTGGACTGAGCTCCTCCTCTCCCTCCTCATCGTAGTCATCACCGTCAAATTCGGATACGATATCGTTCGTATCAAACGTGTGAACGATTCGATGACGAGACATATTGTCTAAACGAGTCGGTCAGACAGTAGTTGAGTCCCGGTTATGGGATATGGGTGCGGTTCGGCGTAAAGATCTGAGAGAGTGTGAAGGTGAAGGAGGGGAATTGTAGGAAAGTCGCAGATTTATGTGAAAGATATGAAGAGTTTCTACGAGGAACTATGCTCTCAATTACACCTGTGGTGGAATTAGGTTCTGCAGGTAGGTAGATAGTTTCAAAGTCAAGGTATATTTTCTGTGCCTTGAAGTATGACTGACTGTCTTTAATGATGCATAGATGATTGGCGGGGCACCAGGTGCTTCTTCTGGTGGGGTACGCTATGAAGTCACAGACTGAGGCGCTGACCGACCTGATCTGGCCTGACTTGAGGCGCTGAGGCCTGGCGGGGTTCAGCCTAAGTCTCCACTTGCACCTGCTGTCGGAGAACAGGCAGGCCCCTGAATTCTCGGACTATCTCGTTTCCCCGCCCCGCCCCCGAATCGGTGTGCAAGGCACCCAAATCTTCAAAAAATTGAAGGTGGGAGGATTAGGATTGGATCGATCAAGAAACCGATAGAAGCTCCTGACTGCCACCAATTTTCGAGGGGACTTTCTTACATCGCCGTAAACGCCATTAATCTTGCGGATACAGCTCCCCACGGGTGGAAAGTCAAGACAATATGGATTCCTTGAGTGAGTCCCGCACACTTTTGTCAACGAGGGGCGAGGGGTAGCTAACGAGGGGACAGATTTGGATGTGTCTAATGGTATTTGCGACGACTTGCCATGATGGTGGTTTTAAGCTAACAATGACAGCGGCGGTGATGAAGGATGAGCAAGGCCGTCCTTTTATCGTCGTTCGAGAGTACGTTTATCATCAAACTAACCTTCACCGTTGGTTCAACTCGCCTAACATTTATTTCCTAGTCAGGGGAAGAAGAAGCGCCAGTTTGGCAATGAAGCAGTCAAGTCGCACATTCTCGCCGCCCGAACCGTCGCAAACATCGTCAAGTCGTCTCTCGGCCCGCGTGGACTCGACAAGATCCTTATCTCCCCTGATGGAGATATCACTGTAACAAATGACGGCGCCACTATTCTACAGCAGATGGAGATCACCAACCATGTTGCCAAGTTGCTAGTTGAGCTCTCTAAGTCCCAGGACGATGAGATTGGTGATGGTACCACTGGTGTCGTTGTCCTTGCTGGTGCTCTCTTGGAGCAGGCTGCCGACCTGATCGACAAGGGAATCCACCCCATCCGAATTGCCGACGGTTACGACCAAGCTTGCGACATCGCTGTTGCCGAGCTCGACAAGATCTCAGACACTATCGACTTCTCCCGAGAAGAGACATCCAACCTCGTCAAGGTTGCACGAACAAGTTTGGGCAGCAAGATCGTCTCCAAGTCTCATGACCAATTCGCCAACATTGCTGTCGACGCCGTTCTATCCGTTGCCGACCTCGAGCGAAAGGACGTCGATTTCGAGCTGATCAAGGTTGATGGAAAGGTTGGAGGATCTCTCGAGGATACTCTCCTTGTCAAGGGTGTTATTGTCGACAAGGACTTCTCCCACCCTCAGATGCCCTCGGAAGTCAGGGATGCCAAGATTGCCATCCTGACCTGCGCGTTTGAACCTCCCAAGCCCAAGACCAAGCACCACCTTGATATCACCAGCGTCGAGGAGTTCAAGAAGCTGCAAAACTACGAAAAGGAGAAGTTTATCGAGATGATCCAGCAGATCAAGGATACAGGTGCCAACCTGGCTATCTGCCAGTGGGGTTTTGACGACGAGGCCAACCATCTCCTCCTCCAAAATGAGCTACCAGCTGTTCGATGGGTCGGTGGACCTGAGATCGAGCTTATTGCTATTGCCACAAACGGCCGAATAGTTCCCAGGTTCGAGGATCTTTCCGCAGAGAAGCTGGGTACCGCTGGTGTTGTCCGAGAGATGTCCTTCGGTACAACACGTGAGAAGATGCTCGTCATCGAGGAGTGCGCCAACACTCGGGCTGTTACAGTCTTTGTCCGAGGAAGCAACAAGATGGTGAGTTTGACGTATTCTTATGGATGAGAACAATGCTAATATAACCAGATTATCGACGAGGCTAAGCGATCTCTGCACGATGCTCTTTGTGTGGTGCGAAACCTGGTCCGTGACAACCGTGTCGTCTATGGTGGTGGTGCTGCCGAGATTGCCTGCTCTTTGGCCGTCGAGGACGAGGCTGTCAAGACTCCTGGTCTTGAGCAGTACGCCATGCGTGCCTTCTCTGAGGCCCTTGACACCGTTCCCATGACTCTGGCCGAGAACAGTGGTCTCAACCCCATCGCTACTCTCGCCGAGGTCAAGAGTCAGCAGGTCAAGGCTGGACCCGAGGGCCGTGGCAAGCTTGGTGTCGACTGCATGGGTCGCGGCGACAACAACATGAAGGAGGCATTTGTTATTGATCCCTTGATCGGTAAGAAGCAGCAGCTCCAGCTTGCCACACAATTATGTCGCATGGTCCTTAAGGTCAACAATGTTATTGTGTCGGGAGCGGATGACAATGACTTTTAGAAAAGATAGATGGGCAATGAACAAAATACATGCTTATCAATCTTGTCATGTTTGAGGATGGGCTATGCAGGTAGATGATATCCATGGATGTATAATCAAAAGTGCTGTATATTCCTCACCTTATGTTTTCCTATTGTGTAGATTTAATGCGGTATTGATGATGTGATTGGATGATCCTTGGAGAACATCTGACAGGGTTCGGTGCAATTTCGTTCTCCTTGGCTTACGGGCATTTATCCTTCTAACGGAAACACCGTGGATTTAAACTAGGTGAAGAAATTCCCGTCCTAATCTACAATTGTAAAGACAATCTTTCATTCGTGATTTCGAATGCAATCTGCTGGAACTGTTGCTTCTACTTCCCCCAGATCATCGGCTGATGCCGACACTTCAACAGCAATAACCAAAAGACGACCCATCCCTCGAAGAGGCCACACCAAATCCAGAGCAGGTTGCTCCAGTTGCAAAAGAAGAAGAGTGAAATGTGACCTGGTCACCCCAGAATGCGGTGCTTGTCATCGGTTAGGCCTGGAGTGCCAATACCTGAATAAGCCTGGAGGTCAGACCTCAACGACTACCCTCTCAAAGCCATTGCGGAGTGAACCGGCCATGTTCGATGTCAATGATCTCAACTTCTTTAGACATTTTCTCTTTGAGGCGTATCCTCCGCTTCCCATCGACGGGTTCAGCGTATGGCAACAGGCTTCGCAACTTTCACACGAGGTAAGGGTGATATCGGAGCTGTACATGATTCGACTAACAAATATACCCAGTACGATTTCTTACTGCACTCGATGCTAGGACTTGGGGCATCTCATCTGGGATTACTAACACCTTCTGGCTACGAAAAGGCTGCTTTAAAGCATCGGGTCACTGCAATAGGTGCTTTGAACAAGCATCTCACGAAGCCTTGTTTCACTCAACAAGACGCCGAAGCAGCGTTCGGTGCCATGCTGAATTTGACATTTCAATCTGCGTATATGGCTGAAGGCTTGATTGATTTCCTCACGATGGTCCGAGGGTGTATGTTCTTCTGAAGCTCTAGGGGCATAACCTAAGCTAATGATTATAGGCTGGCTCGTCGGTACACAATCTTCTGTCGACTTGGATCATACCATCTTCAAAACATTCGGCAGAGTGAGTTACCTCGAGCGGATCAAAGCCATCTTCCAGGAAGATGATCGATCCAATCACTACCTGGACAAACTCGTCGCTGAGGGATTCTGTAAAAGCGTACAGAAGTTGGGACCGCTGTGCCATAGTGTTGCTGAGTTACAGTATCTAGCGCATATGCAGAAGATTGCAACTCTCGCATCTACAAATCCTACTGAGAGTAAGACCACAAGCTTTATTTGTGTCTATAAATGCTAACTGACAGGCTATCGTGAACTTACATTCTTCTACGACGGGCTAGGTCATCTCAACACGGCAGATTTTGCTTCTTTCATCGACACCAAGAACTACGCGTCTCAACTGGTCATCATACACATGCTCGTTCTGGAATTCGTCATGAGCCGCAAGGCGGTTGAGGGGGACCAAAGATCTTCGTTGGGCAAGAAGGGCTACTATTGTAGAAAAGCCATGTCAAAGGTTTGGGTACAACAGATCCTCACCAAGCTACCTCCGGAGTACTATGAGTATGGAGAGTGGCCCTTGAGATTTATAAACAGTCTGAATTACTCGTTTGATGACGAGGATCAGGTCTGGAAGCCATTCATGTTGAGCAGTGGCACAGCGATCCTACCGGAGGACGGCACGCTGTCTTTGGTTGTGAGGTAGATCAGCTGAAGTCTATGATCATGGGTGAAACGGAACTTTTAGATAATACAGTGACTCTACGGTCAAACTGGGCCGTATTGTTGTAAATTCGTTGATTCTTGTGCCATTTTCCAAATGACCTGTGCCAACAGAGATTATTCCTCCGCATCCTGACTCCATCTCAGGTAGACGATACCGGATAAGAATACTACTTCTGCTGCTCAGCCAACTCAACACCTTCTTCAGGTTGAACAATCTTAGTTCGGGCACCGTGCCTTCCCAGAAAACGACTGGGATGATATATACAAAAAATTCCAATAGCACCAACCATCGGTAAGCTCTCGAATACCCAAAAGAGCCACTCATGGCTGAAAGCATAAGAGTCCCTTCCACCAACAAATTCTACAACACGAAAGATACAGCGAATCTAGCCATGTTAGTAGTCATCCTTCAGGGAGTGGAGGACTCACCATGATCAAGATACTTGAGATGTACACTGAAAGAACCACCTTCTCCCAGCCCAAGGGTGCAGTGTCGACAGCCATACGACGTGCGAGAACGTGGAATCGTCTGAAAACACAAAGGAAAAGGGAGAAAGCAAAAAGTTGAAACACTAAACCGGCGATGAGTATCTTGACTCCGATCCTTTCCATCTCGCCTTGCCAGTTGTCAGCACTTGCTACTCCGGAACCACTGCCCTGGATAAGGAATGCAACAACATCGCAAGCAACAAAAATTGGAGTGAGGCGTCGACCTGATATTTTGAGTATTCGATGGTGGGACGGAGGAAGGACGGCGAGGATTAGACGGCTGATCAGGAGGTAGTTCCCTGCTGCGATGAGAACAGGAGCGAGAACCGTGTAAGTCAGTGTCATAACGAACAGGGTCTATGGTGTCAGCTAGAGTAGAAGGGACCTGCTACGAGATTGGCGTACTATATCCGACTGATTCTGGACAGAGTGTATCCTCAGGTTGTAAGCAGCAACCTCCACGGCTGAGCCTACAACAACAACGATGAAGAACCACGCTCGATATCTGATCAGAGTCTGATAGGCAAGCACAAGGAAGATGATGCTGTAAACTATAGTTCCAACTATAGCAAGTGGGAAGGATGGATCATACATCCAGATGGACTCCTGGCTTGCCATTTTCGTTGTTCGACAGTGTTGACTTAACGAAAAGATATAGTGAAGTTTGTGAAGACTCGGTTTGCTCTGTTTGATGTTCAATCTCTATCATTTACTATCTACTATATACACCTTTGGTGATGTTAAGGCTACGCAATTCATCGGTTTTGAAAGCGAAGAATACGTTGTCAAGAACAGAGATTCCATAACAGGTATCTGTGTAGTTTTGGGATGCTCAACCCGGGAGAGGAGGAATGAATCCTGGTTGGTTGTTTCTTGGCCGTAGTTACGCGGCCCTGGATGTGAATGCGATGAATGCGAGCTGACCAAAGACAATGGATAAGAGAACCAATCACAAATGAGATGAAGAATCAAGGTTATCTTAGTTCAACAGATGGATCAGTAACATGAGGCTTGGTAGCAGATGGCGGCTTACACGCTGACTTGGTCAAGGCACAAAACCACAACTAATTACCTTGGCTACCATGGCCTTTTCTATCGTCACATTATTCGCAATAAGACCCACGAGGAATGAACTTAACTAATTAGTAGTTACTACCAACATCCATGTGAGAGAGAACCAAGAACCTGAGAGCCACAACACTAAGAAAAGACCCTGATTTTAGCGGCATCTGCAATTAGGCATCAAAGACAAACCCCCAAACCGGCAAAAGGGCTCGGCACAAGAAGGAAAGATATCCGGAGCCGAGGCGCCGTCAACTCTCACGCGATGAAGTTATTCACATGAACACCCAGCGGTCGTTCGGGTCTTGGCCTTGTTGTTTATTGCCTCAAAACAAAGCCTGCAAGTACACATGATGTGTGTCTCCGATGTTGACAGTTGTGGCCATTTCTCATGATCGCAAGGCGTGTGAGACAATAGGACTAGTATAAGCGCTTTCTCTACGAAGAACTGTCTTAGACCCTGACTTGGCAATATTTTTCGGTTCTTGGGTCATGTCAGGGCAATTGAGGCAGATGATTGGGGTCGGTTGACTAAGGACGCCAATATGGCATGGTGTTGCGGCGATTTTTCGAGAAGCGTGACCTGGTTTGGTCACGCAAAGGAGCATGTTTTTATTATTATTTAGTAAATAATTCTATTAAATCGATTTTTGATTGGACATGCTGATTTTCTAGTCGTTCCCCGGAATGTTTCAGACAACTAACTAACTTAGATACCTAGGCAAAGACAAATACACTTGGGTGATGGGTCGTTTAACTATCCTCGGTCTATTCTGGACTGGACTGGACTGGACTGTAAAGGTATCACCAGCAAATCCTCAGCAGGCAGCCTTATAACGGCAAAGTGCGTGTCCCGTGTTTTGTCGGGTTGCACTCCAACACTGCCACCAGCCGCAACTCATTTTATTGGATCGCATCTTCCTTTACCGCCTGAGGATCAGTGACTGACTGAATGACTGAGAAAACGGTCCGTCAGCGGGAGATGATTGTATTTTGTGTCCCCCCAAAGCGCCTTGACCGATGTTCTCAGTTTGAGGATGACTACAGTGGATTTCCTATTTTCGCTGTGAGAAGTGACTGAAAGTTGCATTTACGGTTGCAATTGCCACTGAGGGGGGATTCATGTGAGTCAGTTGGAGTGAGGATTTGCTTTACATACATGATACATAGTACATACATATGCTTGAGGTTGATGTAGGACAGATGGCGTGCATAGAAGTGACCGTGGGGAGTTATAGACGGTGATTGAAATAGGAAACCTTGGATGGATACTGATCTGATAATATAACCATAAGAGATCATATAATACTGAATAATAAAGGACTATAACTAATTACTAATGTGTCTTGTAGTTTGTTCAGCTTATCAGTGGTATGTATATTATATCAAGTAATAGTACTAATAATACACACTCCATATGTTAACAAACAAGATATACCGTTTCAGCTGAGAGTTGATAAAAATAAAAATAATAAACGAAGCAACCAATGATTAATATTTCTTCAATTAATTCATTTACCAAAAATTCAAAACGGTCAACTCTCATATCCTCCCTTAAAAGACCGGGTTCCCGGGCCTCACCGCCCACTGAGGCCTCTGTAACAGGCCTATTCCCCGGTCATCTGCCTTCGTCATGGATGTCACTCACACAAACAAATCCGCGAGCAATGCACACTCCCACCCATTCAAAGAGCCCTGGACCTGGTTTCTGTCAATTATTTATTGTGCTGGCCACTATATCTTTCTTCTTCCCCGGGGCTTACATGAGACATCCCCTCTCACCGGATCTTTCCAAACTACAACACAAGACACGGCACTTTCTGCAGTACAGTAGTCCTCCCTCTCATATGCGAAGAACCGTTTTCTGAAGCGGTAAAAAAGAAATTATACGAAAGAACATGCTCTTTCTCTCCTATCATGATGTCTAATTCATGGCTTGCTTTGTCCTACATGCGAGGCGATGTGATGCGACGTAATGACCAAGCCATGTCAAATGTCATTGTCAATTAATAACCTTTAGTAATTATTTATTATTATTTTTCTATTGTACTTGAATTCCTTTTGCTGTTATTCCTCTGCTCACCAGATCAAAAATCAGGTTTGGCTGACTGTTTGCTTGTTTTCCTTTTGGTGCCACGACATCCATCACCGCCTCGTATTGTGTGATAGACCACCATATTTATCACATTTAATACCTGATGATATGTCGTCTGATTGATTTTCAGGCTTTTTTTTTGTTTCCATATCTGCTCATCTCAAGACTATCGGGCAGCATCAGTAGGACCCCCACCAATGAGTTCAAACTCGTATCATGGCCAAGAGTTCAGCAGACAATAATTACTGTACTGACTGTACTTTGTCACTAATAGACTTGTGATAGATCTCAGCCACGCCGGCCTGTAACGCATACATTAGATACACTTCGGACTTTAGCCTAAACCCCCTTGTTCCGTTTCTCGATTCCTTGTCCTTGATATTCTATTCAGCTATAGCTGTTCTTCAAGTTACGTACCGTTCACCGACGTCGATCTTGTCAGCCACAGCCCCGCGAGGCACAAGTTTCAATCACCCGTGACTCTTCCCAAAATGGCATGTTCTCTCATCTCTCAATTCGTTCCTATAGTCTATCGTAGTAACTTCCAATGATCTTGTGCCATCCTCACACGAGAGACAATCACCCAAACGGACCCTTTCCCGGGCCGCGGCTTCATGCATCGAGTCACCGTTCCCCGTCTGCAATCTGCAACTGCAGTCAGCGAGCGACAAAGACGAGACGAGAAAAGGCAACGGAAACATGCAAACTCGATCGTCGAGGCGGGTGTTACTGCAGCCGATAGTTTGCTCTCTTCTTTGATGTGAGACAGCAGCAGTGACAGTATCAGCAGCAGCCGCTCATCACATTTCGAATCCAATCACCCAGTAATGTCCCGGCTTATGTGAGTGTCGTCCTCGTGAACCCTCTTGTGCTTCCAAACTTGCTGTATGTTCAAGGTGCTACTGAACTGCATTGTAAGTATTAATACAGGTGGCTGCCTTGATGACAGCCATTAACCATGTACTAAGGGTAGATCTAGTTGATCTCTCGCAATTTTCCCCTGAAATGGACGAGGCTTGGCTTAAGTTGACTTTGCTTGTTAGATCTTGGATGGCTTTGATAGATTGGTGTGTCGACTACGAATGTGCTCTTCTTTGTCCTTCCCAGCATCACTTAACAAATTGTATTGGGCGACCGGCATTTTACAGACTACTAGAAACATCCAATCACTTTTTTACAAATTCTGATTTAAACCCTATTTTTTTTTAATTGGTGATTTTGCAACTGATTCTTGTCTTACACAGAGCTAGGAATGAGTTAGCTCACACTCATGTCTTACCTTGTAACTGAGGGTTGTTTCAGGGTAACCTCTATACACAGATTTCATTCGCGTTGACTCATTCTGATAAAAACTCATAGGCTATGACTCGATTTTAATTGAACATCATCAAATAGCAATATGGTTTCTTCAAGCTGAAATGTCTTCTTCTAAAGAGGCAATGACGCGCTGTGAGTCACTCCCCCAATTCGAGTTAATGGCTTTATTTTTTGCTCACGTAAGGAACAACTCCAGCTTGTGGAGCTGGTAGCTCGCCACTCCAATAACATAGTCAGCCATCACGATAAAAGCATCAACTTCTCGTTACTTCTACCAAAAATTCATCAATTCGCTGCAAGAGCCATTATTTTTAGGCCACGTACATACAAAAACTCGCAGTTATTTCCTTGTGTGGAGTTTGGCACTCGTTTCACGTCACTCGCTGAATATTAACCACCAAAATTCATCTGTCAACTACCCAGCAACAGCCCACTTCTAAAAACGTCATGATCTCTACAACCTTCAAACCAGATTCACCGCAGACCCGTAAACAGGCTGTAGCTGAAGCTTCATCATCTCGCATTGTCCCCAAGCCAGTGCCAGAATCTCAGGCCCAGGATCCTAGGACATATCAGATTGAGCAATTGCGGCGACGCTATTCGCCAAAGGAAACCACTGCTCCAGACGGTGCGACTTCACTGTTCTTCAGGCTTAAGCCCTCGGATCCTGACTTTCCATTTGAGCTGGCCGCTCTCGAGTGCGATATCCGTGTTCCGCAGTACTACCCGGACGAGAAGCCGGTGCTGCACGTAAAGAACAAGGACATCCCTAGGGGTTTCGGTATCAATATCGAGAGAGGATGGGATGGACTCGTCGAGGAGAGACCCGGGGCTACGTTGCTTGCTCATACGCGAGAGTTGGACAAGAACCTGGAAAAGTTCCTGTCTGAGCAAAAAGCCGAGACAGTCAAGCTCGTGACTTTTAGAGACACGAGGCATGTGGAGGCACAAAAGACACAGGCTCAGACTCCGACTCATACACAGAAGCCAGCGCATCCTGGACGGGTGTCTGAGCCAGCTCCGCCAAAACCTGCTCCGGCGCCTTTCAAGTACGTTCCAGAACCGTCGTACACAAAGGATGAAATCGCTGCTGCTAAAGAGCGACGAGCTCTTGAGATTCGTCAGCTTGAGGCACGCATGAAGAGAATGCCCGAGTATCGTCGATCACCCGACGGTGTTGTGTATACTCTACCTCTAGAACCACAGAAGCGTTCACAGCTTCCGCCAGGACTGCAGTCTGTCAGGAGTGTGCATCTGATCATTCCTTTGATCTATCCCCTGCAGAACCTCCGTATTCAGCTCAATAATGTCGAGCCTGAAGATGCGGAGCCGGTAGAGGAGCTCTTCTGCGAGAAAGCTGAGGAACAACAACATATGTCTCTGATGAGCCACCTAAACTACCTTGCACAAAACATCCACAAACTTGCCAAGCAAGCACAGGCCCAGGTACCCAAGGTCGAGTCACCTGCCCCGGTACCTGAAGACCAGTCCCAGGACGCAAAGGAAACTGAGCAGAGATCCGAGAATAGCCATATTCAAGTAATTCCACGACCTCCTGAGTGGGGCTATGCTGAAGAAGATGACGAGGAGAGCTCTAGCTCTGATGAAGGCGATGAAGGAGGTGCTGTATTGGAGAGTGAAGAAAAGGAACCGCAGGTCTATATGCCAGGTGAAACCCCTGAGCGTGGCACCATGTTGTCGTTCCCTTCGATTGAGCTGCACGGTATCGAACTCCTCCAGCTTTCTATCTTGAGTATCAGCGTCAAGTGCGAGCGATGCAAGACAGTAAACGAAGTCACAGGCCTGAAGCCCGACGTCGAGAAGACGACGAGCTGCAAGAAGTGTGCTACGACGTTTGCCATCAAGTTCCGACAAACGCTCATTCACGAGAACTCTACACGGGCTGGATTTCTTGATCTGGCTGGGTGTAAAGTGGCAGATATGCTCCCTAGCACGTTTGTTCCAACTTGTGAGAGATGCTCTACCCCGGCCCCCGGCCTTGTTTCAGTTCGAGGCTCATCGGTGACAAATGTTTGTCGAGACTGCCACGGCCATTTCACTTTCAAAATCCCCGAAGTCAAGTTTCTACTCATCACCCCCGGTTCCCTTCCTCCGCCTACGATGGGTCCTCGCCGGAAACAAGAGAAGCTTGGCCTCCATGCGGGAGACCAACTTCCCGACAAGGGTGCATGCTCGCACTACCGAAAGTCGTACCGTTGGTTCCGCTTCTCATGCTGCAGTCGCGTACATCCCTGTGATAAGTGTCATGACAGCCAGGAAGACCACATCAATGAATGGGCCAACCGCATCATCTGCGGTTGGTGTAGCCGCGAGCAGAACTATTCCTCGGCTGTTGAGGCGTGTAGATTCTGCGGTCGGTATCTGATAGGTAGAAAGGGAAGAGGATTCTGGGAGGGTGGAAAGGGAACGAGAGACAGGAGAATGATGAGTCGGAAGGACCCGAGAAAGTACAAGAGGATTGGTGGTTCGGCGACCAAAGCGACGTGATCTTTGGAGTAGCACTATTCTTGGCGGGTTTTTCGTCACAGCTGAGAAGCGCCAGGCTGGAGGCTCAGAGCACAGCACCTAGTAATTACAGTACAGTATAGTCGCTTGCTGTCAGCTTGAATGTCACCCCAGATCAGCTGAACTGACACGTCCATTGCCACTGGCTCTTGTATGTCTCCAGCGGTTACGAGCCGCCATACATGCTGTCCTGCTATGAACTTATCGTTGAATACTTGCAACCACTACAAATAACAAAAGCGATGGTTTCGCAAGAAACCAGGAAACGCACAGCCTTGAGACATGTGAAACATGGAGCAGTGGGGGTCATTTCTGTCGCTCTGTGCGGTCCCTGATTCTATTCCCGTCGGTATCTCGCTGTAGACGCGATATGATTTGAAGATGGGGGCTGTGATGGAGTGCCACATTGAGTTACGAGGCGTCTGTGTGTGGGAGTATTTGGCGGCAACTGAAGGTCATTGGTGTGATGGGGTGTTGAACAAATGGTTTGCGAATGAGGATAAACAAATTGAATTAATTCAAGAGAGAATTATATGATTGAACGATTATTTTTTTTTTACATTAATTAATGATGGTGGTATGGCGACTGTAGTTGACCATGGTAAGCTTGATAGTGGTTGCTGTTGATGAACAGTTACGAATCTGTGATCGATACAGACGTGCTCAATGGGTTTTGCACTTCAACAACTCAACAAACTAAAATGGAACGCTGCGATGTTTCCTCGGGTGCATGCCTAGTTTTAACAATGAGGAATACCATGCAAGTACAAAGACTGGATGACGCTATAACGGCGTTTCCATATTATAAGCAGCATATCGTAGATACTATCATTATCAAGTCAAGGCATGGGTGTGTTTTAGACAGAATACGGAGAGAAAACTAGTTTTCATCACGCAATCCTCCGTCATTGTTCATGACTACCGCATGGTAACCTTGTAGAACATGGTTTGGCGATGAGCTGGCACCCTCTTTGATTTACAGATCGTGGCTGTTTTTAACAGTCATGTGAAGACGCAAAGTACACCAGAAGAGACAGAAATACCGCAAAGATTCAGCGATATCGGATTACAGTTTGTATTGAATTAAATTGGCAGGTGATTTGATGAATGCGGTTTCGGCCGTGGGATGGCAGGGAATAAGGTTGACAGCGCGGGATGTGTGTGTGAGCAGATAGGGTCCTTGATAAGTGGTAAGCAGATATTACGGTAGATAACGGAATGTAGTATTCATAATAATAAGAACAAGGCATATCATATTCCGCTGGTTTACTGTGAAGGTATAGTGATCGTTGGGGGTGCGAAATGTCAGGTCTAGTATATGCAGGTACCGTAATGTGATTGAAACCCAATCAATATAGACATGCTCGTTTCCGTGCCGTGCCATAACTGAAGCGACCTGAAGCCATCGTCAAACAAGCAATTCAATAGGACCTGCGTTGTCAAGGCGTATCAATTTACCCCACAGTCTGTGAACTAGAGTTCAGGGATGAGACCCTTGTTGGAGCATCACAAGGCCATAATAGACTCTTTGGATTCGGCCCCTTTAACTTTCGACACCATTTATTCTCAACCTGTTTTGTGACAAGACCCAACGTGACATGTGTTGGTATTTGATTAACTTCTTTGTTTCACATCTTGATGAAGTATTGTTTAATCCTGACCCTGACCTGAATAATGACAATGGGAAATGAGGCGTTTGGATATGCGCGGATCGACGGACAGATGCGCCACGGACCGTAAGCCGTCTATCACGGGACCTAATTGTGGCTGGACTGGGATGGCTTCCGAATGGTGTTGGCTATTCATTAGAGCCAACTGGTAGTTGTGTTCTATTGTGAAACTAGAAAGAGTCAGGTCGGGGCGTTCTAGGGTTTAGCTTTGAAAGAAAGGTACGATATGCCTTCAAAGCCTCAACTCAACTCTGTGCTCTAGAACTACTACTACCTTCTGTGACATTCCAAACATCTTTGCAGTGATCTTAACTATAGCATGACCAAGGACATGAAACGACTAAAGATAGAGATATCTCGGTCAACCTGGTTAGTTTAGTACATCTTGGCTCGTCACAACACTTAAACAACGGCGCCTCCGAAGACCAGACAGGCTCACACGTGCGCCTTGACGCTTTCTTTTCTTCCAATTCCGCGATTCATCTAATGCCATCTGATCTAAAACCCCCATGTCTTGTGCCATGCCATGTCATATCACTAGCAAACAGAAAACGACTCATGTCAAACCCCCGCGGGTCCTCTTCCGGTGTCAGGGATGACCCCTGAGTGTGACTACTAGGGGTGTTTAGTTGCCCTTCTAGAAGGTCAAAGCCTGGGTATGGGATTATCACATTGTTTTATCAATTGATGCCCAGTCATTTAATTTAATAGGCAATTGGAATATTAAATAATAATTGGTTCTATTAAATCCATTTACTTGTTTAACGAAACGGTGATTAAAGATGGCCATTCCTGAACGGTGACCGTTTCCTGTGTATCTCTTTACTGTAACTTATCGGACTGTAAACATTCACTCACAAGCTATTCACATATAGAAACATTTAATTGAATGACTGTATCATTACTGTAACTTCGCAAGGCCTTTGGTCTTTTACACCTACCTACCTAGGTAGTTACTCGACTTGCATAATGACTTGTAGCAGCACCTTAGAAGGAAGACAGAAGAGGTAAAAAAGCTCGGCCAACCAGAAACTACCTTCCCTACGTATTACTGCATTCTAGGTACCTTCCATGTTCAAACAATCTCAGTACCTACAATCTCAAAACAGATAATGCTACCTACTCTGTACATAGGTACAACAAATAATGGAAATGATCAAGAAAAAGAAGAAGAAAAAAACGCAATAAAATCGCACCCCAAACATCAGGCTAAATCAATCACCCCAGCCCGACCACAATCGATACTTTGCCTCATCTGATGATATTTGCCGAGATGCATGAAAAGAAACCGCAGCCCGGGACTCTAGACCCTTGGTCCCCGCTATAGTCTAGCTACAACAGCAATAATAGCCATCACTAGACAAGGCAAGGTATCATCGGAGCCAAAAACCCGCAAAACCGTTCATGTCGACCCCCGAGCGGCAATAGCAAAGGCAGCGCTCGGTAACGAATAGGCGAGTGCCTAAATGCTTCACCTGATACCCGCCATTGGATCTTCCCAATCTCGTTTACTCGGCAAAACGAGACACACACAATGGGACAGGGAAGACGGACAGACGATCCAGCACAGAGAAGACAGGGCTACAGCAGAGGCGTGGGCGATCGTCGGGACTCATCTCGAACCCTTGGCTCTGGACTCGCTAACGGTCCCGCCGTCTTGGGACCGACGCGACATCCATTGCTTGCTTAAGCTTGAGCAAGGGGAGTTTAATCGGGCACCGTCAACCCAAGACACCTCCGGGTTGCTGCTTCGGGATGACCAAATCGAAAGACACATCCGAGCATAGCTCTAGGAATTACCGGACCGTCAAGATTCAGACTCCCGCCGCAAATACGGCCTCAACCATGCCCAAATTTGACCAACCGCTGCATCCCTGAAGTCCGTCTCTGAATTCGGTTCCTGCTCCTCTCCAGATTCCCTGTCCTGGAACTTCTCCTTCTCTTGCGGATTGGAGTCCTTGGGCAGCCTTGGGCACCTGGCGAAGAGACTGAGGATCAGACCTAGACCGGCCATAATGCTACCTGCCATCCAGAGCTTTTTGAGCGCCGCCGCCACGACTATGCTCAGGATAGTGTGATCAAAGCCTGCGTTATCCGTAGAGACTCTCATCAGCTGTATGACATTGCTGACCGGTATATTGCCCAGACCCACCTTCTCCAGCTCCTTTGTTAGCTGAGCTGAGAAGATAGACGTCCCAACGGCGACACCTAGACATTGACCCAAGGTACGCAGGACAGCGATCATACTGATAGCATGGCCGGCGTCCCTTTTATCGGATGTGGCTGGCACAGCAATGGCACCAAGTGGAAATATGAGTCCCATAGCCATGCCCATGAACATGGCCAGCACCAGGATGGTCGCAGTTGGTGAGTCTTTGTCCAGGATCGTCAGGACTCCAAAGATGGTCACCAAAAGACCCCAGCCACCGATCAAGAATCCTTGATATCTGCCTGTCTTCTGTGCTACCACTCCTACCACCGCCGCCAGGGGAGCAACAGAGATAGTCGCTGGCAAGGCCCAAACGCCCGTCATGAGAGGACTTTGGGACTTGACGCCCATAAAATACACGGCTAGATAGTATAACACCATCCACATTAGAAGGCCATGAAGTGCCGCCATGGCAAGATGGCCGACAGCCGACGGCTTCCCAAAAACGCCTCGTCGAAACATCGGCTTTTCAACCTTCCTCTCATATAATCCTAGAGCAATGAAGGCGAAGAAGGATATTACGAAAGGCACGATGACCGCTACCGACTTCCATGGGAAACGAGATCCGCCCCAAGTCAACGGTAACATCAATGAGACAGCAAATACAATGTAAAGGAGGCCGCCAATCCAGTCCATATGCTTGATGTCACGATAGTTTCGCTGGTGTTTGTCGTATCCCATGAGGGCCCAAGCTCCGATGAAACTCAACGCAAGGAAAGGCAGACTGGCCAGGAAAATCCAACGCTATTGCCGCCAGTTAGTACATATTTAACCAGATATAATATCAAGAGCCACTTACCCAAGCAGATTCATGCCCCTGAACGATTGCACCTCCGACAATGGGACCAGAAACTGTGCCCAAAGCCCAAGTGGCCTGCTGATACGCCATGGACCCAGACCGCTTGCGAGCAGAGTACAAGTCCGAAGTTATCAGGCCCGACAAGGCATTGGGCCCTCCAGCCCCAAAGCCTTGGAGCGCGCGACCAGCAAGAAGCATCACACTGCTATGAGCAGTTCCCGAGACGATGGACCCAGCCATGTAGAAGACCAAGGACCCGAGATAGGCTGGCCTTCGACCAATGACATTTGCCAATTCGGCGAAGATAGGCTGCGAAATCGCAGAGGTGAGCAAGACAGCCGAACCCATAGTCAAACTCAGCGCGAACGACGCATGGAGTTGTTTGGCGACGGCCTTGAGCCGTGTCAGCGGTAGTCAGTGGGGCTTCGTATGGGTGACTTACAGGGAGCATAACACAGATAGACGTCGCATCGAAAGCGGCGACTATCGTCACTGTGTTGAGGACGACAAGTATCCCTAACCTTCGCCAGCGACTCATCTCTTGTACCGACTCTGCCTCGACTTCCTCGACGGTAGTTGGGGCAGAGTCGGCGGCTTGGGAGAGCATGGGCACGGTGCCCTTCTCAGCCTCAGACTCTTCGCGTTGGATTTGGAAGATACCGTCTGCCATTGTTGATTCAGCTGGAGCTGGTCTTTCGTTCAAAGGTGATCTAGAGGAGGGGGGAGAGAAGAAAGCAGGACAGAGTTGTTTGTTTAAATACTACGGTCCTGCAATGGTCCAGCTTCCCAAAGAACCATATATTAGGTTTTTGTTCACCAGGTTCTCACAAAATACTTCGTGGGCTGCAATCTATCACATTCTGTGGCATATTCTGAAGTTAAACTCGTTGCCACATCGTCCGAGAAACTCATTCTGAGCTTGACCGAGTACAAGTAATATCTGCCCACATTTCCCAACTTTCTTTTTCTCTCTCCTTTTTCTCTATCAACTCTTCCAAATGGAGTTTCCAAGCTGCCCAATGCTTCTCTCAGGCTTTCTGATGTCCAGTGTCTTATACTGGAATGCGTACTTTATCGTTGATTACCTTCTCTGGAGCTATGTGCCGCGCATCTACTACCGCTTGGAAGAGGACGAGCTTCGTAAGCTTTGCCCTCTGATCCTACTTATCCTTCGGGTGGTCTTTGGACTTGTGTTCTCTCTACCATCTTGTGCCCTGGCTGCCGCGACAACGCCCTGGGGTGTTAACCAAACCCTGAACTCCTTCGGTCAACTTTGTGTAGTATCGCAAGTTGCTGGGTGGGCGAACGAACTTGCCTTGATACGGTTCTACTCTTTCGAACTCTTCATCCACCACGTGCTCTGTCTGCTTGCGACGTCGAACATTATCTTATCGCCCGCTATACACCAGATCAAGCCTTTATATATCTACTTCGCCTCGCTGGTGGGTGATGTCGGGCCTGTGGCTGTAAGCATCCTGCGATTACTCGGCTACCGCTTGCAAACATCTAAACCAATGTATTGGACATCCCTGGCTTCTACCATGATCTTGATCTTCGGTCGTATCGGGTGTGCTCTGTACACCCTCACTCAGGTCTTGACAGATCCTTCCAATCTGGCAGACTGGGTATGGGTTCTGGCAGTCTTGCTCTTTGGTTCCTACTCAATCTACAATGCGGTCCGCAATTTGAGACGGCTTGGACTTATCAGAGTCCATCCTGACCGGTACATGATCACGTACTTCAACAGATTCGATATTCCCGTCGCAAACATGTACCTGGCGCTCGCTTGCAGTGCTTCGTTGCTATCGACTTTGTTCCTGTACGGGATTTACCTGGATCGGCCTCTGAGGGGAGGAGAGACACATCTCATCTGCCTACACGGACTTATCGCGGTCGCTATCGGATTGACAGGAGCCATCTTTCTTAGGATGACACACCCCAGCAATTACTGCTTCTTGAATCCATGGGGAAACTTGTATGTTCCCGTTGGAGTGTTGATCGCTGGCCACTGGGCCCGGTTTGTCACTCGACACACCATGCATGTCGACCGCGACACACTCCTGGGATCGATTGGAATCAGTGTCCCTCTCTTCTTTGCGTTCTCTCGACTGGCTCAATACTATACAGTCAAGGATGCCGCGGCAATGAGTGACAAGAGACGACCTGAAGTTGTCAACTACACTAGATTTCATCTGGAGTCGGTCATCCAACACGCTGCCATCTTCGTCATTTCACTGGGATTCTCAGCTCTCACGGGCATGAGTTCATCAGAAACGGCGCGACTGGCCATTTCTGCATCTGTAATTGTCCAGTTTCGAGATAAACAAGACACTAGGATCCTGGGTCCTGGAATTCTGCAAGAGACGGTCAGGAGTTCGTTGGCCGCTGTGTATGATCTCCTCGAACCTTTCTTTGTCATCGCTATTTCGGCATGGTACATCGGAATCATGAGCATATGTGTCAGTGGCCCCCTGGCTTGTTCGATTCTTGGAGTAACTGTTTCGGCGGCTGTCCTCATGTCACTGAAACTGACCGCATCAAATCCATGCGGTGGAGTGCGAAGGGTTTCCAGATCCAGGAGATTCCACCCCATCATACTCCTCTATGTCTTTTTCTGTACCCTGCAGGCTATGTTGGTTTGGAAGTACGTTACCTTCGAGGAGGGTACTCCAGAGGTTAGCCTGGGTTTCAAGAACTTCCGCTATGTGCTATCAGATCCATTTACTTGGGTAGGCCTTTTGCACATGGCTTCACTGCCTATTGTTGTTCTTATGGGGGCTGAGTAGGGACTACATTTTGAATGATTGACGGGGAGTAGTGTATACCGCTTTTGCTTGCAAATCAGATTAGATTGATAATTCTTGTTTCTTGAACTTCCTTTCATCCATTACTTCTGGGCATAATCCACTCCATCCCAGTGACAGGGACATTCCTATGCAAATGTCATGACCTTACAACAAACAGGTAGGTTGAGTTGCTGATTTCTCATATATCATCATCCTCCAAATGAGAGAGCCAGCCATTTCCAGATTAAGAATCATGATAACCGTAGTATTGTGTCTGGGGGAAAGCACTGTCCCACGCATCTCCAAGATCATTTTCTTCGAAAACATCTGTGGCTTGCTTCATTTCCTCCATCCACTGGGTCAAATCCGCCACATCCTCTTCAAGCTCGTCGATGATGGCTCTGGTATTGGCAGACTTCCCATAGAGATCATTTGTCAGGGAGACCACAAACTCTTTGTTTCTGTTGATCTTCTTCTCTTGCGCATTGACCTTGACCTTGAACTAAGTAGGAGAGGTAAACGTCAGTTCCAAACGACATGTGGTGTTATAACGCATTTGATCTTACGTTTGCAAGTTTGTCTTCAAACTTGTCATTGGAGGCAGTGACAGTCCTCTTGAGAGCTTCGTGGTCATCTAGTAGGTCGGTGAGCTGGTCGAGCAGACGGTAGTTGAACGCCATCATTTTGTCAACCTCGTTCTGTCGCTCCTTCTTGAGAAGATCGAGTTGGGCAGAGAGTTTCTGGTTCTCGCACTCAGAGGCTTTGAGCTTTTCTTCTGTTTCTTTCAGGGTCTGTTCCAGTGCTTTTTCAAGCTTAGGAGAGTCTTGCCTCTTGCTGGGGCCCTCGATGAGCAGAAACTGGGTTTCATCCATGATTTGCGAGTTCTTATGGGTATTGATGAAAATCGCTTGGGTAGAAGGGGGGTGAACAATAATGATATTGAAAGAGGGAGAGGTTGATTTATCACCCGCTGTGCTTTACTTTAGGCTGGCGTTTGTTTTGTTTGTGAGATGGCTGTGAATGAATTCATTGTTGGCAACTGCCAGGCACTGGCGAGCGGTTCCTGCCATTTTGCACGCTCCTGTATCACTCCTTCTTGCCCAGGCAGGAACGCATTCACTTTTTGAATCCTATTCACTCCTCCTTCCTTTCTTAGCCCTCCTTCGCACAACTTGGCCACATTTTCGCTTTGTAACACCACGTCTATCCAAGCGGCAGTCATGTCGTTGCAACAGCCGACCGAGCAAGTTCCATCTCAGAGAGAAAGGGATCTTTCTGAAAAGCTGCACGAAGCAGCTTCGGAGAAATATGCGCTTCTAAAACAACTTCTTGAGGCTAAAACCGAGCTCTTTGGAGCATCCCGACTACGGGAGCAACAGCTTTCCGAACAGCTAAAGGAGAAGGTTACAGAGTTGGAAGCAACCTACGCGCAGAAGGATGACTTGGTCGTTCAACTCGAGAAACATGCCACCGACTTAGTTGCTCTGAAAAACCAGGTCGATGATCCTTACGCCGAGCTTCTCGAGAAGGAGAATGCGCTTCAAGCTTCGCGACACCAAGAGCGCGAGCTGTCTTTGGAGCTTCAAACTGTCAAAAGTGATTTTGCATCGTACAAGGATAGCGAGAAGGATCGAGAAGGCAGACTTAAGCAAGCTGAGAAGGACATTGAGCACTGGAAGGACTACGCCAAAGTGTTGGCCGACGAGGCCCAGGAAGCAAAGAATGCTGTCAAGAAGAGAACTGAAGACCTGAAGGAGCAACTACGACAGGCGGAGGAGACAGTCAAAGTACCACAGGGTAAAATCGAAGAACTACAGAAGGAATTACAGAAAGCCAAGGACGACAGTGAAGCTGCCACGAGTCGAGAGAAGGACCTTAGTAGCAAACTCGCCCAATCTGAGAAACTCCTGAAAGCCGCAAGATTCAGCTTCGAGCGCCAGACGACACCTATTTTATTCGGTGCACCCAGTCCGATCTTGGGAACACGACCAGCACCAGTTTTCGGTCGTCCTGTCCCCAAGTTTTGAGCAAACCCGCCCGGGAATTTCCCTTTTCTCGGACCAAAGCAACAACCAGAAGCCCCAAAACCTATTTGGATCAGCTAATCAACCACCATCAGGGCAGTATCAAGGGGCACCATGCCCTCCAGGTAGCAGCGGGAGGCCTCAGCAAGAACAATCGTCGTTCAACTTTGGTGGCTCTTATAAAGAACAGCCTCCATGTGTGTCTACTGGCTTCTCTACTATACCTGCGGCTTCTCAAGAGAAAAGACAGCAGCAAGAACAATCTCAACCAGGCTCGGGTCATTCCAAGCGACTCAGGAGACGTGCATTTTGAATGAAACGGATGAAACACGATGGGCTTTTCCATCACTCTTCAGACATCTTCTGCGGACTTTCCAGAGGGCTTTCACGGTACTGTAAATTAAGGACGTTATTGTACGAGCATATGAGGAACTATCGCTGTATAGAGTTTCCTCCACAATGCTGAGTGGACAGGCTTATGATTGATGGACCTTGTGAAGGCGATTGAAGATGGTAAACAGAAGAATCACGATACAAGAAGTACAATTCAGGACCATGAGTTGTCAAATCTTTCAATGCAGTCGTCAATGTTCAGCCATGTTAGAAGCATTGCGCAAGACAGAAAGCTATAGATGTCAAACGATGCATGGCTATCAATAACCCTTTGGTGAACCTTTTGTGTAATTACAGCTGTGACTACAGTATCAAATGTCTTTACAATACTTGATTAGCTCATTATATGGACTGAAGATTGCTGGTCTCCATTCTATTTGGTCATCAGTATAACTCCATAGTTGTCGTGACGATGAAGATGTCACTCAACTTGCTAGTTATGTCAACTCGTCGATCTTGCGAGTCATAGTCGAGCTGTCAAAAATCGATTAATGGTGGGATTTGATTGAATTGCAAGTGAATGGATATCACAAGGACCAACTTGACATCATTTGTTGATCGATCCGTCGCTGCGGATCCTGTTATGATGTAATGGACGCTTTTGGCGATCCAATCCAGCACAGAGTTTAGGAACAGAAAGCCACATCATCTGGAATCAGACGCCAAGTTAGTCTATTGCCTTTGGTTCCTGGCTAATGGAGAATACATCATCTATCAACTGACCTTGTGTCAACCGCTTGTGTCGTTATGCACACGCCTAAAGCTGATCTCATGTGGTTATTCCCATGGCACGACGTTGCCCAGCAAAGGGTTGTGGAGTGAGCTGAATAGACCGTATTTCTGGAAATTATGAGGCTGATTCAATGATCGATCGAATCCATTTGGTCTCAGAGTTGTAGTGGCACATGTATGGGATATGAAGTAAAGCGTTCCCATTCGGAGATTTAAACGTCGTTTGATACAACAGCTAATCTTGAGTCAACGTGATACATGAACGCCTACTGAATACGTGTTGAACTTCGTCATTGCGAAGTTGTGTATGTCAAGTTTGGAACGGTGACTGAGAATCGTTCCCATAACCAGCACCGTTAAGTGACCATTCCTTGGCATGTGTCGACTTACAAGTTGTAGTCATGTGAAGCTAAATGGGGGTCATCGCGGGGGTCTTTCCTGTTTCACACTTGACAACCGTTGCATAACCAGTTTCAGCTTGAGCAATGAACAAATTAAGCCAATACTGAATACAGCATCTTTTCGAATTACTTTATTTGGTTTTAGACACTGTGACATCACTTGAGATCCTTCCTTGACCGAGGTTGTGGAACTGAGGGTGCTTGTATGTCCATTTTCGGCATCACGTGGTAGGAATATCCAGGGTGCCGCAATACATACAACAGATCCTCTTTCAACATCAGATCAGACTTCTTAGTGTGGGATCTGACATTATATCACGTTTTATTGTGCCAGTGACTGCCAACGCATCGCAGCGCACTCGGCCCGTCTGTCATCCATCCATCTTCAGCATCCTACGGGCCGCGGATCGACACCTTCATCTGGATGAATTCATTTATGATTAGACTACCCAGGCACAGCAGCTCGAAAGGGTCTCATTCCCAACATCCCAGCCCCGGGACCGCGGATCAGACCCTCGATGCATCCGCATGAATGAGATGTCGACGTTTCCAGGTTCTCCGCATCACCAGGTCCCTCCTACTCCCCCATCCTGGCTTATAGAACCGGGGGCCCAGAATCATCACATGTTGCCTGTCAAACCGAAAGAAGAAGCTGTCATCTTCAGAAAATGTTCCAGAGTCCAGACTGTTTGAACATGTTGCGGCCCTTGGATCCGACTAAGGGAGACCCCCTTCGTTTCCTCAACGGCATAGTTTCTCCGTCGGCTGTCGCCCTCTTGCTTCCCCGGGCATGGGTTTACTTTCTGCCAATTTCCAGTTCTTTGGGAAGTTGGGGAAATCCGGACGAATTTGGGGGTTTGACCGTTTGACCCAACCCTCTGCAAGTTGAAGGAGGGGGTGGCAAGTTTGCATGCAAGTTGACAGCGAAGCAAAAGCCGAGCAGATATGGATGACATTCAGAAGCCAATGGCCTGGAGGCTGCCCGTGGCATGATACAGTGTCAGCTGGTGCAGAGCCCTGCAGGCGTTGTGAAATACCCGATAACCTGGGGTAAGGAAGGGATGTTCTGATATCCAGTCCAATCTCATTTGCCAACACATGCGCGACCTGCCTCTCTGAGCCGGGAGGCGCAGGCAGATGCTCAACTGCTGATTAGGAAGAACGATTATTAGGCGAAGGTGGTCATGAAGAATTGCGCGCATCGTCTTACGAGTTGAGCATCAACAACTGTCGTGAGCATCAGAAGACACTCTCGGCTACACCACCATGCAATTTTCAGAGCACCTTTATCGACCACATATCGACAGCTTAATGTAGGCTCCGATGAACAGGCCTATTTCTCGATTGACAAGGTAAATTAGACCAGTGGTAAATTAATTGCACAAGACAAAGCTAAGCTTCACGGATAGCCATCCCCGGCACGTTTCAATATCAAAGCTGGGCTTTACTTCCCTGACGCGAGATTCGACAGCTCGGTCGTCTAGACAGGAATGGTTTTGTGAATTGCCAGCCCAGCACATGACAATGAATTTAAAGTTGACAATACCACAACCCCCAGCTAGAAATGGTTGACGCCAAGGCACAATCAGTACGGTTTGATTGTTCCATCAACCCCCAACCCAACCATGGTCAATTACCGGCCGCGGCACAGCAATAGTATTATTAGCATGGGCAATGGCAACTTTAGACTTTCGGCCACAGATACGAAAGGGGCAATTTGTTGAATGCGGAGAACCTGTCTTTCACCACGTGGTTCACCAGTGGTCTACACTGAGAATTAGACATACTGTACAGAATGTTCAGTACCTCGCTCCGAAGTCGCTCAGATGAACGAGTTCCCGTTTGTTCCCAAGATGAACATAAGCGCTAGAGCATACATTAGACTAACAAGACAGCTTTAAAGGTGCCTACAGCAACTGGCGCTGATAATTCGGCAACCTTAAAGAAGCTGGTGGTGTTCTCAAAGGGGAATGTCTACTCGGCATCCAACCCCATGTGTTCTGAGGGTTTCCTAGGATGCGGCTGAACAACCGTCTCTCCGTCTTGAAGGTCTCACTTGAATCATTATCGATAGCGTCCTGTGTGCACTACAAACTATCCGTGCAGTACAGTAGCTCAGATCCCCCCTTGGTCGGCGACACCGTTGCATATCCATAATTGAAACTAGAGAGACACTGGAAATGCATCCGCCCACATGGCGATTATCGATAATATCTGATGGCAAAGAGCCAGTCAGCCAGCCAGACCCATTTGGTTGCTTCAACTTCGCCTCCTCGTGGCTAGGTACATGACACAGCACAGCCACGAGAATTTCACGTGTCAAGATGGACTGGTATGTCACGTCAAAGAGTTGGGATTAGCCAAAGGTGACCTAGTCGAAACCGCAGTATCCATAGTCGGCCCAGCCAAAACTCCAATGGCAGGGCAGTCATTATTGTGTTTCTGCCGGACCGACAGAAGGCGGTCAAATACAAATGAACGTCAGTGGTCAAACAACAAGAAAAAGGGCCGTGTTGCTTGCTGCACAAGGCAAACCGGTGATGACGGGAGGGTCCAAAGCACAGCAATGGCATTATTGAGGGGCCGAGGATCGCCGTAGAGTCGCCGGAAACCAGATGGTTCTTATCAGTGGAGAAAGGAATGAAAAGAGAAAAAGAAAAAAGAAGAAGAAAAATTGTGGATGATTTTATTTGGAGTTAACAGTGAGTTCCGTTTTCTGGAGATGCATTCGGTATTTGAGACGAGTATTCTGACAATTTGTCTGGCTCATATTGGGGCCGGCGGAGAAGAAATGATGCAACAGCGAGTATTTTGCTGCCTAATTCAACCGTTTGCATTAGAGTTTACAGGGCTGATTACAGGCGAACAGGGAGATGATCAAGAACCCGATAGTTTGAGGTCAGTTTGAGATACACTTTTCTTCTCCACTAAATCTGATGGAGATTAGACTGGACTCAACTCAACTGAAGTGAACTGAAAAGGAAATGAACAAGAGGTGGAGATTGGTGCGCGATAAAAGAAAAGAAGAAAAAATTGAAATATTGACTGACTGTCTGTTCCAATTTTCTGATTCATCCAATATTTTTTCGCCAAGGAAGATCATTATCTAGTGTGCACTGTTACTTGGTAAAAGTTACATTCTCACAGCGACATGGGAAAAGTCCCAATACTGCTGCGTCATTTCTTGTGGGTGATCCAACATGGTCAACAGTTGCCCTTTCTGCCTGTCAGTTCAGCTTTGTAATTAGTTACTTGTACCGCGTGATCAAACAAGATTGACTTGACTGATGGATGGATGGGGTTGCAAGAAAAAGATGGTGTGAGCAAGACAAGAGAATCTGTTTCTCCATGTGCGGGAGAAGAGTTCTAGAAGGTCTCAGCCTGGGAAGATGAGTGATTGGTCGGGGCAGTTCGGATCTCAAAACTAGACACCACCAGCTGGAATAGGCTTAGAAGTAAGGCTAGAAGATCACCAAGCTACTTCTGGAGGTTAAGAAACAGAGGGCCTGAGGTGTCGATGTATTTATTCGCGCGCTTGTGTCACTGTAATGTAACTGGCACTAACGACAGAAATTCCGACAGCGGCCAACCAACTCAGGTCGACACGAGCGCGGCTAGAGAAGATACGTATTCTTTTAGGTACCTACACACGGTTATTCCCTTAGTGAATGAGGCCAGCCAACATCCGGGGTTATTTACCGTGTTTACCTTCCGGAAAACCGAACAAGTCTGAGATGAGCAGAACGAGACAGTAGCCGGTTTAGACAATGTCTCACACCCGATTCATTATTCGGTCATAGTGAACATGACCTAAGGTACTGTATTCGCAACATCCCGTTTGCGACATTTTGCATGGTTGATACCGAACAACCCATTGAGCATCGGCATCGACATCGACATCAAACAAAGCAAATCCCATAGCCGCGTGATTACTCGATAGTCTACTTCAGCTCAAAAAGAAAACAATCCCACCATTGGCCAATACAAGCTCTGAAGCTGACTCTAAAAAGGCCCAAAAAATCTCAAATCTGGGGTGTCGCCAGACGAACGAACCATTACACCCCAGAGTATGACGTAGTCTGGGGAGGAGAGGGGGGGATGATCTCGATTGGATCTTGGAGAAGCAAAAAAGCAGTCGTTTTTTTTACGAAAAATGTCGATAGCAGCTTGAGTTTTCGATGTTGGTTAATCTCTTACTTGACTTTTTTCCAGCCTTGCATGCTGTTTCCCACTGTGACGTTGATTTGATCACCAGCCTTGAGGCCTTGGAATCTGGTTGCAACCAATGCAATGCAACCTCCTCTGCCCTGTTGGAAGGCTCATCGCGATATGGCAACATGTGCCTGATTTTCCTTCTTTTTTTTTTTTTTCTCACACCACATCCTTTACGTAGATGGTGTTTCCTTTTAATTAATTATTTATTTGGGTGATTAAAATTTTGACAAGTGCCCCCATCGATGATGATGATCTTGATGCGACGTCGACCCAACCGTTTTCGAGACGGTTTACACGTATATCTTTCCGTATTGTACGGTATAGCGTCAGCGAATACACCACTGTTTCCCCTGCCGCGTTAATTTCGTGTTCACTACGACAAAGCTTCTACTATGTAGCATATCTCGGCTTGGACGGTCAGGTTCCGGTCAGTCATTTTGATGAATTTCTCAAATAAGTGTTAAGTAAGCGTTTCCGAATCTTCTTCGTGAATACAACCTGGTTTCCCCATGGTTTTACGTATCAGTGGGTGGATCAGAGTGCTCCAGGGGATGTGGTTCCGCCAAACCCCAGTGAACCCTTTTTTTTTATTACTTTCCTGGGGGGATCCTGTTAACGTCAGTCGGTGCCTTGGTCAATGTCGCAATTCGTTTTCCGATTATTTTGTTATTCATCATCAGGTATTTCAATTAATTGATTGACTCCCAATCCCCTGAAACGGAATGCATTCTTCTTTTCCTTACACTAACCCGTGGCTCGATCAATCCTCAGCCTAGCCTGACAACGGAACCCCACGAATCATGCCAAACGATGTCATAGGCCACGAGGAATTTATTTCCCCTTGAGGCAAGGCGAGGTTAAGGGGAAGCAAAGAAGGCTTAAAAGGCTTGCTCCGGCTAAAGGTTGATCAGGTCACCGGAGCATGGCAACTTTTCTTTCTTTTTTCGGGTTGGTTGACCCTTTGACAGCTGTTAAAGTTGATGGAGCCCACGTGAGGTTTCGAATCCAATGCGTTGTTATGTTTTCCCCCTTACTCTGATGTCAGCCATGGCTTGCGTCTCCAGATCTCTCGGCATTCCTCTCGATTCAGGCACTACGTTGAATTCTGCAAGTGACCTCGGGACACTACAGTGCCGTCCGTAGTTGAAAAGATCTACAACTACCTTATGTAGGTATTTCGGGTCGTTTGACTTGATGCATGCATTATTGCCCTCTTGTCCGACGGGCCGGGCGCATCTATCTCTCATCAGATGTCAAAAGCAGCAGGTACCTGGTGTGCAGTAACTAGGTAGCTATTGATAACCGAGCACGCAATCGTTATCAAGCGGTGAATGAATGAGCGGCATTAAACACATGCACGAAAGACGGTCAAGGTCGAGCTGAGCTGAAGATTGAGCAGAGTACTATGTAGAGCAGAGCCGACTGCAAAGCCCTGGCCTGTCCATGGGTGGAGGGATGCAAGAAAGACCCTCGATAGGCGCCATTAAAACAAGACCCTTGCTGCATTTTGCATCTGCTTTGCTGTACATACAGTGCCTTACTGTGCTGTTCTGTGCTATGCTTCCACGTCTCTCTAGTACCAGGCCCGTCTCATATGCGCCATAAAATTCCCCAGGTTTCCGAGAACAGCTGGCGGAGAAATGTCCGGAGTAGCCCCACATCGGCGGATGGACGGGTTGAATCAGTACTGATAGGGAACAGAGTCAGTCATTCAGTCAGTCACGAAAAACAAAAAGAAATGTCCCGCGGGAAGTAAACACAGGATCGCCATCAATGGTTGCCTGTGCCGAGCCGGTATGAGTTCAAATGACATGACACGAGACAACACCGTAAGGAGTCGGGACCCCTAAGAATGTCACGGTCACAATCGGTATAAGCTTGGTTGTGTTCGGTGCGCGATGCTCCAGGAAGAACGCGAATAGAGAGATCTCGGCTCGATAGCCCAGACCGGTTAATTGAATGATAGACTTTGTAGACAGTCAAGGGAACATTCTTGAAGATGCGAGTGATGACATACTTTATGATATCTCAGTCATTAGTGATAAACATTAGATGTATGGGGGAGCTTCGAAACATGGCTCAAGCCAACACCAGTGATTTGAGGATGGGCAGAAATGTTGACTCTTGTGGCAAAGGTGTTGAAATTAGATGAGCAGTGAGTGCTAGGGAATAGTACTGAGAATGGCTGCGTGATTATGTCTTGCTTACGTCAGTGATCAAGGTTTTCTTTCCTTTCCCCCCCAGTGGCTAAAATGCAGGGTCCTTCCTCTCCGAGATGCGTATCGATCGGTAATTGAACCAACGCAATTCATCTTATTCCCGAGCTCACTCCCCTAAGAATAAATATTTATTTTCTAAAATATGATTGGCCAAAATCTGATTTACCCGCCATTTTTCACGGAGGGTTTGGTCTAGATTTTACCAATATCTGGTTTAGCCTAAACCACCAATAGTTTCCTCTCTCTCTCTCTTCCTCCTCCTGCTGGCAGTCTCAAACGTGGATGACATCTGTCACTTTTTTACTTCTTGACTCAGAAGAAGTATTACACATACAGCACACCCTGGGCGCTTGGAGAAAAGTAAAATCTCAAGCAGAATCTGAAAACCCTTCTCACGCCCCCTCCCCTTGCTTGTATCTTCTACAATAGGGTTAGTGTCGTTTTCTCCATCAGATCAGCAAAAGAATGAGATTCTTAAAAACTCCAAGCGCACATATCGCAACAAGTAAAGTACCTAATTTGATACAGTATCTGCTTGGTCGGCTACCTACCTATGCAGGAAGGGGGCTTTTGCAGTGCCATGTGACCTCTCTGTCTTTTTCTTCCCTCTTTGCCTCCTTCTAGTCCTTCTAGATACTACTACACAATTCGCTGCGCCTATAGGTAATCCATACATACCTAGGAGGCGAATTATTATGCGAGATGGGTCAATCAGCCAGTCACTGCCTGAGCAAAAAGCTGATCACACGGATGACCACAGAAAATACTCCAGATTTTCCGCAGTTCAACTAACGTACAACTTACGCAACATGTGGTTCTTTTTTCTGGGGAATTGGACTGGACACGTCAAAGCTTTTGTCTTGATTGATCAACTGCGTATTCATGACATTATAGCTTCTTCTTTTTTCTATTGTTTTTCTTGTCCAAACGCCATTGACGCTGAAGAAGTACATGCTGCAGTAGTAGCCTGAGCTCAGGGCACGAAGGGGGGCCCAATTCATGCGGTGCACTGACGGACGGCATGTGTGTTGACGATAAAATGAAATACGACAAGAAGAGAAGGGAAGGGAAGTACTTTGCTTTTCCCCCGGAAACTCCAGATCCTGAACGGGAGAGGCGTCGTTGTCTCTTTTTTGGATCTGATCTCATCTGATTCAGTCATATTTACGCAGGGAGACAATTGAGGGCAGTAATTGACTGGCTGTCATTCAATCTCTGCTACATATAAGATGTCAGATATGACTGATTTCAAACATACCTACATACATACAGTATAGCAAAGTATACGTACATTCACTGTCTCTCTGTTCACAAGACCAGCCCTCCTTTTTTTTTTTTTTGTTCTTGTTCACTGTAACTTACTGTATCTTGAAACAACCGATTCAATTCACAGACCTTCAGCCTCCCAGCATCCTTTCATTTTCTCCCTCCAATGTCGGAAACCGAGTGGCGCTTAGCTCGTCGTCGCTCCGACGTGCGGCTCCGCACGTATATGGCCGTCTCCTCCACAATTTGGCCGTAGACTTGCAGTTGGGACTGGATCTTGGTCCTTGCCAGCTAGCTGCTGACTGTTGCGCTGCTTGATAGTCCAGACCTGTTGTTACAAATTTCTCCGCGTGCCCTCGGTCTTGGTCTTAAGACGTGTCTAGACCAACTACCAAGAGATTCATCTGGCCTGACTCTGCAGTACTATCGAGCAGCTAGAACTGATATTTACAGGTCTTTAATACGAGAATGCACATTGGGTTGCTTTCTTCATATGCCAGACTACCTAAACAAACGGTCATAGGCGAAGCATTCGTTAAAGCCATGCCCATGCAGTCATGGTAGCCGAAAACTCAAAAATTGCCAATAAATCTGTAGGTACGGATACAAAGTACTGTAGCTAGGTACGGATAATGCAAGTAAGTATTACTCAGTTCGCAGCTAATATCGCATCGTGGCTTGTTGCTTTGCTGCTGTATGCAACCCAACATCACCGCCTCAAGTACCCTTAATTCCCACTTTGTTGCTTACACACATACGGTGAAGCCGTTCAAGATAGGGAACGGGGAATATTCCAAGGAACAAACCCCCCCGAGTTGTTGACTCTCGTACTGTTTGACCGAGCTGCGGAGATAATAGTTCCAATCCTATCTGCAGGTTCAGGTCTCGGTCCGTAGTTCCAGGTCAGGGGAGATTGAGGTTTACGCGTTCTTTGCTAGGTAGCATGAACGGAGTTTGTTAGCGTTTTGTGTGTCTTTTTTATTTTATTTTGTTCTTTATTGAATGAACCCCCTCCCCCCCTCCATTCAACTTCTTAGTCAAAGGACTCAAATAAGCCTCTCAGCTCAGTCGGGTGGTTGGGATCGGTTTTGAATACCGTGTTGACGGGAACGGGACTTGAGAACACCCACCCTGGGTAACCAATCCAATTACCCAAGACTAGATGAAAAAAGGGTGACACTGACTTGACACCCCTGTACAGTAGGGGAAAAACTCAATCCCAGAGAGAGTCAGATAGATCGCAATGGTGTTGGCCCATTTGCCAAGCCTCCAGCAATTCTTTGTTGCCATTGCTTAGAATCCGTCTGTTCCTGAAGCGGCTCAAGACGGTTTTGTCTCGTCTTCTACTTCTCCTGTTGGTCCCTAGTCAGGACAGGACAGCTACTCATGCAGATCCCCAACAAAGACAGCGTGCGCGCGCGCTGCCTTATGCTAAAGTAGCTGCATTTACATGGCATCGCATCAGCATCGCATAGGCACACACACATAGCAATTTTGAATTGACCGCCTGATGGATGGAAACTAGCATACGTACAGTCGAGTAGAGTAGAGCAGACTACGGGAATTATCGTAAACTCTACCCCATGTTCTTTTTTTGTTTTCTAGTGACTCAAGTCTGGAATTACCGACAGTTTGGTTTTGTGATCATCAGTCATTTCATTCAGTTCAGTTTACATGTGAAGTTCCTACAGTATGGTACAGTAATCTCTCAATTCAATGCTGCGGCTGATCAAGGTAGTAAGTATACTGTAGTTGTTGCTGTTGTTGTCTCAATTTGACATGTGCTCACTCTCTTTGATTCAGACTCTGACTCTCCTCTTTCTCCTCTTTCTTACTCATTACTCCCCTCAAAAATCAAAAGCCAATTGATCAAGTCACGAGCCCTGCAAGAACTGGCGTTCTGGTTGGGGTCAATGTCTGGGCTGCCACACCAGAAGAGTCTTGAGGCTTGAAGGCTTCTCATCCCCGGTCCAATAGGAACTCGGCCTGTCAGCATCAAACGGCCGCTATCAGTTTCGGTTGGTTCGCCGTCGTTTACCTTGTGGGTGAAGGCAACCCTCAGCTTTTGGAAGCCTAGCAAGCGCAAGCAAGCCTGGCATGGCATGGCATGGCATGGCATGGCTGATTCTCTGTCTCCCTGAAATGGAACCCGGCAATTGATGACGTCCATCCTGGGTCATGGTCCTGGTCCATTCAGGAACCTTGCTTGACCTTGGAACTCTTCCAGCAACTCACAGATCGACATTCCGAGCTATGCTTTGTTACCACAATTTTACATAGACATTACTTCACAATGTCATCGATCGAGCTGTTTGTTTTGTTTGTTTGTTATGATGGGAAATTTTATTCATGTTTTTGCGAAAACCTCTTTCTCATGGTCAATTAGCCTTTTTGCGAGTTTTTTTGATGAGCAACTCCTGTAAAATCCTCTTTTGCTTTTCCCTCCCTCCTCACTCTCCCGTCCCAAGGTCTCGTTTTGTAGTACCTTTTTTTTCTCGCTTTGTTCCTCCGCTGCTGACTTTTCTTTTCGCCTTGTGCGCTTGCTCGTGTAAAAATCAATGACCGTACCGTATTTCATGGTCCATGCTCCTCCACTTCCACAACCAGCTCTCCCCACCTTGAAAGAAACTTTCATAGCGAATCCATATCCTCAGGTTGCCCTTGAATTTCTTCCTTCGGCCGTATGAAAAAAATACTAGTACACGTGCACTAAGCCCGGTGGGTGAATGACGAAGCAAGAACCGATCGCGGCCTTGATAAAAACACGATTTCATGGTATCATAACGTTAAGAGTCCCCGCCATGAGTAGTAATAATAAAAATTTGACTCGAATTCCGTTTCGCTAAATGGATTTGTAAAACAAATACTGCTAATTGCAGCCAATCGCTCAATGCTGATGTGTTGATGCCTTTCTTGCGCCGTCCAATGCACAATCGTAGTGGGTATAACTGTGTCGGTGTCATATATGGTATAATGTGGTATGGGTATCATCATTTACCACCCCTTGGAGTGGTATCCGTCGCTGGCTTCCTTGGAAAAGTATTGGTTCCAGCTGCTCGCATTCACGTCCTCACTCTGCTTCATGCAAGGCTTCTCGGGGAACTGCTTCAAGTTGGCCACATCGTGTGATGTGTGTCGTCGCTTGAGGACGGCATTTGCTGTCGAGGACTTCTGTTGTCGCTCCCAGAGGAGGTGACGTCGAAGAGACTCGGTCAACTCGGTCGCCAGCATATTACGACGGGTGGTGCGAGGTGACAGCGCAGCCTGAGGCTGGAGGTGGTTAGGGCCAGTCATAATGGGCTGGGCAGTAGACCTGGGCACCTCATGGATAGGCTTGAGGCCAGGGCCACGCATACCCTTCATCATTAAAGGAGCCTCGTCAGAATCATTAGGCGAAGCAGCCAGTGAAGGGCCATTGGCCAAACGAGATCGAGGAATTGCTGATGTCGATTGGGAAGCGTGGCCACCAAGGTTGCGTGCGCGATCATTCTGAGCAAGCATAAGAGTGATAAGAGATCGTCGAGAAGTCAAGTTGGGCTTGGAGTCAACCCGCTGGAAGAACCTGTCGTCCATGCTAGACTTGCCACTCTCCTCCATAGAGTCCTCCCAATCAGA
Organism: Fusarium chlamydosporum; assembly: GCA_014898915.1. Classification (NCBI taxonomy): domain Eukaryota; kingdom Fungi; phylum Ascomycota; class Sordariomycetes; order Hypocreales; family Nectriaceae; genus Fusarium; species Fusarium chlamydosporum. The sequence continues at coordinate 180,656 of JAAVUD010000131.1, forward strand.
AGAGTCGTCATCATCATCAATGGCGCTCTCGTCGATGTAATCATCGCTGTCAGAGTCCACAGCAGCCTCATCGTCGATGGTTCGGGTCATGACATTGTTGCTGAAAGAAGCTTGCTTCTTTCGGGCAGACAGGAGAGAGCTGGGTCGCGATGAAGCCATGGCGCTCTTCAAGGATCCATCCTCTTCAGATGAACCGCCAATCTGGAACACTGGCTTCTTGATAATGGGAATAATGGGCTTGCTGTTGCTAAGGCTCTGATCCTGCTCACTAGAGGAACAAGAACCACCAAGCGCGAAGCGAGCAGGCTTCTTAGACTGCACTACCTTGGCGGCAGGCGAGGACTTGGGTTCGGGGATCGCATCTGATGATTGAGCACCAGAGATGGTTCGAGGAGTGGGAATCTGGGAAGGCGAGAAGCCGCGCACAACAGTAGTGCGAGAGAGGCTCTGAGGCGAAGGCTGTGGCGAACCCTCTGATGTTATGGACTTAGCAGGCGATTGGGACTCGGTGGTAGTAGAGCCGGATCGCTCGAATGCAGGAGGCACAGGCAATGACTCCTTAGCGACAGTCGCTACATGGGGAGGAGCGGAGAGGGGACCTTTGTCCTTGACGATAGAAACAATCATCTTTTCGAAGTCGTCGGAACTGATGTGGCGTTCGCGTTTGCTTCGGGTGCTGGCGCAAGAGTCTTGACGTCGTACACGGGGGCGGGCGATTTCAAGTGGTGCTGATACAGGAGCGAAGTCGACAGCTTCCTCGTCTACAAGAGAGTCGACGCTGCCGGATAGCTGAGGCAGATCGGATATCCTCGATTCGGAGGGGATGTTCTGGGGAAGGGTCTCAGTGGTAGGAGCGGTCTTCTCCTCGTTGTCGACAACAAAGGTTTCTCTTTGCCACAGTCGCCAGCTAAGGTTCTCTAGTCTTCGGCCTTGTTCAACGGAGTCTGCGCACCGAGAAAAGACTGGCTGGTCAGCATTTAAGCAGTTGACGTTACCAAGAAGCAACTTACCAGTCCACATGCTATATAGGTTAGCGGGATTGCCAGTGTCGACCTTGTGGATGACGTTTGCATCCACTGTCAAGACGTGAGTATCTAGGCGATAGGGCATAATGTGTAGTGAGCCGGTCAATTATAGATTGTTAAGTCGAGCTGAAGCGGAATGATGCGTTGTGCAATGGATAGTAATTCGTAGGTAGTCGGCAAAGTAGATCGAGATTAAAGCCGACAATGCGCCAGAGCGTAGTATACAAGTTGATTTTCGGGGTGGAGTTGACTTATTCGCGGGCGGTGAGTTGATGTCAATGCAAGCGAATTTGGTGGGTGAGAGTGATATCGAGATGGATACTGCCTTTCATGGGGATCCTCGAGTAGACATGTATTGTAATTGTAAAGGCGAGGTCAAGTCGTCTTTAGTCCAAAGATCCTTTTACAAAACAAAGGATGTTGGAGGGTTTGGTGTTGCTTTGGTGTATGTGTATGTGGAGGAGGACGAACAAAGTCCGGGGGGATCAAACGTAGATATTCTGTTTGGGCCCGTGGGAAGAAAGACGGATTGGGGGAAGGGAGTCGCGGTGTACGCTATGTAAATGGAGTCTAGTAACAAGCACAAGCACGAGCGCACGCCAGGTTCAAGGGGGGTGTCGGTCCGCAAGGGCGTGAGAGAACAACCCAGAGGGGTGTGCGAGCCACTGTAGCCGGGGCCCTTCAGGTCTAGTACGTACCCGGAGGAGTAGAGATGGAAGTGGAGGGGGGGATGGGATTGGAAATAGCGGGTACTACCCAAATAGCACAAGTGCAAGTCTGTCGTCTTTCGTCTCTGTCTCTGTCTCTGTCTCTGTCTCCCAGTACCTAGGGTACAAGTCGGACGTACCGCGGCGCAGTAGAGTAGAATTTTCGCTGGTGAAAGAGTCCAGTGATTGATTCCAGTGGGGTAGGATCTTTACATATGTACTTAGGTATGGATTGCAGCCAGCATGTACAGCGCAGCGCAGCACAGCACAGCACAACGCAGAGGCGTGACCAGACGAATTCTAAATGGGGAGGTTAAATGATGGAAAGAATGGTAGCTCGATAGAGTCTCCAAGAGTAACGCAGCATGGCTCTTTGATGCGGTAAATTTCCTCATCTGTATTTGTCCGTATCTTTGTTACCCAAAAATCCAAAAGGACCCAGGATTCTCGTCTCCTCCCTCTCTCTCTCCTCCCGACCAAAAAAAGAACCTGTCAATGCCATGGGCAGGGCAGGGCAGGGCAGAGAGGTTAGGTGGGGGAACGAGGCCCTGTTCGGCGACACAGCAGACAAGGACAGGGCTTCTGTCAGGGGAGAGGAACGCGGGTGGAGGTGGCAGAGAGGGGGAGGCAAAAAACTGCCTGCTGACCAGTTCCACGGGTCTTTACCTGAAGAGGCACTTGTTCTGCTCGAGCAGCGGGTCACTTGATACCCAACTAAGTTTAGATCATCATGTTTGACTTCAGTCCATTTTGGGTTATACTTTCATTACCCTTTACAGTAGGTGGAGTGCCCGAGACAGTAACGGAGTGAGCACAGACGAACGCGGTCTCGGGAGCGAAAACGGTTCATCTCTCGGCCTTGGTAGGAGCAGCACTCTGCTGGTCTCCGTTTAAACGACGTTCTGGACCGTTGACTACTTCCCTTGGCTCCGTTCCGAACTGAGTCCGAATCGGGCATGCGAGTCCAGAACTGAGGACGACCCTGATGTTTGCCTTGCCATTGCCATAGCCATGCCCAAAAGGCCCAATCCCCCCCACCTCTTGTTCTGCCGCGGATGAAATCCCCTGTAACCCGCTATTCATCAGGGACGGGTCTGAGGCCCCATCACGAGTCACGATGGTGAGCGCAGCCTCGCTTTGTTCTGTTCTGGCCCGGATTAACCGCGGTCTTGACGCGCTCAAGATAGAGCATATTGAGACTCGTGAGACTCGGCGAGGAGGAAAGGGTCCTCTAGATGCTTTTAGTTTGGTAGCTTCAGAGCACATGATGGACCCTGGAAAGTTCTGTTTGTTGCCGAGACTCATGCTCAAGACCCTTGGGCCGGTCATGTTAATGGTGTTTTCTTGGAATTGAGCTTCAATTCCAATCCCAACTCGGACATCGTCAATATCGCCTACGTTGAAGCGTCAATTGGTCCGCTTGCAGTACAGGCTCCAGCTGCAACGGCAAATTGACGTGATTCTCGATGATCCGGGATTGGAAATGAGACCTTTGCTAGCGACTTTCGCCCTGGAAACCCCAGAGAGACAGACGAGAGGGTTCGTGGGGATTCGTACATTGACTTGTCTTGTCCCAAAAGTCCGGTGACCCCGTGATAACAACGAGCCCCAGGTTTTTGCACCATGTCATCCGCTCGCTGCACCTCGCCTCCGCAAGCGGCCACGGACCTTTGAGTGGCCTTGCGTCGCCTGGAAACTCATTTGGTGACAAAGGATATTAGCAGGTATGTTGTATACTGATATTACACGGTGGAAGCACAGGCGGGTAACGACCGACGGATGAGTGATTACTGCCTCTCTGCGCTGCACCTGACCACGGAGCTCTTCCCGACGGGACGAGGTCGAGTCGAGTCACTCCAGGAGTTCTCGAGCTGTAGCAATCCGTCTTCAACAAGTTAAGTCAGTCGACCAGGCCTTGCCTCCGTTGTGCCGTGTTGAGGCGTCCGGTATTATGGAAAGCGTGATCACGGGCATATGCCGAGGAAATCAGACGTGAATCTTCCTACCGGCTTCAAATGTTTATCCCGAGGCTTCGGTGACGATATGTCTGGGGTATCAAGGTCACCTGGGCTGAAGCTCTCGGGTCCTCTGCGCCACTCGTTATTTACAGGCTTGACAGCTATGTATAGTACGTAGGTAGGTAGCAGTGAAGGGAGCAACTTCACACCGGAGAGGCATACTTGCATTGAAATAAAATGAGCCTTGTTTGACCCGTTGTCCTGGGTTGAGATGAGCTGAGGCCCTGCTGAGGCCACTGTCGTCATGTTCAGGGGCGCTTCTTCAGGGTCCTGGCGACTCAGCGCTTGGTGCTCAAGGTCACCAGACGCGCTCTGCCGTGCCGTCAGGCCAACCATTGTCTCCCAACCGCTGTGAAGTGACGAGCTTTGCCAGCGCATAAAACTGCATCTGCAGCCGCATGACTCTCCTGAAGGACCTGTATTTTCACATCTTTGACGTTTTTGCTTCTCTGCCTGCGCCGCTGGGCTGCAAATACAGGACTTCAGTGGTAGATGTCCCGATGATCCTCGCTGCGATCATCGCAAGCTGCCTGTCTCGGTTTTCAAGTTGTCAGACAATTTCGCGCAATGACATGTCAGTTTTCAGCGTTGACTAGTTGGTCACCCTGGAGTCCGCATCACCACTGCTTGCCTCAGCTATGTTCTTGGAGACTATTGCTCGGGACTACAGGTTGTACTGTATGATGTCCCAATACCTGGTATTTCTCATGCCCCGAATATCCTCGGGGTTTTTGTTTAATGATTGCAATAAACCCTACCGGTGAATCATATTTGACCCGTGTTAGACTGACTGCCTTTAAACTGTGGTTATTAGCCATTGAGTTATACACCCTCACCATCACAATCACACGAGACTCTAGGGTATTGGGTACTTGTTACAAGACCAGATCAACATCCTGAACCGTCACCCCTTTCCCCTGAATTTTGGCGTTGAAATCTTGTCATGTAATACTGTTGCCCTTTTCTTTGATGTCAGTTTAATGAGTTGAACGTGAGGCGTATGAGGCCAGCGAAGCTGAGGGTTGCGTTGCGGCATGCTTTTGAAGCGAATGGCGTGTTCAGAGATTGCATACGATGCGATGTGGCCATCCATGTTGGAGCCCCCTGAAAATTGATAAATCTCGACATCTCGATCGTCTTGAGATGCTCGATCTTGCAGTTAAGCCTGTCTTAATAATCGCCTGCCCTGCGTTGGGGGATCTGGCTACTGTTACTCTCCCTTGAGCCCCACGAACCACTGCATGCCAGCCAGCAGCTAGAGTAGCAGATCACGGTAGACCAGGATGGTGATCATGTCAAAATTTTGGCGTGTCGGTAGTTGGCTATGTATGAAGTGACATGGGAAAGTGAGGTGACTGCGACTTCTAAATACCAAGCAACCCTTGATTCAATACCCATGATCTGGTGAAAGAGAAAAAAAAATCCTCCTCTTGTCCGGGCTCATTAGGACAAATCAACAAAAAGAATGCGGCCTTATGACGTCTCATGGTAGGGCGTCGTCCCACTGGGATGCTGTACCATTGCGTCCAATGCCACCGAAACGTGGACCTTACACCAAAATAGCATGCGGTATTATTCCAACGGCTTCGATTGTGCGTAGGAAGAGGGTCCAGAGGGCATATGAGACTGAGAGAGCAAGCATAAAGCACCGAGACTAGGAAAATAGGTGAGGTGAGGTGAGGTGAGGTGAGTGCTAAGTAATTGCCCGACCGTGCTGTACGAATCGTAACATCACATCATACTGGAACCTAGGTAAGTAGCTAATAGGTACCTGGTAGCCTGGCTAAGCTCACCTTGGTACTTAGAAGGAGAATGAAAGAGAAAAAAACCACCCCGCGGCGGGCCGATAAGCGATAAGAGCTCTTTTTGCTACCAACACAACATCATAGCCCTCCACTACTGCGTCAGTGGGAGTCTTGGCTTCCCTGCCCCTCCATTCGTTTGTTACCTTATCGTTATCCTGACCTGCGTCACCGACCCAGAACCCAACACCTCTCTGTCTGCCCGGACCATGAAGCTGGCGCCATAATAATTGGATTTTCCCACATCCATCTTTGGTGACACGATATTCTATCAATATCATCCGTTAGAGCCGGCGCTTCTCTTCTTTTCTCCTATTTGACCTGTAAGTATCGTCCTGTCCCGCCAATTGCTACGGACGTCTGTTTTGCATTGTTCTGTTTCTCATCATATCTTCTCCCTATTAGAGCTGAGCTACACACTATCTGCACCTGCGTCTGCCCCGCCGCTTTTTTCCTTCTCCGGACGGCTTGGCTACAGTACCTAAACTTGCGCAAACTCTCACCTGCAATAAGCTTTGCCAGAGCTTAAAGCGACTGACACTCCCTCAAACGTTTTCTCCTCCATCACCATCATCGTCGAAACCACAATCATGGCTCCCAAGAAGAAGATCGCTGTCATGACCTCGGGAGGTGACTCCCCAGGCATGAACGCTGCTGTCCGAGCTGTCGTGCGCATGTCCCTGCACATGGGCTGTGATGCCTTCTGTGTCTATGAGGGATATGAGGGTCTGGTCCAGGGCGGTGATTTCATCCGACAGATGCAGTGGGACGATGTCCGAGGCTACCTTGGAGAGGGTGGTACACTCATTGGTACCGCTCGTTGTATGGCCTTCTACGAGCGTCCCGGTCGATTGACAGCCGCCAAGAACATGGTTCTTACCGGCATTGATGCTCTAGTCATTTGCGGTGGTGACGGTTCCTTGACTGGTGCTGACAGGTTCCGAGATGAGTGGCCCTCTCTCTTGGAAGAGCTTGTTTCCAAGGGCGAGTTGAAGGAGGACCAAATCGCTCCCTACAAGCATCTCAACATTGTCGGCCTTGTCGGCTCTATCGACAACGATCTCGCAGGAACAGATGCCACCATTGGCTGCTACTCAGCGCTCGCCCGTATTTGCGAGATGGTTGATTACGTTGAGGCCACTGCTTCTTCACACTCGCGCGCCTTCGTTGTCGAAGTCATGGGACGACACTGTGGTTGGTTGGCTCTCATGGCTGGTGTTGCGACCGGCGCAGACTTTGTCTTTATTCCCGAGAGACCCCGTGGGAACGACTGGCAAGAAGAGATGAAGGTCGTTGTTAGAAGAGTAAGTTAAATAGGATAATCACGAGACGCATGCGCTAACGAATTACAGCACCGAGACCTCGGAAAGCGCAAGACCATTGTCATTGTCGCTGAGGGTGCCCGCGACAACAACGGAACCAAGATCAGCGCCGAAGAAATCAAGAACATCCTGGCCGACAAGAGTGAGGGCGGCCTTGCTCTCGACACTCGTATTACCACTCTCGGTCACGTTCAGCGAGGTGGTACTGCTGTTGCCTATGACCGAATGCTTGCTACCCTACAAGGTGTGGAAGCTGTCAAGGCTGTCCTCGAAGCTACCCCTGAGACTGAGACTCCTTTCATTGCTATCAACGAGAACAAGATTGTCCGCAAGCCTCTGATGCAAGCTGTTGCCGAGACCAAGGAACTCGCCAAGGCTGTTGACGCCAAGGACTTTGAGAAGGCTATGTCTCTGCGAGATGCTGAGTTTGCCGACCAATGGAACTCATACATGTTGACAACCAATGTTATGGTCGAAGACGAGAAGTTGCCTGAGAAGGATGTAAGTCTCATAGCCAACACCACTGTTCTACTGACACTAACATGAACGCCTAGCGCATGCGAATCGGTTTCATCAACGTCGGCGCTCCTGCTGGTGGCATGAACGCAGCAGTGCGTGCGGCTGTCGCATACTGTCTCTCAAAGGGCCATGAGCCCCTTGCCATCCACAACGGTTTCGCTGGATTTGCTCGACACCACGACGACAAGCCCCTCGGTGCAGTTCGTCCATTTGACTGGCTGGAAGTTGATGGTTGGGCAAGCAAGGGTGGTTCCGAGATTGGCACAAACCGAGAGCTCCCTGGAGAGTCAGGCATGGAGCTGATCGCCAATTTGATCGAGGAGCACAACTTCGATGCTCTGTTCCTCGTTGGTGGTTTCGAGGCTTTCCACTCTGTCACACAGTTGCGCAAGGCTAGGGCGCAATTCCCCTCTCTATGCATCCCCATGTGCCTTCTCCCCGCCACCATCTCCAACAACGTTCCTGGAACAGAGTACTCTCTGGGATCTGACACCTGCTTGAACGAGCTTGTCAACTACTGTGACAAGATCAAGCAGTCAGCTTCTGCTACTCGTCGTCGTGTGTTTGTTATCGAGACCCAGGGTGGTCGCTCTGGTTACATTGCCACCTTGGCAGGTCTCGACGTCGGTGCTTCGGCCGTGTATATTCCCGAAGAAGGCATTTCTCTCGAGATGCTCAACGCTGATGTCAACCATCTCAAGGAAGTGTTCCGAAAGGACAAGGGCCAGACTCGTGCCGGACGTCTGATTCTCGTCAACGAGAAGGCCAGCAAGGTCTACAGCGCGAAGCTGATTGCCGACATCATCCGTGAGGAGGCTCACGATAGATTCGAGAGCCGAGAGAGCATTCCTGGTCACGTCCAGCAGGGTGGTGTTCCTTCCCCTATGGATCGTTGCCGAGCCGTTCGTCTTGCCATCAAGTGTATCCAGCACCTTGAGAGTTACGGACGTAACGCCCACAACCACGTCAAGAAGGACCCCAAGAGTGCCTCGGTCATTGGTATCCAGGGCTCCGAAGTTGTGTTCTCTGGAGTGGAGGATCTCGAGGAGAACGGCACAGACTGGCCCAACCGACGACCCAAGACTGCCCACTGGATGGGTCTGTCTGAGACGGTGGACATGTTGGCGGGCCGTCCCGATTACCCCAAGCCTGAGAAGAGCTTGACAGGGCTGATCGCCAAGGACACAAAACGTGGTCTATAAGGGAATGCAAGTCACTGGTTGGATATAACTACATTCCTAAATTAGCATTGCTTCCTTTTTTCTCATCCCTTTATTCTTAATGATAGCTCAGTATGAATGAAAACTGTTTAGGCGTTCAAATGAAAAAAAGAAATCTATCTTGATCTGTCCAGCTTATCTATGATCCGTCAGCTAAGAAGTGCCCTTGCATGAAAGCAAATTAATAACCTGACTTGTCTGCCAATGGGTAACATAGTGACAAGCCTTGAACATAAAGTAGAGTAAGTCATGAAGATGTCTCTTGTTGAGCCCAAATGACTAAACCACAACCTATAGTTCTGGTCTCGCGAAGCTTTGAAGTTGGTATATATCTGCGTTTCATTGAGGGTTTGGGCGGTATGAGGGCGTCGAACACCTTTTGATTCACATGTGTTTAAGTTGCATTTCCGATAACTCGGTGATTCCATTGTCTGGCGTAAGCTCTCTTTCTCCCAGTCTCTAGACGGTTGTGCTTTCAAACCTACGTACCTGGGATACCCTTATGCTTGGTATTAACCCTATATGCTATTGACGAAGAGTGGTGCAGTGGTGATCTTCCTAGAACCTACAAACCTTCCTAAAATCCGAACCTAAAATCCTAATTCTCTCAACCACTGCCCACTCTTCGTCTTTTTGAAGGCCATGGGTTCGAAATTGGTATTATTCTTTTCTCCAACAGCGTTGGGAAGTTGCCGCGCTGGTTCGTGTTGAGCAATGCGCTTCGTCAAAACAACCAGTTACGACTTCACGTCATGCCAAAGTTATGAATTCTCAATCCAGTCCAAATACATCGACTTTGTACAATCACAGCGGAACGTAGACTATTGTTATTGAGATTTAAAGTCCAATACTCGCAAACCCGACGCTGACGCCTACTGGTTTAGGGTAAGTCCCTCCGACATGAGGTGATGATGTATGTCTACAGGAAGTCACTTACTCTGTACTACTAAGGGTGCACAAAGTTAGTTAGCAATATGTGTGCTTCGTCTCAGGCGTAATTTTGTGGGCTATCAATATCAGCTGAGCTTAGCAATTCCTTTCCACTATCAAACTGTAACCTGTCGAGCACTCGACTACACAGACATCAACATTTGTTCAGTACGATCTCTTCTACTTATACTGAGCCAATATCCAGGCAGGCTCGTCTCATACACGGATGACTATACTGATGAAGGATTAAAGCAACTATAAGGAAAAGACAGGTGCTCCTATGGCAACTCATAGGCGAAGACAGAGCATGTTATTGTGACACTTTGCTCCTCTTTAATCGCACGGCTCAAGGCGGATATTTTCTCCCCCTAAAGTTGCAATGATATACTGACGATCTCTGTAACAATACCTTGGTTCACATACTCAACATCTCTTAATCTAATCGATCTATCTATAAACGCAGTTTGGCTTCGATGGATGGAGATAGACTATGCAACCCATCTTGGCCATAACCAGGGATGAATGGATCATGTTAGTAGGTAACCAGGAAGTCATAGGCACACAGTCACAAACCCTCACTATGAATTATGTCAAACGTCAAAAGGGGATTGATTGTGATAGGAAAAAGACAGATAAAATGCAAAAATACGAATTGGAGGGCGTTGGGATTGCTCCCGCCAGGGCTTGAACCTGAGACCTTCGCATTACCGGATACTCGGAATGAAGTATTAGTACGACGCTCTAACCAACTGAGCTACGGAAGCCGTCCAATTCGATGGTATAGACAGTCGGTTTTTGACAATATGTTGCACAACAATGTGTGGAAAGAGCCATAGGAACCTTCTACTGAGCTCCTTCCGCCGCTCCGTCAATCATTTGATTAGGCAGTTAGGTAGCATGATTGGCAGGTCCGTACTATGCTTGTACATAGAAACACACAGCGGATCCTTCCCTTTTTCTGGTTCCTTGACTGATACCAAGTTTCGGGAGAATAATCTAGATTATTTCAACACCGCCCAGTTATGAACCCTGTCTTATCCTCTCCAACAAGTACCAGGGTCTGGTCTGTGCAGCATGTGACAACGACAGCGACAGTGGCAGTGACAAACAAATAGACAGTCAAAGAACCTTGGAACAACGGCAGATACTCCAGGCCCCAGCGTGGACCGAAGGCTGACAGCTGAAAATGGCTGCTTATGGGTTCAAGTCTAGACGCCTCGTTAGGCTCGCAGCGTGGCTTTGGTTGGAATTTTGACTTCAGATGGATCCAGTACAGTACGATACGATGGGATGTTCAGGGATCTGATACTTTGTTTTGAGAACCCAGTCCCAGTCAATGACGGCTCGTTTCGAAGTTGAGTGCCCAACCCAACGGAACGACATTTTGGACTCTGACTCCATCGCCGATCACAAGGGAAATGATTTACATGCAACACAATGCGATAGAGATAGACTTGCAGCAGCATTCTCAATGCTCATCACATTTGTCCTATCTCGTCGACCAAGCCTAACAAAGGTGGTCCTTTTTATTCAACCTCACCGAATCTACGAGTGATTCGCTACAAGTGGAATCCGTGGCGCTGCAGGGGGCAGCTCTGAGAGCCTTGTTCTGGCTTCCATCGCGCAACGCACTGGACCAAGGACCCAAAGATGGATGCTGGGGTGAGGTAGTGTGAGCCGCTGCACTATTGCGTCAGTAGATCTCCACACCACAGCCTGCTTGGATGCAGGAGAAACGAGCTTTTGGGAGTTTCGCCAAAGAAGCGAACACAGGAAACACAAATTGACAAGATTGAAAATTTGCCCAACGATGCCCAGAATTACAAGAGGTAACGGGAATAAACTTTATAACGGAGATGGATCATCAATGATGGGGCCTTGGGCAGAGACAATTTCGGATCAGAGTTCGTCAGGTTGCCAGGTCTCATGTCCTTTCTGGCTGCGCTTGACCCTCCATCTGAGGGCTTCGCGTGGAAGAAGGGACCATCCTATTGGGCCGCCATGAGAAACTCGTTGCGTTCGGAGGTCGTAAGGTCGGTAGACTGACTCTCTCCAGTACTTCATGGGTCATTGGATAGGCATACAATACAGTCTACCTTGGTCATTTGTTCGGTTGTTGTCTACGCCAAACGAGAGCCCTTCAAGGTAGCCGACTTCACGATTCAACAGAGTTCGTGACCTCAATCAACCGCACTACATGCTATTCGACGAAACTTGAACAGAAAGAAAGATCATCGTCCATATTTAGTTCTCCCGTTGCGGACCGCTGCCACCATCCATCTTGCACTGTCCCATATTACCAGGCTGCCCATATCATCATCCCCGCTTTTGCCCACTACAATAGCAGCTTACAAGGTCTTTTTACTTTACTTAGCAGCAAGCACCAGGTAACTTACTCCGTACCTTATCCAGCCCAGCCCAGACCAGACAACCCAGACAGCCGAGAACCCAGCCCCTCCATTAAGGTCACGGCTGACACCCTATTGTTTGGCGGGGGGTTCCCTCTCATCATTGCTGCTGTCGGATGACGACGTTTTGCTTGACTTCCATGTTCCGTCCTTGGTCGTCTGGGGCCTGATTCTTGCGGCGCTTTGCGGCTTGCGCGCCATTAAACCCACCTGACACTCTCAAACTCTTTTTCTTTCTCTTCCATTCTTCTTGGCTGTTGCTTCTTCTTCTTTCTTCACCTCCTCTACTCCATCTCAACAATAGGCATCGCATTCTTTTGGTTTGCGTGACAAGACCTCACTGAGACTGAGGCTCATCTTCAGAGGAACCCCACCCCGCCTTGTAGTGTGACGCAATAGCCATATCGTGCTCTTGGTCGCAACGCAGCAGCCTGAGTAATTGAGTTGACGCCGTCGACATCGCACCAAAACCAGTACAAATCAACAGGAAATAACGTTCTATCACACTAAACCAAAATGTCCCGTGTAAGGGCTACCGAGTTCGAGGAAAGGGATTACTACCCTGCTCCTCGACGATCTGCTCCTGAAGGACTCGATGAAGTCGATTACCGTCGCCGCACCGTTACAATCAGCCCTCCTCCGCGAGAGGAGTCTCGCACACCCGCCTTTCTGCGAGATGACGGTCGCCGACCCGAAGCTGGCCCTATGGTCCTGCGCCAGCGTCAAGTAGAGACCATCGACCGACACCGACCCAGAAGTCCCAGCCCAGTTGCTCGCGTTCGAGAGGAGCGCATCATCCGAAGGCCTCGCAGCATCTCTCCCAGCACTCACCACTCTTCTCACGATCATGACCATGACGTTGAGCACGAGCGTTCTCGCACCAGAGTCTATGAGCGAGAGCGAGTCAGGGAACCATCTCAACCGCCTCCCAGACGAGCTCCTTCTCCAGCCCGTGTTGTGCGATATGTTGAGCGACCAAAGTCGCCTTCTCCTCCCCCTCCTCCACAAATCGAAGAGCGGGAGCGCATTCGCACCCGCATCATTGAGCGTGAAAGGGAACCTTCGCCTCCTCCTGCTCCCAAGCCTTCTCCCCCACCTCCTCCGCCTCCAACTATCCGCGGACCAACAATCGAGCGGGAGGTTATCACGCACTACCGCGATATCGACCATGGTAAGTACACCGAAATCCTCAAAGGGCCGCCCAAGATGCTAACCGTTACAGGCATGATCAAAGCCAGACCCCCTACACCTCCTCCTCAGCCCAAACCTCAGCCTCGTGCCCCGTCCCGAGTCCGAGAACGGGAGACTGACATTGACATTTCCCTCTCAAGAAACAAGACCGAAGTGGACATTTCTCGTACATCTCGTACTCGGTCGCAGAGCCAGGAGCGACGATCTGACTTCCGCGATGATGAGGTCGTGATTCGGCGTGAATCTGATACCCGACGCCGGGCGCATTCTGCTGCCCCGCTGCCCACACCAAGCGCCGTCGACGAAGAGGGCGACTACCTCACAGGTAAAATCGACTCTCGAGGCAGAATGGGTGAAGCCTGGGGCGGTGCAACCAAGGACTGGACTCTTGTGGATGTTCCTCCAGGCACTGAGCGTATCCGAATGGATGGAATCGGCGGTGGTAGTACTGAGACCAACTGGACGAGGTACAGTGGAACCAGGAAGAGCAAGTTCATCCCCGAGAGAGATGGCCAGCCTGCTCCAGCTCCTGTGCCATCCCCTAAGCCTGCTATTAGGGAGCCTTCTCCTCCCCCAACCCGTGACCGTGACACACGAGTCAACGTTTCAATCTACGACCGTGAGCGGGAAATCGACATCGAGAGAACTCGATCGCGTTCTCGACCTGCTCCTCCGCCACCTAAGGATATGTGGACTGAGATTACCAAGGATCTCGTTATTCGTGAAGCCATCGAGAGCTCTGGATACGAATATGAGGAGACCAAGGAGTTCTACTATATCATGGACTATCTCAAATACGTAAGTTTCTTGCTAAACTGTCTCTGATCACTGTATTAACTTCTTTTAGGACGATGTTCTTCGCCTAGTTGACATTTCAGACGAGATTCGACGATCTCGAAAGCAGCGCGCACGAGAACTCGAGTATGAGAGGGAATACCAATTTGATTATGAGCGTGACCGTCACCGACACAGTCATCCTCGCTGGGATGAGGTGACAGAGCGTGAGACGTTTTATGATAGCCGTCCTCCCCGAGGCTACCTCCGTTAAGTCTGTTTTATTTGCTGGCGTTCTTGTTCAAGGTCATTTTCAGAAGGACAACCACGTGCTGGATAATGGATACTTCTTGCAACTACAGACATGTTGGTGTCGCAAGTGACGGGCTTTCAATTCATGTTGGACAACTTTGGTTGTACGAATTTACGAAATCATATACAGCGGATGAGGCAATGGAACGGAATGAAATGAAATGTATGTAGATGCTTGTTTGGTACGCACAATTACGATTTATGACAAGAAATAAACAACTTTACGTTTTTTATATTACCAGTTTTCTATGGTTGCTGGCATGAATGTGTCGAGTCACAGACAGGACTCGTGATGAGGGGTTGACTGGTGACCTCATGGGCTTCGGCTCAGCCATCGGTGGCTGCCTTGGTACCCCTCGGGGACGTCCCTTAGGGCTGACCTGGAATGGTCCAAGTTAGAGAACCAGAGAGCAAGATGCTACGTTCCAAACAGGTTGAAGGAACTCATAATGGGATTGTTCATACTGCAATAGACATTTGAAACCGCTTTCTTACGCTCTTGGTAACATATGTCATCGACAGTACTTCATCACTGCCTAGGTACCTATCAAATAACGCTACGTATAACTATTTGTGACTTCGAGTAAGCTTGTTTGTACAGCCACCTAATAATATCGAGGTGATGAGAACTTTATTGTTATAAGACACGAGAAATAGCGGACGCCTTGAATTCGTCTGTGACTATACATCGGCTTCACCTGTCCAGTACTGATAGTGGCTAGAGGTGTCTATAATATCCATTCAATACTCACGACCGCAATTCAACCTGGTTATCAGTAGACACACGTGATCGTCTGCAGGATCAGTTCAGAGCGTGAGAAATCAGGAAACGAGGTCCAGTAATTCTGAATTATCCGTCATATTCGAATAGAGTAATAGTGCAGCCTAGTCCCGATCCTGAGCGAACCCCGGGGCTGGAAAAGTCCTTGAAGAGCGTTGAAGGCCTTCATTGACTTCAGTATCCACGGACAGGTTGGACTTTCCAGCATGGGATCCAGTTTAGCTGAAACCTCTTTTACTGCTCCGCAGAGCTGCATGTAGCCAATCTATTGGGGAAGATGTCTTCGCCTCAGTGGCCCTTTCGTACCGAATCTAATCGTTGCAAACGTTGTCAAGGGCTAGAATATGAATGGGTCTCTGAGGGTCACCAGTAGCCAAGATGAGACCCAGGCCATATGAGGATAGTGGAGCTGCGAAAGGGCCAGCATGACAATGTAAATAATTCACGACAAAGACTATCGACCTTATCTATAGTGAAATGTTCAAGGTTCAAAAAAGACATCGTTGTTGGCACTGGTCATGATGTGCATTACATGGCCTGTGAGTCGCAGGACAGGGCGTTTCCCCAGACTAGACCCCTGGAAACACATGGAAGACGAGAACCCAACCAAGCGAACAAGGGACCTCAAACTGACAAGTCAGCTTCAAGTTTCATTTTCATAGCGGCCCAAATTGCGTCCACCAGAGTACATGAGGATAAATGAGTTATCCATCGACGGCGTTGGTTGCCGTGGAAGAGTGGACCTATTTACTTTGGAAGAATCAACACAAACAGAGAAAAAAAATGGTAAAAGGGAGCTCATGTGAAGGAAAGGGGTTGGTTATGGTGTGTCAGCTAGACCGAGAAATAATTTCAGACATGAAATGAATATCGCTAGTTTGTGCTTTTTCTGGTTTATTCAAGGACAAGTTTGTGCTGTGCTTGGACGGAGATGATATTAGATTCTATAACCGTCGTTAGCCAGGACACTGTCGTCTGTCCACAGCTGGCCTTTGCTTTGCTGCCTTTGCTTTTCATGTGAAGTGCACGGTACGGTAGGTAGGTACTTGAAGATGGCGGGCAGGTACTTGCCGAAATCAGGCTCAGGCACTACTGGCGCTGAGGCTGCACTGTGCGATGTAATATCTGGCCTGTGTCAATTTACCACCACCGCGGGGCACTGTGAAGGATACAGTGCGGCTGGAAATCAAGCGAGATTCTTCCACTTGGCAGGTGGCTGAGGAAATAACCCGCATACTGATACTCCTACTCTACTAAAGCATAAGGGATGATAAAAAGAGCTTAGGATAGCTCAGGCGACTTAGCTGAGGACTTAGGCTAATCTTTCTGTCGGACCTATATCGTGTGCGGTTTATTTTGCAACCTACCTACTTGGTGGAGAGATTATGCGTTCATAGCGGAGGTTCTTAGTAGGTCAAGTGCCTGAACTAACAGGGCATTCATACTTGGAATCAAGATAGACGAGTGGCCAGAAGGTATGATGGGCCTGAGAACAAAGGAACCTTATAGGCGTGGTTTGAGTTTATGAGTCAAAATCAAGTCCTCTTCCTTTGACTAAAGAAGCTTGGAAAAGAGCCAAAATTGTTCTGCACAGAAGTGGTATGGCCGTCGGTGTGGAGGGTTTGAACCTCTGTATGCGTACTATCTATCTATGTACAGTGAGCCTCAGAGCAAAAGCATGATAGTGAATCAATGTTAGACGGGTGATTGAGGTTCCTCCCTACCCAAGCATTCGTGAAATGAGAGATGCTGTTATTGACATCTGGATTAAGGTCGAAGGAGTCTTTCTTTACAGACGCTGCCATACTGTCCATGACTACCTAGGTACTGTGCAGCGCAGTCATACCTAAGCAAAAGTGACCACTAGGCTTGTAATGGATGATCACCGCTGCACAGTGCTATACAGTGCACTCTCCATCAAGTGGCGGTAGCGAACTTTGCAGGTGCGAACCTGTTGCTATTGCTGCTGGTTGCCTTGATCGAGCTTGGAATCCAAATCCAAAGAGGTTGCCCTTTTCTCTCCTTGGGTATCCTGCAACATTGAATCAAAGAGAAATAATCCCTCTACTCAACTAAATAAACAAACCTTTTTCTCCTTCTTTTTTTTTCTTGCTCTCGGCATATCGCCTCCCTTTGGTAGACTACCTATCAAACGTCTTCGCCCCAAAGCCAGGCACCAAATCAACCCTACCAAACAAGGCGCCCCGTCCCGTCGTCGTTTGGCCCGCCAAGCTCATTCGACCCTCATACCCGTTCTTTTCCTCTCCTGGCCTGAGCCCCCGTCGTGGAAAAAACCCCCGCCTCTCCGCCTCATCCAAACAGTTCTCTCTTTCCATCTAAACAATATCGACACGTTCGCCTAACGACCTCAAGGCTCTCTCTATTTTTTCCTTTCTTATTCTTCATTCTCACTGCCTTTACGCTTACTTGCGCCTCGATAATCACTATTGACACCTGCCGAAACCGCATGACGAGACGTTCCTAAATAGCCAAAATGTCGAGCTCAGAGATAAACCAGGTGCTCGCAAATTCGCTTTCGCCAGGTGAGTTTTTCCCTTCCTCACTCTGCCGATTGAATACGCCCATGTTCCCTGGCGGTCGAGACGAATACATGCTAACCTGAAATAGATGCGGCCTTGCGAAATGCTGCTGAGCAGCAACTCACCCAAGCTGCTGAGGGCAACTTTGTATGCTACCCCTGATACTGGTCTCCCTTCATTTTTTTTTCAAACACTGGCTGACGGTTCACTTAGCCCCTATACCTCGCAACCCTCGTACAAGAGCTAGCAAACGACTCTGCCGATGGCTCTATCCGAGCCGCCGCCGGTATCGCCCTCAAGAACGCCTTCACAACACGAGACTTTGCTCGTCACCAAGAATTGCAAGCAAAGTGGTTGCAGCAAACAGACGATGAGACCAAGAACCGAGTCAAGGAGCTCACACTCCAGACCCTAAACTCCTCCAACACCCAGGCCGGTACTGCTGCCGCCCAGGTCATTTCATCCATCGCCGCTATCGAGTTGCCCCGTGGTCAGTGGAACGACCTGCTACCTTACCTCGTCAAGAATGTTAGCGAGGGTGCCGACCACCAGAAGCAGTCTTCTTTGACCACTATCGGCTACATCTGCGAAAGCCAAGACCCAGAACTGCGCATGGCCTTGGTAACACACTCAAATGCTATCTTGACCGCTGTTGTGCAGGGCGCCCGAAAGGAGGAAACTAACATTGAGGTTCGACTTGCTGCTATCACTGCTCTGGGTGACTCACTCGAATTTGTCGGCAACAACTTCAAGCATGAGGGCGAGCGAAACTACATTATGCAGGTCGTCTGTGAGGCCACACAGGCCGACGATTCAAGGATACAGCAGGGCGCCTTTGGCTGCCTGAACCGAATTATGGCCCTCTACTACGAGAACATGCGATTCTACATGGAGAAGGCTCTGTTCGGCCTCACCATTCTTGGCATGAAGTCTGATGACGAGGACGTCGCCAAGTTGGCTGTCGAGTTCTGGAGCACAGTTTGCGAAGAGGAAATCTCCATTGAGGACGACAACGCCCAGGTCGAGAGTTCCGATCAAATGCGTCCTTTCTACAACTTTGCCCGCGTTGCCGCCAACGAGGTCGTTCCTGTTCTTCTTCTCCTTCTCACAAAGCAGGACGAGGATGCCACCGACGACGAGTACAACCTGTCCCGCGCCGCTTACCAGTGTCTGCAGCTGTATGCTCAGGCCGTTGGTGCTACTATCATCAGCCCTGTGCTACAATTTGTTGAGGGTAACCTGCGCCATGAGGACTGGCATAACCGAGATGCGGCTGTCTCCGCTTTCGGCGCTATCATGGAGGGTCCTGATGAGAAGGTCCTAGACCCTATCGTGAAGCAGGCCCTGCCCATTCTGATCACCATGATGGACGATCAGTCTCTGCACGTGAAGGATTCTACTGCTTACGCTCTTGGCAGAATCACAGAGGCCTGCTCTGAGGCCATTGACCCCCAGGCTCAATTGCCCACATTGATTGAGTCTCTTTTCAAGGGACTTCTCAGCAGTGCCAAGATGGCACCATCATGCTGCTGGGCCCTGATGAACTTGGCCGAGCGTTTCGCCGGTGACTTCGGTGCTTCTTCCAACGCCATCACTCCTCACTTCAACAACGCTGTCAGCTCTTTGCTTGACGTGACTGCCCGTACTGATGCCGAGACATCGGTGCGAACCGCTGCTTACGAGGTGCTCAACGTTTTCGTCCAGAACGCTGCTTCTGAAAGCCTGCAGC
Organism: Fusarium chlamydosporum; assembly: GCA_014898915.1. Classification (NCBI taxonomy): domain Eukaryota; kingdom Fungi; phylum Ascomycota; class Sordariomycetes; order Hypocreales; family Nectriaceae; genus Fusarium; species Fusarium chlamydosporum. The sequence continues at coordinate 199,934 of JAAVUD010000131.1, forward strand.
CTATCGCCTCGCTCTCTGATGTTATCATTAAGCGACTCGAAGAGACCGTTCCTCTGCAGAGCCAGGTTGTCAGCGTTGAGGACAAGATGACCCTCGAGGAGATGCAAAACAGTTTGTGCAGTGTCCTCCAGGCCATCATCTCTCGACTCGACAAGGAGATTATCCCCCAGGGCGACCGCATCATGCAGATCCTCCTCTCCATCCTCAACAGCGTTGGCGGAAAGTCTAGTGTTCCTGACGCTGTCTTTGCTACCATTAGCGCCCTTTCAACTGCTATGGAGGAGGACTTCGTCAAGTACATGGACGCCTTTGCCCCCTTCTTGTACAATGCTCTTGGAAACCAGGAAGAGCCCAGTCTCTGCTCCATGGCTATTGGCCTGGTCAGCGACATTACTCGATCCCTTGGTGAGCGCAGCCAGCCTTACTGCGACAACTTCATGAACTACCTCCTGAACAACCTGAGGGTATGTTTCCCCCCTGTCCATAAATACAACTCATCTAACCAGTCACAGAGTACCGCTCTTGCCAACCAGTTCAAGCCCGCCATCCTTCAATGCTTTGGTGATATTGCTGGCGCTATCGGTGGTCACTTCGAGACCTACCTGTCTGTGGTCGCTCAGGTTCTGGAGCAGGCCTCTACTGTTACCGCTTCACCGGAGGGACCCTATGAGATGTTCGACTATGTCGTCTCCCTCCGCGAGGGTATCATGGATGCCTGGGGTGGCATTATTGGCGCCATGAAGGTCAGCCAGAAGAGTAAGTTGTCTCAATCTTTTGATCTGTAACCAATACTGACACCTCCTAGCCCAAGCTCTTCAACAATATGTGCCCGCCATCTTCAGCGTCCTCAACCTCATTGCCAATGACATGAACCGAAGCGAATCGTTGATGCGAGCCTCCATGGGTGTTATCGGGTAAGCCATCCTGTATCGTCATATCATCTGGACTCGGCTAACATGAACAGCGACCTTGCGGATGCCTACCCTAACGGCGAATTGGTTGATGCTTTCCGTCAAGACTGGGTCACTGCTATGATCAAGGAGACCAAGACCAACCGAGACTTCCAGCCCCGAACTATCGAGACAGCCCGCTGGGCCCGTGAGCAGGTCAAGCGCCAGCTGGGCGGTTCCCAGGCTGTAATGGCCTAATCGGGCACATGAGGTTCCCCAAACTCGAGGCGTAATTGCCGCCTTAAACAACGATATCCCCTTCCCCCTTCCCCATTCATAGCACGATCCCCATGACCCTTGCATGTATATAGACCCCATATGACACTACAGTAATTCAAATACCCCATCATGACGCTTCACCTGGCATATTCATCACTACACGATGTATTCACAATCCCCTTATCACATCACTACACCTCACTACACATTGCAAAATGCACTTTTTTTTTCAGATGCAACGAAGGAATAGAGAAGTCATGTATGCCCCGCAAGGATGGAAAGCGGCGGCGATTCAAAACTCATGTAGAGGATAGGGGAGTCAAGGCGGCCGGTTTATTACTATTTTTTTGTTCTTCTTTTTCAACTTGGAGTCTGTCTTGGATTCCCTCTCAAGTGTTAGGGAAGGTTGAAGACGGCGTACTCGGACAATCCACACGTGTGGAACTCGGTGGAATTCTTGAGGAGTGGTTTGAAAACTCGGAGTGTGTAGGGGACTTTTAGAGATGAGCGAAAAGACATGTTGAAACGAAATTTTCCGGACTAGAGTATCAAGTGAGCTCGTCTGTAGCCGTCGATAGTCAAAACATTCTTCGGCTCATATACTGTACTCCAAATACTCTGATCTCTTGTCGTGAAATCTTGATGTAATGGATGAATGTCGCTTTATAAGGCTACTAGTGATATTCAGGTATGAAGGAGAGAGGGGAACAAAACATGTTGTAGTGCGGATCTTGTCAGTCAAGTTGAAAGAAACCCCGGGAAATGTAGGCAATTTTATGCTGTATTGTTATTGTAATGATAAAGAGTCGCAGGCACATGATGCGATGTTATCACTATTATTTGGGTGACTGTCCTTCCTCTCTGTTAGATGGAGAGATGCAGGATATTTTCTCTGCTTGATTGAACGACCTTCGATGCCAACTGCCGTTCCAGTCCCAAAATAAAGATGAACAAATGCCACATGTCCAAGGCTGACTTTAAGAGCGCACGATTGTGGCTTCGTACAACTGTTTTTTGAGGGGGATAATTTGCGACACGTTTTTGGCGCTTTTCGAAATTCATGAGGTATCAGTTGTAGCCGTCGAAAACGTCACTTGATGGCAACCAGTCCTGGGGCCCATAAGAGTAGAAGTTTAATTCGTTCTCGTAGCCATCTGAAGGGGCGTTGAGTGGTACAGGTGGAATGGCTGCGACTGTTGGTATCGTGGTAGTCAATGGAGCGTTGCATTGTGGTGCCATCTGATAACTTTGGAGGGCGCTCTGGTCAAATGTTCCCATGACCATGCCGAGATTGGCCATATCGTTGGAGCCCATATACATCTGAGACTGGAGTTGATGTGGAACGAATGCCTGGTGTTGCGGCATCATTGGCGCTGGTGGTTGATGATGCTGGTGAACTTGAAGCTGGTGCATTTGGGGCTGTTGTTGAATTTGAGGTACAGGATAATGAGAGGGCAGAATATGAGTCGCTGACAGAGTAGCTGAGATACCGTGTGGAGACGGAGACTGCATAGGAGGAGGGCCTGTCTCTATAGAACTGGTCTGTCGGCTGTATATTGACGAAGCTGGCGAGTTGGCAGATGACGCGGGAGTAGCAGCCGGAAGGTCCATTACCGGATGAGGGACGGGATCTCTCCCGTCAGCCATGCCGGTTTCAGACGTGAGAGAACTCGTGGGGTCTTTAGCAAAGCGTTCTAGAGCATCTGCCCAACGAGATGCAAGAGGCCAGACTTCTTTGCATTCTAGCAAAATGCCCAGGGTCCGCTGGTACATCATATGCCCCTCGCGGCTGATATTGGGGTCTGGGCAAACTATAAGGGATTAGTTCCTGATGTCTACTTTTCAGTTGTAAAGGCGCTTACTGTTTGGATAATGACAAAGGTACGTGGAAAGAAGGCCACATGTGTAGACACAGAACGCAGCCATCTGGGCACCGACACTTTCATCCGAGGTACGACCCGTGAATTGGGCGTCAATTTGCGCGTAGAGACTACGGACGTTAGAGAAGAGTTCGTAGGCAATCTTGGTGAAAGCTGCCGGCCTCTGTTTATATTCGGGGGAAAATGTCAAGATACTGCAAGGGTTAGCCACGACAGAGTAGGGTACAGTGAAAACCTACTCCACTAGGTATGGACGTCGGAGAACAATGTTACAAAGACGTGGGACCATAGTCACTCCTAGATATGCCTGTAACATTAATATACGTGCTTGAAATACAAGGAGGTACTCACCAGGTCCTGTCCTTTAGCTTTATGCTCACTGAATATGACTTCGCTCCATCTATGATTCTGAGGCAGGCTATTTTCCCACATATCAAGTTTTCTTGACACAGTTGCAAATTTGCTCTCTGGTTCCCAAGGATAAGAGCTCCGGGTGAAGCTGACAGCACGTCGGGTTATAACGCCCCAGAAACCATGTGCCTGGATCAATGAAGCAAACAGAGAGCGGTTAGGGTCAATCAAAAGTGCTGGATTACTTATAGAAGGCGGAGAACCCTCAAGAGCAGCTCGTGAAGGAGGCTCTCGCCCCAAGGCAAATTCGTCCTCATTACACGGGAGAAGAGCAGTAATGTCCGACGCAGAGAGAGAAATAGGCGAGTGTGGTCCCGAGTGTAGCTGATCCTGACTATGTAACATCCACTGACAACGCTGGTCAGCAAGAGCACTGGCTCTTGTGTTGTTCTAAATAACTTACTAGAGTGCGGCGAGCAGATTCTCCACGAATTATGGTATCAGGTGTTGGATCTGAGATCTCGTACGTTTCTTCTAAATGTAGACGAAGGGCAGAGGCCATTCGAAGAGCAATGCCCATATTCATCTGTCGGTCAGCAATGAACACAGCCCTTATCTCGCATCTAATACATACATGACTTTCGTTTCTGAGGCCACTGCCTTGTTGTGCAATACTCAGCAAGTAAAATGCCTGGCAACTCTCCAGCGTGTATTTTGGTACGAAAATCTCGTTAGGCGCGATGGCTGCAGCGCGGTCCATGAAAAACTCAGCTGCTTTCATGCCGGATCCATATCGAGTCGAAAGTAGAGGGCTGAGTCGTGCAGAGATACTGAGGATGCTTATCACGAGAAAGACGCTAACAGATTGATGATCTTGCAACAAACGCCTGACGAATTGCTCTTTGGGAATAAAACCAAGCTGGAAGTAGTGACGCGTGAATCGGTTGACGCCATCGATAATTTCTACTAGCGGAGGCAGCTGATCCCATTCATTGCTGGATTTGTTCAAAGACTTTGCGGGAGCGTCAGTGATCTCACGTCGTGCTTTGGCCGGGTCTCTTCGACCTGACTTGTCTGCCCTGACACGAGGATGCCGGAAGTCACGATCATGGTCCGGCTGGCCTCGTTCAAGAAATGTGCTATTAGAGATAACGTCAGCTCATTTTTCAAAGGGGCGGGAAAGCGAAGCTACCATTCATCAGGACCATATCCAGCTTCAGCACAGGCCTTGCATGGAGGCTGGGCGCGATCATGGACACATTTGCTCCTCATTCGCCGACATCTACGACAAAAATATTAGAAAACGGCGATTAGTAAGAACAGAGAACAATCTTTTACCGTCGGCAAGCAACCGGGGCTCGTCGTTTGACGGCCGGGGTAGAAGACTCGGTGTCAGCCATATGCCCAGCCGCCGTGCCACACTGCTGGTAGTCAAAAAAGTTCGGGTATATCCGTAGATGTGTGCAACTTGGTTGGACTTTGGGTGGTATTGTCGCTGCAATAGATTAAGAGTAGCTGAAGGTCAAAGTACACGTATTGCAAAAGCCAGTGATGGGTTATCGTGCGGTAATAGGCGTTTTCCAGTAGCCGTGGGACTGACCCTTGTGCCCAAGAACGATAACTAGAGACTTGGCCTCAAATTGTACAATGCATCGAAAGTGGACGGTAGATGATGTGGGAACGGGGGCGGGGAGCAGCAGATTAACTGCCGGGTGACAGACGGGCGGACGTGTTGTATACGGTAGAGTTCGCTCAACAAGACGGGGCGCTCCCACCTTTTTCGGGAAGGTATCAACCAGGGTCCTATTATACCTGGGTCTATGATGAGGGAAGAATACCTAAGCAGCAACTACTACTTATTGACGTGCGTATGCTTCAGAAGAGCTGGAGTTAAAAGGTGTTGGCTCATCAGACGAGGGCCCCCAAAAGTAGATTGATTACCTGTATGATTGATGGATAAGACCGGCGGTGGTAGTGATGGCATGCAGCTTTCCAGTGTAGTGTGCTTTGATTGCACAGAGGCTTTAGCCCCTCAGCCGGGCACTGTCGTGTATGCTTGTTTGATGTTGGGTCCCACGGGTAACGGACGTTCCTCTAATTGCTCACTCCTTGTTTAATATTTGCCGGTAGTGGTTAGACAAAGGAGGATCTTGGAGTTTCGCTCAACACAAAGTCGGGCAGGGGCGCCAAAAAGAGTGACAAAAATGCAAATGGAGGAGGGTTAAGACGACCACATTGAGTGGGCATCACGGTGATGAGGGTTTGATAAAGCTGATCTTGGCGAGATATCCTTCAAAAATATGGCGGCTAGGTTGGGCTACTAGCCGCGCTGTAAGTGAGTAAGCTATCGGTGCTGGTAGGGTCTTGGCCATATGAACCCCTGATGAGTATGGTGTTGCAGATATGGAGAGAAGAAGACGGCGCAAACCCAAAATGATGATTAAGAAACGATGGAAGACGGGAACGGAAACCTAGGACATGATATGCGCACCTACCTGGTACTAGTAGGGGCATGGCATATATCATGGAAGGCAGGCACTAGGTAGGTAGGTAGGTAGGTACCTTACCTAGGCTAAGGCAGAGTACAGTACAGGATTTAGCTCCCCCATCTTCTCTACAACAATTCGGAAGGCGAAACCGATGGAGGGAGGCAAGACACACGCTCGACTGCTCCTGCAGTAAGACCCAATACATGTAATGGCAGTTGCAAGTTGAGGATTCGCGTCGTGATTGGACAGGTAACGAGAACTGGACTTTAGTGGCTACAAGATGCAAGGGACAAGGATGACGGGAGGGGCCGGGTTTACTTATTTCATGATGGAGGCCTGGTCTGTGCCTTTATGTGTAATCAATATTCTATGGATCTAGTTCCATAGTATGGAGGCTCCCTAGAGGCAAAAATAGGTCATTTTATGTGAGCTGAATGGCTGGACCCTAATGCTCCTCGCGTGTGTCTGCGTGTCTGTATTTGTTTCTCTCTCTTTGGCGTCAAGGATGCATCCATGGCTCTGTTTCAATTGTGATATGTAGGAACAAACAATGCAATATATATCAAACCTAACAAGCGATTATCCTAGCCTAGTTGAGATACCAGCTGTGCATACCAACCATACACCAGAGTCAACATGGCTACCCGTATAATCTGACGGGTCGTTTCTTTGTTCATCTCCACATACCCAAAGACATGACTGGGTTGCTGCTCGCCACCAAATAGATCATCATGGCTAATCTCAACGCTTTCCTGCCAAGGCTGAAATTGCTTGACCCTTGGAATCCAGCTTTAGATTACACTACTGACGTTTCCCTGTTCCCATTGCAGTGCAACACTATCTATCCATTTTTGCTCTTGGCTTATCCACTGCGGTCTGGTCGGCCACGTACACCGACAACGACTCGATAGAACCCTTAGAAATGCAAAGCGCGAGTTCCGAGATCGAATCGACAAGTGAGATTCTCGATACCTAAGAAAATGGCGTTTTGTCAGGGTTCCACATGGAACGGCTGTTGTCGATCTAGTCTCGTGCTAAGGCTGGTATTGACTCGTTGAGAATTTACACTACCAGTATCCGGTGACCAGAAAGCCCTGTGAGGCGTTTCATTTACCAAGCCATCAAGTCCAAGTCAGAATTTTATGTCGTAGAGCCATTTTGGACTCAAGCGTCACTTGTTTATCCGTATATGCGTCCAACCATGTCGACGATGTGAAACTTGTCCTTTCCACATCTGGGGTACAAATTTTCTTGGTAGTTGCTGTGGATCGAGTGGACAAGTGCGAGTCATGTTGATATGCTTGTAGGGCTAGCCTGGAATTACCTATAGTCAGTTCTACTACCTGGATTTGCTTTGGCTTGGGAGGTATGGGTATTGTGAACAACTACCGGGTTCGAGGGGTTGTGAATTCCCTTCTCAGCCCGGGGTGGTAACCTAACCCACCCTGCTGTAGGTACATGTACCTAGAATATATTTTACAGTGGAGATGGAAAACAAGCTCACCTCACCTTACTGAGTCGAACAACCTATCTACTCCACAACAGCATCTTGAACCTAACAAGTCATCGGCGAACTTTAGGCACAAAGCATGCGAGGGAGGCGTAAAACAAGATCTGGATATAACATGCCAATCGAGGAGATGAGTAATCATACCATGTCAAGAACTGGAGAGAAGAGATCTGGGCCCAGGAAAATGAATGAGCGTTCTATTTGCGTCTATGTAGTGTAGTTTAGGTTGCATTGACGAGAGGTCTTTGTCATACAGCGTCACATCAGTAAAAGGCGCCGTAAGTAGGCCGGGATTTTTAATTCCCGATCGTCATGACCATGGTGCTTACAAGGTGATGTGCTTGATGCGCATCAGGGTGACCTTGCTGCTGATCCACACAGCGAGGGCTTGATCCTCAGGCTCATAGATACCGGGGGCATCGACGATGCATGTATGATTCGATAGTATACGATTGGATAGTCACTAGATTTAAATGCATCAATATCTGGACTCGCCCTCGAGCCTCCAGGCCCTCATACTGTACTGTATGTACTAGCCCCTAGCTAGACATAAGTACCTGGAAGGCCCAGGCCTGATAACAACGGCAAGGATTTTCCTAAGGAATTCGGGAAACCTTTTCCGCCTTGGTAAAGATAAATGCACTCCGAGATCGATGATAGGTGGAAATAGAGAGACTGCTTGATCTTGAGTCCGGGCCATTGAACAGCTTTGGCGCGAAACGTGGCCCCGTGCTAGTAACTGCCACACTGCCTACCTAGGTACCTATCAAGGACAACGGAAAACAAGTCCGTCGTACATTATACCCGTGTCAGTACCTGTTGTTGCATCGTTTTGATGTCACGTGACCTTAATTTGAGAGAACATACCACACAACTACGTGTTGAATAAAACAAACCATCAGAAGGATCTTCCCTTCTTTGACGTATAGTAAAGTGGATTTATTGAGGGTAGATAGCGCAGCAACTAAGCTGCATTCTACCACGAGGTTTTGCCCCCAAGTCTTCAAGTTTGAACAAGTTTACTTACCAGTGAGAATAATCTGTGGAATTGACATCTGGTCAGTGGTAAAGGAGTTGAGGGGATACAGAGGACGTGTTATTATGTAGTTTATATAGTCTGATCAGTCTTGGGCTAGGTTCGACGGTAGTTGAAGTTCCAAGTAAGATAGACGTCGTTTGAACGCGACCTCACGTGAATCGCTGAGCCGCATTCATCTAGCAAATAGCAGAAATTGCTATATGAGTGATTGCATGACATGATCTACTTATTGATCCAAAGTTTGTCAATATACGTATATCAAAAGGCGTTGCATTTTAATCCACCAAGTTTCTTAATAATTGGGGGTTCGATTATGTGGCCTCATGTATAAGACCTCAACAGCTCAACTCTCCACCATATATCATGAAGAGGATATCAGACTTGCCAGCACATGGCGTTTCATTGCATGAACTAGTCTAAAAAGGCTATTTAAACGTCTACAATTAAACAACGGCCACGATAAAGAACGTCAGTGCGCTCAGTCAGACAGGTGATGTAACTCTTACGTAGGCCAAGCAGGGGGTTATGACTTCAACAACACCAGTATTTTTTAAACCAATGGAGCTGAACAAACTCATGCTCTACATTTGATTGTTTCTGCACATTAATTAATAACGAACTATTCTTGCGGTGGTTTTGGTGTACAGCCAAAAACGGCGAGTTGCCTGATCAGATTTCCAATGATATACGCCAAGTGAAATTATCGGCATATTTTTTCCAGAAAAACAAGACATGTACTGGCTCAAAATGTGTCAAGTAGCTTCAGTAAGCGTTTATTCAAAGATTAATCAACTTTAAAATGTATGCTGCTGACCAGCTTGTACTTGATGCCACCATAATGAGGTATAAACTGTTACGGTGGTGGAATTTAACAATTCTTATTCAACAGGGACCCATCTTCACAACGGTACTTTTGAGCAAAATGGTCACTTAGTGTCTATATTACTGAACAATGTTACAGGTTATCTGTGGTTTTAAATATTCCAGAAATGCATCAGTATCAGATATGATCCTCCAGGCCTTACTGTTCCCACTGAACTATGGGGATTCCAAGAGACTACCCAGTTTCGAAGTCCCATCGATATGGGCTTCCTCTCAATCACATTGTCTTGATGTACTGATTCGCTTAGTCTAGACACGTTTCTTTCAACCCAACACTGCTTTGGTCTGCATGTGAGCTTACCTACAACCCGGTGATAGTTTGCAAGTAGCAGGTTGTGTAATGGCTCTTGGACACTGGGCTGGACTACGATTTTGTAGGGATATAGTTACCTTTTGATCAGAAAGTTAGCGACTATAGAGACATTTATGTTCTTTCTAGATCATATATGGTTACCTGAAGCAATGGAATGCCGTATAGAGACCAGATATGAAATGCTTTTCTGAAGCTACCTACCTAGGTACTATGGAAGGCACTGTCAGCATGGATACAACTGGAAGGAAGGCGCTGTGGCAGTGGAGGCTTGTGAAACCGTACCAAAAGTGTCTGCTCAGACTGTACCACACTGTGCGTAACTCCTTTGATGGAAGCCCCTGTCGTTATGCGAGACGAGCTCGTCTACTCACATTTTTTACATTGAAGAAGGCTTCAAAGATGAAAAACATGGTTTCGCATTTGAAACTTTGGGCAGCCACCCCAAATGCCGAAATCGCAATGGAATTTTGTGACTCAGTGGAGAAACCTTTGCACGCGGCATCGAGTGATCGGCTAAATTTTTCTCCTCACTCTTTCGTCACCTTGATCCTTAACTCTTCACTCCTCGAATAACATCATCACATTGCGTGACCGTTTGTTGGTGATAATTACGTGCTGACTTCAGAGCGGTAAAGCTGACTGACTTCGAATTGTCAAATACCGCCGCCATGTCTGCCTTGACCGAAATCTCCCTGCCAAGCTTTCAAAAGATTGCTTCCGGCAAAGTGCGCGATCTCTTTGAGCTTCCCGACAAGAACACGCTTCTTTTCGTGGCCTCTGATCGCGTCTCAGCTTACGATGCTGTTCTCAAGAACCCAATTCCCGACAAGGGCAAGATTCTGACCCTCGTTTCGGCACACTGGTTCCAGGTCTTGACCGAGCGCATTCCTGACCTGCGCACTCATTTCATTAGTCTTGATGTCCCCGAAGGCGTTAGTGCTGAGGAGGCTCAGATCATTAAGAACAGATCTATGGTCGTCAAGAAGCTTTCTGTCATTAAGATCGAATCCATTGTGTACGATCACCCTCCCGTATCAGAAGCGCCTTGCAAGCCCATTCCTTGGACGTGAAATGGCGCAAACTGCTCGTGCTCTGTGTGGGCCGTCAAGACACTAACATACTGACAGACGCGGTTATCTGACCGGTTCCGCTTATAAGGAGTACAAGAAGAACGGAACTGTTCACGGCATTACCGTCGAGCCTGGTATGGAGGAGGCCCAAAAGTTCAAGCAGCCCCTGTGGACACCTAGCACCAAGGCCGATGCTGGAGAGCATGACGAGAACATCCACCCTGACGACGCTTGGAAGGAGGTCGGCGACCGTGAGACGGCAGAGCGCGTCAAGGAGCTGTCCCTGAAGATTTATGATGAAGCCTCCAAGTACGCCGAAGAGCGAGGTATCCTTCTGGCCGACACCAAGTTTGAATTTGCCAAGGACGAAGAGGGAAACATTTACCTGGTCGATGAAGTGCTGACCCCCGACTCTTCCCGCTTCTGGCCAGCAGCCGGCTACATGCCCGGTCGTGACCAGGACAGCTTCGACAAGCAATTCATCCGAAACTGGCTCACCAAGGAAGGACTTAAGGGCAAGGAGGGTGTTGAGCTTCCTCAGGATATTGTCCAGGCTACATCGGACCGCTACCGAGAGGCTTTCCTCATGTTGACCGGTAAGAAGTTCGAGGATGCCGTTAGTCAGTAGGCGGCAGGTATACAAAAGCGCGTCGAGAATAAGCTATCAGTGTATCATCATCTGAACTGAAGATTGATTTACAGTTTGATACCAACGTTGCAACCGCGTACAATTTTACGTGTGACGGCTGACTGCTCTGCTTCTCTATCTTTGAATTTCTCCACCCCTGATCAACCTTGCCAGTCGCGAGGTTGGTCAAACCTATCCCTGTTGTCCAGTCTACAAGATTGCTCTTTTGATCCTGGGAACCGTTAGTATGCTGGCCACCTATGAAAGAAGGAAAATACCTTTGTAGCCCTTCGGTCACAGTCCTCGGATCCTGCGTGTATACTATCCGAAACCATCCCGGTTCAAGCGAGTGCTCTTCTCGCGGATGCAGAAAAACCCCGGCCTTGTGCAGTTTCTTGGCGAGAGCAAATTCTTGATTAAGCTCCCCATCTAGTTCAGATGGAAGATAAGGAGATAAATCAATCCAGACAAAGAAACCTGCGTTGCTTCCTGGTAAGCACTTGATGCCAATAGCCTTGAGCTGTGACGTGATGTGACGGTGTGCCTGTGAGAGTTTTGATCTCGATAGATCGACAAACGATCGACACCACGCTCTGTCCTCAAGCATTGCACTTCCGATGGCTAGACTAGCACCGGAAGGGTTATGAAATCGCATCGCCGCCTCGATCGCACGGAGGACCGGTTGACTTTGAGTGACGATGGCGCCGAGACGAAGACCAGCGGCGCCGAAATCTTTGCTGAGACCGTAGGTGACATGGAGAAGACTTGGGTCAATGAGGCCAGAAGAATCTATCGACAGTATCGACGTAAAAGGGATTGCAGGCTCATTGGTATTGAAAACCGAACAGGCATAAATCTCATCGCTCAGGAGATGTAATCTATGCTTTTGACAAAACTGCATGATCTTGACGAGGGTGGACTTAGGATAACATCGCCCTGGCCACCGTTAACCACGAGATTAAAATTGATAGGCCTTTCTTACCAAGTGGATTATGGGGGTTAACAATCAGCACCATCCTGACATGCACACCGGCCTTTTTGGATCTCAACAAAGCATCCTCGAACTTTTCGATAATGCCTTGCTGGAATCCCTCCTCGATCTTATTACTGGAGTATACAACCCTCACCTGAGATTTGTTGCCAAAATCAAGCTCGAAGCGGCCATATACGGGCCTGCTAGTCAACACACCATCACCAGGGTCTGCAACTGCCCATGCAAGGATGTCATGCATTGCAGTAGCGGCACCAACACACCGGATCATATCAGGGGTGATGGGGCTATGAGGAGTCAAGTACTCGTTGAGATGGGCAGCTAAAGCTTTAGGGAAACGAGTACCCCCTCCATGGCTACCGCGATACAAGAAGTCCTCGTGTGAAATGGTGACCTGAATATGTGAGTTGAGAGGCGGCTTTTGAGTGGTTGGGAAAACGGTGCACCCTTACGTTCTTATCCGTGAATGCCTTGATCTGATCTGTCACCAAGGCCTAGAAAGGTCAGCACTTCAATAATGCTTTGAGGGGAAGCATCCTACATTCTCAGCTGTGCCAAACGATATCAACCCAGTGGGATTATGGTCAGGATCATAATCTCCCCTCGGGGCGAACCTCCAAGGCAGATCTAGTCCACCCACAGCCTCTGTGGCTCTTTGTGATAGCGCACCCATGGTTTCGTCTGAGAAGTGGAGGTGTATCAACATGGCGAAGGCTTCACTTGCAGAAGAACAACTTTCCAATAGCGGAGCGAGGAGGGGCTGATGAGTCAGCTAGAATCCTAGTTACCTCCTCAGATCAAGTTCTTACACAGAGCTTTTATAAACTGAAGTTGAGTAGGCGAATGAAATACGACAGTTGAAGCAGAAATTGAGTAGATGTGTATGATGAAGACATGAGTCAGTAACAACTCGGTTCGACTACTCAAGCCTATATACATCGATATGACGAAACAACCTTGATGGTCAATCCGACAATGACCCCAGACCAAAGATCTCAATTTTAGTACTTTCTTGTCGATGGAAGATGTTTTACGTGCCATTTAGACAATGCAGACGAGAGAGATAATTGTATCAGCGCCTTCCTTCTATCAAGGATGGTGGGCGGCCCATTTGACGTAGTAAATTGGACAAAGTGAAACAGCCTACTAATCTACACTCCTTTCCCCAACACTACACAAACATTCTTTATGGTGTTCCAGTATTCGAAATACATGATTCTTGTATATGCTCTGTATGCAAACCGAGAGTAGAGGTGCTACTGCACGTTAGTTTCGATATATTACTTTACAAGGGTCATAGACGCGTTGCGCCCACATAAACCATTTTAGCTCACGATGACCATCAATCGAGTCTCATGATCCCTGTACTATCATTATGCAATATTTCGACATGGACCTGACTGCTGACAGCGATGCGTAAGATGATACAATGGCATACAGTTATTCAAGGTTCTGAAAGTCGTGCTTGTAAGAAGGAGAGACAGTAGCCTACTCGCTTTTTGAGGCGCTGGTTACCATTCGACCAACAGCACAGATCGCAGCCAGCCGACATGAGGTACCTGCCAACCCAGGACTAAATACTATTTAATCATGCATCTGGCTCTTACGTCACCCCATTTACAAAATATCAAGCTGCTTTACTCTTCAGTTTCATATCTCAATACAAGGGGGTTGAAACACGTAGTTCAGTCTGATTGATCCAGCATGGCTGTCATTCTTCGCCCAACACCGATTTCGGTATCATAAAAAATAAGAGCATCAAGGAGCAGGTATCACTATATAGAAGGGCGAGCACGATCTTCAAGATTCGCAACCATCGGTGCGAGATTTCTCAATTATATGCCATATTTCGGCTTATGATTATGGAATCAACAAGTTTGCCTTAGACTATCATCTCACGTTCTCATACAACCTTGACCGAACCGAACTTATTTCAGCTCTCTTAAAGCTCGTCCATTTGGTAAGCAAGGACACTATTCTGGGTTTCTGACCGGCCGAAACATCATTGTGAGTGCCATTACGTCTGTGAGCAGTCCAATGACGAGGCCTTTCAGATATTGGATTCATAACGGTATAGACTCGATGATTATGTCTCAGCAAGGTTGAACGCGAAACCACTAGAATCTGATTCTGGGAACGTAGGACAATGTACAATAGGCACGACTGGGTTGTCGATAGGTGACTTTGCCTGCCAGACTCCTACCCGGCCTGGCCGGTATCCATTAGGTGACAAGGTCGCCGCCGCAAGGTGCAACATAGCACAACAAAATATCTTGTACATTTCTGCAGACACCCGAGACCATGACTGATCCCGTGACCAAAGACGAAGCACTCGTCAGTGAGGATCAGAAATAGATTGGTTTGGTTAACATCCTGGACTCGTCACTGCTGAACAAGAAATCAGGCACTGATCTTTCAAAGAGTGTAATGTAGTTATACACAGACGCAGTAGCCAAAGATCAGCAGTGTGTGATCGAAGCATAAAACACGACCGACCAAATTCTGGATAATGATCAGGTTACCATTAATCCAATATCAACAAAAAGAAAGGGTTATTCATTGCTGGTAATTTGGCTTACGTCATGTGACTGAAGTCGTAATAACATCGTCATGCTGGAACATTCCTTGAAGAATTGCTTTTTTTGTCCAGGATAAGATCGACAGGGGGCAGTCACCTCCATAGAACAAGAACGCGACTGCTTCAAGTCGCGACCCGGCTCCTTTCAATTTTATAGTGCAGTAGAACCAAGACATCAAATAATATCCATCACATACAAACCGAACCCCAATGGCTTATCCGCCACCAGAAGTGGTAGAGATTAGCGACGAAGATGAAGACGATACCCATTTGTCATCATCCGAACAATCTTCTGTCGTGACTGAAGCCAATCGCGGGCTGCTGCAAGCACTCAACTCAATTGAATCCACGGGCAATATCGCAACATTTGCCCATTATCCCTCATTTGTAAATCCAGGTCTCACTATTGAGGGCGGAAATCTTATTCCTCTACCATTTAAAGAGGATGATGCGCAGGCCATCAAGGGCATCTGACGCCAGGCGCCTTTTGGTCATGGCGACAAGACCCTTGTCGACACGTCAGTACGCAACACATGGGGGCTAGATGCCTCCAAATTCGAGCTCGCAAACCCCGGATGGCCTGACTTTTTTGACGGAATATTGCGAAACGCGGCAGCAGGGCTTGGCTTGGATAGTGTCCTTGCCAAACCGTATAAACTGCTCCTCTATGAGCCTGGTTCATTCTTTAAGCCTCATAAGGATTCGGAAAAGGAAAAGGGCATGGTCGGAACGCTTATCATTTGTCTTCCTTCTCAGCACGAAGGTGGTGATGTACACCTGGCATTCGGCTCGCAAGTCAACCGCTTTTCCACAGCTCCGACCTCCAAGTTTGACCTTACCTCAATCTCCTGGTTCTCAGATGTGACGCATGGAGTCACGAAACTGACATCTGGTTATCGACTTGTCCTCACATACAAACTGTTCATTTGTGGAAATGGCTCCCTTTCTGCTTCAACTGTGTTGGAGAAAACCGCACGTGTTCAGTCCATGCTGCTTAGGTGGAAACCTCGATCTTCCCAGTTCGACAGGATCATGTACCCCCTAGATCATCTCTACACAGAGAAAAGCTTGTGCTTGGCAAATCTCT
The DNA here is from genome assembly GCA_014898915.1 of Fusarium chlamydosporum. Lineage (NCBI taxonomy): Eukaryota > Fungi > Ascomycota > Sordariomycetes > Hypocreales > Nectriaceae > Fusarium > Fusarium chlamydosporum. The sequence goes on from JAAVUD010000131.1 coordinate 215,921, forward strand.
AGGGCCGCGACCGGGCTGTCGCTTCTACTTTGCACAAAGTCTGTTCCAAGGCTGGATATCATCTCATGCTGGCACATGCGGCCCATGTGCGCAAAGGAGAGGATGGTTATGGTGGCTACGATGACAGCTGGGAAGAAGAATTTTCCAAGCTGAGATCCGTTTATGCTCCTAATGGAGCCGAAGTTGCTTCAGACGTCGATATTGATACCGACGAGATTCTGGGTTACAACGTCAACAAACAAGACCCCGATAGCGAAGACGAGGGCGAATTCACTGGGAACGAGGACATGCCGCCCACATTCCGTTACCACAAGACGGTTATTATGCTGGTACCAAAGGATCGGCTACGGATGTATCTCCAGAAATACAGCAGATTTGACGATTCGGTTTCAAGGGCTAGAAATGACTCCCTGGCTGAAATGATGTTCCAAGATCTTGCCAATCATCGACACGACACAAATACGAAACAGGCTGCCACAGATTTCATGAATGAGATCTTGCATTGCAGCATAAAACCTCAAGGACCCACTGTTGGACTTATATCAAGGTGGGCATTAGAACTCAACAATATCGCAATGTTCCACAATTGCGTTAGAGCTACATACGCACCCCTAGACTCTCGACCGTCAGTTGTCGATGATTCCCCTCTTCCTATGTATAGGGAGGCAATCAGCACCGAACTTGTAAAGCACCTCAGAACGCATTACAATGGACAGGAACAAGACATTGACTGGGACTACTGGTATGCCAAGCTCACCTCGTTTCGCCTCGACATCCACAAAACTGATGCAGATATTCCAGGCTCCAAGATCTCGACCGGGCTAATGACATAGCCACGGAATTTGACGCTTTCTGTGTTGCTTTCAAATCTTCTACAGAACATCAACCCCTTCTGGCGAGTTTCAAGGCATGGGCAGATCCCATCAGCGATAGAAAGCTTAAGGCTCAGTCTTTGTGGACCTTTTCAGATGAAGGGTACCTCCTCGGCATTCTTAAATCCCGCGGTGCGGGTAGTGAATGGGTACTACAAAGGTTAGATGACCATAAACGCAGTTACAAAAGGAAGTGGCAAACTGACTTAATTTATTAGTTTCCTTCCAACAATCGTACCACGCTTTGAGCGACCTTTTCTTTGGGACTTCTTACATAGTATTTCAGTTGGGCGAACTTCGGCTTTTAAGAACTCTGGAGAACTTTACAAATGCATTATCGAACACGGAAGAGGACAGCTAAGTCTCTGCGGAAAAGACATCAATTCCCAATCGCTTTACAGAAGTTACAAGGTTGATGGCCCGTCCCTTGACTGTCGAACTCCATGTCAAAAGTTCATTAGGATGTTGGAAGAGAGCTATGTCAATGGTGCAGGGCAAGAAGCTCTCGAGTTGCTAGAGCAAAGCTGCCAGAGACTGATTCAGGAGAAGGAGGCTTGGTCATCAGTAAGTTCTCATTACCTCACAAACAATTTCCTTGTGCCCCTTGTCAAGGCTCTGGAAGCACACGTGCCTCCTTTACTCCCTGTTCAGGCGTTCTTTGAGATCGCGTTGCGAGATGTTCTCCTTAGGCATATCATGACTCGACCAGTCCAGCTGAGTGGATGGGCTCATGAGAAGGTTAGCTGCATGACACCTAACTGCAGCTCATGCCGGGAGCTGAATTATTTCCTCGAGGATCCACAACAGCGAGAATGGCGCTTCCCTGCCGAAAAACGGCGGCGAGAACATGTCGAGCATCAGTTGAGGGACCCTATCTACTCGCTTCAGACCGTGAAATCTGGGTCACCTCATACGCTCGTGGTGATCAAACTGGGGACAAACTACGACAGGGCATTGCGTATCTGGAACCAAGAATTCCAAAAAGTTGAGAACAGTGTATGTTGGATGAGACGGGACTACCTGAGATCTTTAATGAGCGAGGAGAAGTACAGCGAGCTCATCATGCTGGGAAGGCCAAGTCAAGAGAACATTGGAACCACAAGGCAAGCAAGTGAGAATGACGCACAGCCAGACGCGAAACGTATGCGAATATCAGACTAAATCTAGGACCAATTGTCCACAAGCTGCGTCAGATATATACTTGAATTGCAATCAGGGATATTTCTACGTCGAACAAGATATTACCACCAAATGAGAACTTCTTATAGTGAATCTGCTCGGGTTTATCTAGGTTCCATATCGAACCTTGAGCGGCCCGTCTTCTCTAACATGCTGATGGGAGATGTAATGAAGTCTTTCGGTCTGCGACAGGAAAATGGCCACTGGTCATGTCCCAGTACTCGTACAGTATTACGCTTATCAACGAGAGTTTGTTGTTAGCTTTCCATCACTAGCTCTTGGTTGGGCTGAAGTCGATAATTCTCAACTGTTTATGCATGAGTCTCGGTGACATACCGACGACAAAACACATAGCCAAAATACCTGAGAGCGAGCGATTGTACGGGATTGTGGATATTTGTCTAGCACTTCTTTTCTTTGACGCTTCTTAGTAAGAATTTCAAGTCTGGAGTTCAGCAACAGCTGATTGGCTTCCGTAGCTCAGTTGGTTAGAGCGTCGTACTAATACTTCATTCCGAGTATCCGGTAATGCGAAGGTCTCAGGTTCAAGCCCTGGCGGGAGCAAAGTCTCTCAGTGCCCATCAGCTTCTATTTTTGCATTTTTGACAATTATCTAAGTCGGTCGGTTATTGAAGAAGATTACTTACCATCTATCAGCCGTTCTCACTTTGGCCAGAAGCACAGTGAGTGAACCAGCACCGAGGTAGTCTTCCTTTTGTGGCACATGTCACCTCCAGATGCTGCTGGAATAAGAGGAAATGGCAGTCCAAGCCCGCATGTCAAATGTCAAGCGTGCTCGGAGATAGTGATAAGTTTGTGGTAAGGCTTTTGTTAGTGTTCTTGATTGATATGTAAAATGTTGGCAGATCTATTTAACTCCAGTCATGCATCGTCGCTATGCCTACCCAATCCCAGACCCAAACTCCCTGATAAATCTTCAAATCAAATGCCATAACTTATACTTGCAATGCTTCCAGTCCTACTGTGAAGTCCTCAATCTCCATCCCTCTGAAGCCTTCCTCGGTGACCCAAGCTCGCCCCTTCTCAGGGGTGAAGAGGGTTTCACAGGATCGACCTACAACCAAGAGACCTGGTGGGCGGCTGCCCTCTGTCTCGATAGCCTCGGCAACATGCTCGAGGGTCGTTCGAATAACTCTCTGGTCAGGACAGCTAGCACGCTCAATGACAGCACAAGGTGTGTTACGAGGCCATAGAACTCGCTTGCTCTCGCCTGTCACAGGAGAGACCTGAGTAGGCTCCGGGGGAGGAGGGGGCTGTGTCGAAGCAGCCTCTTCGTTGGCCGGAGCCAAAGGCTCAAGCTCGATGTGTGTAGTGAGCTCACGGATCAAACCATTGATACGGTGCAGAGCCATGAGGAAAACCACGGTTCGGCTGGGCACATACTCAGGTGGCGAAGGAGCTTTGCCTTTCTTTCCTGTACCAGTGCAAATGAGAATTTGATCGGCGACATCGCGCTGGGTAGGAGGAATAGCAGCGAAAAGAGGCGCACTTAGAGCACTGGTGACACCTGGAAGAACAGACACTCTGTCTCCATAACCGTGTTGACGGAAATAGGCAACCTCCTCACCACCACGTCCATAAACATATGGATCCCCCTGCTTGAGACGCAGCACAGTCTTGCCCTCTTGGACTCCAGCAAGCGCCATTTCAAGAAGCTCTTCTTGGGCACGGTCAGCGTTTCCGGGGAACTTGCGAGCAATCTGAACAGGAGTACGGCGGGGGATGAGATCCAAGACACCAGAAGGCACAAGCTTGTCAGCAAGAATAAGATCAGCCGACTTGATAGCCTTATGGGTAGCCTGTGTCAGGAGATCTGGGTGCCCAGGACCGCTACCAGCCAAGATAATTGTACCAACACGTTTCTCTGGGGTGCCAGGATCACGCTTGATATCAGGGCCGTTTCCAGGGTATGACTTAAGAACCGTCTCTACGTCGTCGTCGGTAATAGCAGCCAGGCGCTTAAGAGGCCAGTATTCACAGACTTGGCTAAGCCAGCGTACTCTTCGGTTCTTGGCATCTTCTTCTGTGATAAGGCGATTGAAGTGCGCATCCTGATCGAAAGAGTCGTCGGGGGAGGCGGGGTCGTCTTCAGCCACCAGGGCGTCCTCGGTGTGGATGCGACGGCGAACGTCTCCGAGTCGTGTACAAGCAGCGCCCAGGTTGGTAGGAAGTGAAGCAGCAATATCACGACGAATTCGTGAGGCTAGCTTACAACCCCGACCATTTGTGGTGACACCTATTTGGAGAGGACCATCGCTGTGTGTCGAGAGGAGAGAGAACGTGCATAGTTGAGGGGCGTCGACGACGTTTATGGGGATACGGTTTCGTTTGCAAAGAGCAGAGATGCGAATGGCTTATCAGTTAGTCGATTGTGTTTAAACTCAGTCCTGTCAATAACTTACTCTGAGGGTCTCTTGCTGCCGAAGTAACAAAGACAGCGTCCACTACACCATCAACCTCGTCGCGACCCAGCCGTAGTAGATCGGCATCTTCGAATTGTTTCTTGTGCCATTGTACACTTCCGTCGTCAATTCTCTTTTGGAGAGCATAATGAAGCTCAGCACCCTCGGGGGCAATAAGAATTGGCTGTGCGCCAGAACCTAGAGATTGCCCGCATCGAGTAGCAGCGAGTGGGTTTGTACCAATAACGAGGTGAATGTTGCCTCTGCAGTTGAGCGCTGTAAGGAGCGAAGTCGGTATAGTTGAATCCATTTTGTTGAATCAAATCTGCTTATACAGAAGAAAGGAACAAATTCAGTATTTGACTCAACCTAAAAGACGACCACAATGTCGCGATTGCGAGATTCGGCCGGCTTATAAACGAGCTACCCATGTTGAACTGAAGGAACTACCTTAGACCCTTTCCTTCCATTAGTGTACATACAGTACATAGTCATGTACCCGACCCTTGCTCTTTCCCTTCGAAAAAAAAAGTTACCCCATTGCCCCTCCCCCTCCAATACTCCAAATAGAAGCTACATGATTGGTTTAAACTCACGCCATCTTGCTTAATCGGCCTGTCGGCGGGCACCAAAAATGATGTTGCGATAACGCAATCGCCGACTTCCGCGGGCCGCAAACGGAGATGTCAAAATTGCGATAGAGCACGTTATTTTTACTAGTGATAACGATGATCTGAGGCATGGAATTCCGTGGTCTTGGGTCTTGGAGCGGAGATGCGCAATTCCAGAAAACCATCTGATGATTATGCACGTGATGGTGGTCCTAGCCACCCTGGCCACCACTTGTCATGATGGGAGGTTGTTTGTTTTTGTAGTGTCATGATAGCAACATAATTTGGGTGTCCACTGCTGGTATCGCTTTTCAGCATATGATGTTGTCACAGTAAATCGATTGATCACTCAGAATATGGAAGACAGCGGTAAAAGGTGTTGGATTAGCAGCATAGACCTCTCTCTCACTTTCATCTCTTGCTGAGTCCTGCAAAAGGATAACTAAACAAATGAATGGCTGGCCACTTCGGGTCAGAAGCACCCACGACAACTTCTATTATCCTCAGTAGAATAGCCAAAAATGACAAAAAGAAAGCCTCGCAAACGCTCGCAATCGAATTTATAGGAACAGCCCGATGCGGGGGTCGAACCCGCAACCTTGAGATCGCGTACTCGTAAGAGTCTCACGCTCTACCGATTGAGCTAACCGGGCGTGGCTCTTATTGTTGAGGAGGGCGGTCTCTGACGGTGTTCAAGAAGCTGGCGGCGCCTTTGCTCTGCAAATCCAAACACAGCTTCTCAAATTCCCTCTCTTCGAACTATGGTTCACTTGCTTCAATCAAGATCCAATTGCAGAAAACGTCATTTCTTATTTGGTGTTGAGATATATAGCCATGTCCAACGCCTTCATGTCATGTCCGGCCCGTTATCATCCCTTGCTTGTACAATATCTATTTTACATCAATAATACATATCCGATCCTCAACGTCGGCCTCTTCTTTCAGATTTGTCCTCTAGTTCAGCTTCGACTTCCTCGTCCATCTGCTTAGCAATCAGCCTCTCCTCTTCTTCCTCAGCCTCCATGATCTCTTGGAGGAGACGGCCCTTCTTGTCCAGCTTATTCCTACCACGACGCTCACGAGGAGCATTCTTCTCGCTGGCGCTGATACCTCCGGGACCCATGACAATCTCGACCTTTCTAGGCTTCTTGCCTTGTCCAGCTCGCTTACCGCCGTCGTCAGGCCCCCTGCCAGCGCGGACGGGTCGCTGCACTCGTGTCTTGGCTCCCAGAGCCCAAAGATCTCCCCATCGTGACTTGCGAGCATCGTGATATGCCAGCTTGCTGAAACTCTTAGGTACCGTCCATCGCTCAAGCTTACCCTCTGGCGTGCACAGGTCAAGCGTGACATGTCCCTTTCGCTTCAGAGGAGGCATGATCAATCGTGGCAGACTCTGCATATCGGGTTTTTGATCTGAGTTTTCCCATCCATCGAAGGCCTGCTTTGTCGCCTCCTTTCCGGTCATGGTCCTCTCCTTGGGAACACCGCGTCTAATAGCAACATAACTAAACTCAACTTCGCCTTGGTTATTGGAGCTATTTCCAAGCATTCGAGTGTAGAACATGGGACGAACAAATCGCTGACTGAAGTGGCAGTAGTCCTTGCGGCCGTTGCTCTTACCGGGGGTCTGGTACATAGGGCATAGTCCCTGGTTGGTACAGGGAGCAACAACGTATCCAGGCTCCTTTTCACGCTCGAAAGCAGGGTTGAAATCTTCAGGTAGGAGCTCTGGCTCTCCCGATTGAGGAAGAAGGAACTGCTTGAGAACTGTGTCACGAACATGAGCCACGGCCTCAAATCCTCGAGGGTGAGCCTTCTCGAGAACAATCAGAATACCACCATCCTTGTTGAGTAAAGTCCAGAGGTTGTTGAGAACGGCTTGTCGGTAGTGGTCCTGTTCTTCCTTGAGGAAAAGATGTGAGGCAATAATAACGTCGTAGCTCTTTCGAGCTTGTGGCTTGTCTCCAGCATCGAGACGTTCGCCCTTCATCTCTCCCGAATGTTCATAATCAGGAAGTCTGGGAAGGAATGTCGTGTTTTCAAGGAATGTCTTGGTACGGTGTCGTAGACGATCAGAACCGATGACGACTGTGCGCTTGCCCGGGATCTTGTCACCCGAAACTTCACCTTTCTCCTTCAACAACTCCCACTCTGCTCGCACGATCTCATCCCATGCAACCAAGCCTGCACCGCCAGATCCTGCATCGAGAACACTAATACCACTGCCATCCTTGAGCTTAGATTGGAGCCAGTCAGTTCCAACTCGCTTACGAACTTCTCTCAAAGTAGCCATGACGGAGGCATAGGCTGGTGGCAAGAAGCCTGCAAGAAAAGCATCGCCCTCAATCTCAGTCATGTGTCGCTGATCAGCTGGAAGACCAACACCATGCATATTTCCATTCCTTTTAGCTTCGGGTGTTGCGGGAGACAATGGAAGACCAGGGCCACCAAAAGCGGTTTCGGCAGCACTCTTGACATGATCAAGATGCGTTCGCTGCAAAAGATCACGAATTGGCGTGATTAAGTCGTCCTTTGGCAAAGAAATTTCGACAGGACTATCGTAAAAGCGACCCTCGATAGACAAGGAATGGAACCGGCCTGTCTCACCAGTTGGTCGCTCGCCCTGTTCGTACTCCTCTGGCCAATATGGTTGTTCGCTCTCTAGTTGTTCCATGGCAAGCTCTTCCTCGGCGGCGGCCTCGTCCTCAGCCTCTTGCTGCTGCTTTTGTGTGATCTTGAAATCCTCTGAGAGCTTCTGCAGCGCATCGTACTCTCTTTGACTCCTGGCGACCAAATCGACATAACCTGGGACCTGGTGGCTTAATTGTTCCATTTCGAGATCTGCCAGACCGGCTTCTGATGCCATCCCGTCCATCTCTTCCATATTCTCATTGAGTGGAATCTCGTAGGTTACTTCCTCAAACTCGCCACCTTCGAGCTGTCGTAAGAGAATTCCTTCATTGTCTGGGCGTGGGGCCTCCGGTCCCATATCGGCATGCTCTGGAATACCAACATCTTCAGGTCTCGTCTCCCGCAGTGGCGCTCCGTACAATCGTTCGTAAACCGCATATTCTTCGTCATTCAAATATCCTTTAGGAAGGGTGTCTCGAAATCGCTGCTTGGCATCTCGAACAACTTGTTCAATTTCCTCTGGTGAAGCCCGTGTCCCTGGCTGGGATTCCTGTCGCAAACATCTTGAAGTCGAAAAGGCCTGTGTAATTGCTGCGTTCCTATTGGACTGTGCCTTGAGGAAGGGAGAGATTCGGCGTGAACGAAATAAAGGAGTGGAAGAAGAGTAAAGGCGAGAGGATACTGTTAAAGAAGAAGTATTACACCTCGGGCAAGCATTTCGAATTCCCCTAGCCGACAACATTTTCCCTACTCTACAAAATTTGAGGTATGGAGATGGAAATTTGTCGAGCTTCATCAGGACATTTTTGTCCGAACGCGCTTTCACGTGACTTTAAGTGGCAATTGTGCTCGCTCCCCTCCAGCTTACCTAGGTACCTATGGCCAGAGGAAGGCAAACAGACGATTGTATCAGGTTATAGAAATAGAAATGGAAAATTTATAGCTATAGAACTATTCCACTAGGGAAATCGAACAGCAGCGCTCAAACAGAACCCTAAACCCATAACGCCATACGAATACCATGTAGAAACTATCTAATCACCACCCAAGTCCGCCAATGTCTTGAAAGAAGAGCGCGGAGCAGCTCTAGCACCTCCAGCCCCCTGAATAGAACCATTACTAACTCTGGGTCCTGGTTTTCTATGGACATTGAACGGACTATTCTCTGCTGACTTGTAAGGGTCAAACTAGCGAAATGTTAGTTGTATAAAGTATTCTAAGCACTTCTCCATGACATACCGAAAATAGAGACACAACGTAAAGTCCAACAAAAACTATTAAAGCATCAAAGATGCCCTTCAAGTTAAGTCGCTTCGATAACGGAGCCGATCGCGAATCGCCACCAAGTGTTCGGCCCGGAGTCTTGAAAACATCGCCGGTAGTGGGACCGCCGAGCTTCACGGCATTGTTGATAGCTGCTGTGAGCGCAGGTGGGTTGGCGCCCTTGATGGTTTCGACGCATGTGCCGTTATGGAAGATCTTAAAGGTCGGCATGGCGGAAACGCCCTGGGCCCGCGCAATACCGGACTGGCTATCGACGTTTATTTTGGCGAAGGCGACTTTCTTTGGGCGCGAGTGTTGTTTGGCGAGGGCTTCGAAAGTAGGCGCAATCTGCTTGCAAGGGCCGCACCAGTCGGCGTAGACTAAAACGGTGTTAGGGATCATGAAGATATCCACGGGGTATTTTTATACATACAATCTGCGACTACGACGTTAGTGCCCGCAAGAAGACTGCTCCATTCAGACTCGGAGCCGATGCTAATAGGGCCGCTCATGGTTGCGATACTGTTATGGTTGAATTCGTGAACTTGAGAGGAAAGGCCACATCTGTCGCATAGCGATGTTGATCGTGACGCTGACCAAGCGCGGGAGTGGCATGTTTGAGCTGCAGAAGGTAGGCGGTGAGAAAGGCGGACAGATTCTGCCGGTCATATAGCCCCACTATCTCAACTTTTTGTTCTCTCCGATAATCAGAGCTCTCTTCGATAGCAGACTATTCGATCGTATTGGAATCAAAATGTCTTACGACGAGCGCAACTCCAAGGTCAGTCAGTTTGAACACTATAAAGGTTCCAAAACATCCTAACACCTAATAGAAAAGAAAGACCGACCACAATGGTGGTGGGCAGGGGGAAGTAAGATCCTTCAAGCCACCTGCGATTTTCCAACCCCATGATGGAGGTCGACCATGGACTGTTTCCGTCGCGATTCCCAGCAGCATTCTTTCAAAGTATGCGACCGATCAGAAACAACAATTCCAATACTAACAAACCTTAGTCTTGCCACTGCCGACCAGCGAATGGCCCAGCCCGCACGTATCGCTCGTGCACTCGCCATTTTCTCTGTTGACGAAGTTGTTGTCTTTGACGATTCCCCTCTTGCTACCAGGCCGCCCAACACAGACCCAAACAGCTACACAGGCGATACCGATCCATGCCACTTCCTCGCGCATATCCTGTCCTTTCTTGAGGCGCCTCCGTTCATGCGCAAAGCTCTTTTCCCTCTCCACCCTAACCTGCGACTCACTGCCATGCTGCCCACCCTCGACATGCCGCATCACCCAAACCCCAGAGACTATTTCCCTTACGCCGAGGGAGTTGCCATTGCTGGTCAGACTAGCACAGGACACGGAACCCTTGTTGAATGTGGTTCGGAAAACCCTGTCGAGATCGAGGCGAAAATTCCTCCGAAAACGAGAATAACACTCAAATTCCCTGAGGACGAGAGCCAATTCCCCGAGCCTGTCCATCCCACTGCACCAAGAACTGAGGGCGGCTACTACTGGGGCTACACTGTCAGAAGGGCCAGCTCTCTTTCTAACGTTTTTACAGAGAGCCCTTATGAGAATGGTTATGACGTTAGTATTGGCACCTCTGAACGTGGCGTCCCGGCCTCAAAGGCCTTCCCGCATACTAAGAGAGTCAACTTCAACCATCTTCTTATTGTTTTCGGTGGCCCACGCGGTATCGAGTTTGCAGCTATGAACGATGAAGAGCTTAACAAAATGGAGATTCAGGGCCCCAGGACAAAAGAGCTATTTGATTACTGGGTCAATGTTGTGCCTAACCAGGGCAGTCGAACCATTAAAACGGATGAGGCTGTTTTTATTGCTTTAACTGCATTGCGAGGTATTTGGGATTCTAATTAAATTCCTGGTATAGCATTTGATACCCCTGCTTGAGCTTACCTCAACCCGTGCCCTTACATTAAAATTAGTATATCAACCTTTCATGATGCATACAAAGCCAAAGTGTCTGCAACTGTGCTGTTGTTCTCAAATGCCTGGACCAGGTCCACGCCATCACGCTCTACCATTATTTTTGCTCCCACTGTGCTCAATCCCAGAAATTTTATACCTGTGCTGCGGCCTCGGATACCCAAACTCTTCTCTTGACAAAACAGTGGTGATTTGTTACTGGCGCACGTGTCGTTGTAGTTGATGAAGAATGAGTAGAGCCCTGCGCCATAGGTAGCAATATTGTTTGAGTCAACAATTCTCATTGCCCATCCCATATTGCATCTAGGATCGGTATCTCCCTGGCAGTCCTTCTGAAAGTCCGGGTCATGGAGAGTGAGTACAGGCGGAAATGGGTACTGGGCCAAAGGCATGGGTTGAAAATACGCTTGCTCCGTTTGCGCATGGCCAATGTACACATCTTTGGTGTTGACGAACTGATACTGGTATAAAACGTGATGCTCTGAACCGGTCGCACTTAACCAAATACGACCCCTCTGGGCTTCCACAAGCACACCTCGGCCCGCAAAGATAGCAACTCGCGCATACATCTGGTTCTCAAGATCATGATCTGCAACCCAGAACCAGCAGTTTTCTGTAAAGAGCCCTCCAGCATATGCCGTTACATGGAAGCTCATGTAAGCTGCCAGACACTGTGGCTTTATGGTATTGGAACCTTTGATAGCAGGGCATTCAGGAACTTGGAGGTATGTTCCCGCAAACCCACCTATACGAGTATGCACATCCCACATACCTGATGGGGTCCCAGGACTGTACAGATTGTACTCAATTAGAACGGCGCCTGCTGCTGTTCCTCTTGTTGAAACAATAGTGTCAGACCATTCGATTTGGCCAACATCTCCAGGGCGACCAACTTGAACAATTGGCCGAGGATTATTGATGTCTTCAAACTTGGGCCCTGTTCCCATGATGATAGAAGCAAGCGCTTCGCCAACTACTTTGGCATTTGGGGGAATGTAAACGGTATCCGTCACCATATAATACCCAGCATCAAGATATGCAACCAGGTTGTACTCTGCTGCGTGCTCGAATAAAGTGTTAAGTGCCTGGGTATCATCATGTGAAGCATCTCCATAAGCTCCGTTCGACTTCGCTAATATGAAAGATTGGCTTGGAACGTTTTCGTATTGGGGCTTTGATCGCTCGTAATAGATATTACGATCAAGAAGGTTTCCACTTCGAGGCATTGAGACTGGGTAGAATGCACTCGCGTCGGAATTACCCTTCGAGTTTGCATAGTGACCCTAGTTCTGTTAGTTGCTTTCACATTTCTTCTTGCTAAACCTACCATCACAAAAACAGAATCTTTTGCTGGTTGCAAAGCTGAGCGTGCATGATCAACGCCATCAGGGTCGAGTAGAACGCTTCTCACATTCTCGAATACGACGTTCTCGAAGGCCAACGAAGCTGCACCACTTATGGCCTGTGAACGGTTACGTGTTGTGGATATGGCAATGTCGATGTTTTCGAACCAACTATCAAGCATCGTAATAGAGCCAACACTATACGACGCAGGGTCCATCTTTATGCCAACTCGGCAGTTTTTGAATACGACACTTTTGAACGTCCATCCCCAGTCCCAGGGCATCCATATCGCGACATCAGCACCAACGAACCATATGTTACGTGCTGTGAACTGCTGGTTTCCAAGGACAGTGGCATTGCCGCCACCATAGAAATACAAGTCATTAAGAAGACCACCGGATCCTTCTTCGATAAACAAACCGGTATGCCTGTTCCCAGGTACAGTTGACAGTCTAAATTCACAATTTGTTATAGATGTTGCTTGTGAAGATGGCCAGTGGATTCCAATAGCTGGGAATGCAGGAGGAAGGGCAGTTGTGTCGAGGATAAGATTGCGAACTTGTCTGAAGAAAACATTTGTTGAGTTGTATGAGAGACTTCCGCCAGCCAGATAGGGGTTCGAGTCAATCAGGCCAAAACTTTGGTTGTTAAATGAGCCGGATGCTTTGATGACAGGACGATTGGTAGGATCACCAATGATTTGGGTATAGTACAAGTCAACGATTGAATCGCTGATGAGATAGGTTCTGATTCGGTTAGCCTATACTCATCGGTTTTGACTGTTCTGCTCACCCAGAAGGAACGTAGACAGTCGCTGGCGAGATAGTGCTTCCTTTACAAACACCAGGAATGCAACGAACACCCTCGCTGATTGCAGCATTGATCGCATTCGTATCATCGGTGACTACTTCGTTAGCTAACTATAGGCAAGCAGATGTGGACTACTAACTCCCGTCGCCAACTGCACCAAAATCCCTCACGTTACGAAACACACGGTATTGGGAGTCGGGATAATAGGGAGCAGTTCCATGATGCTGGATCTCTTCAAGCCAGTATTTGGCTTTCACCACACTCGCAATGGCGAGTAAGAGGAACAGTTCCAGCTTCATAACAAAGACGTGAGGTGAGATCGGTTGATGAAAGCTTGATTCCAAGGTGTAATATCCTTCAGAATATTGTAGAGAATGACTGCAGAAAGAGAGTGTTTGAAAGTAATGTAGGTGAGGTGCTCAAGAAATGGTCAAAGGGTTGGAAGGAGTGTCCCATCCTTTAAGTACTCCTGCACTTTGATGTTGAGGCTCGCAGCTGCACCTTCCCTGACTGACAGATGCGTCACCAATGGCACAACACCAAACTTTCATCCCATCTCTTCTGCTTATCGAATCAAAGATCACTCATGATCTCACGAAGTGACCTTCAGTGGTGAGACGAGACTTAAGCAGTGGGTGAGTGAGTGCATTGCGAAGTTCCCCTAAATGATACATGCATGCATGCGAACCCCGCGATGCAGTGTCCAACCTTGAATCCATGATATGTATATGCTGTGAATCAGTTACATCACGCAGAGGTACTGAGGAGAATTTCGTTTAAAATGATCAATATCTTGACTCGCAGATGAATAATGTACAACCCTCCAAGGGGTAAGTAATTGTATTTGACCATGCGACAATGTCGCGGCAGTCTTGTTGAAGACCATGCTTTTCTAGTTGAATATCTGACCCTATCCCAAAACGCCATCCGATACGGTCATAGCCCATGATTATGTAGTGTAGTATGGTTCAAGGTTTATGTAGGAGTACAACGATCTAGATTTAGATCGACGATTGAGTTGAGTCGAGAGCAACGGTCTGGCCCAGGTTTCCACTTGCCATGGCCTTCTCTCCAGAGCGCTTGCGGAGAACGTTCTCGATGAAGGCTTCACCAGCCTTGTACGAGGAGCGTACAAGAGGGCCACTGGCGCAGTACAAGAAACCCATGTCTAGAGCACGCTTGCGCCACATCTCAAACTCATCGGGAGTCACGTACTTCTCTACCTTGAGGTGACGCTTGGTTGGTCGCATGTACTGACCGAAAGTGACAACGTCTACATCTGCCTTTCGGAGTTCTGGAAAAGAAGGGTTAGCTGAGCTCTTGCTGACACTGAAAAAGCGTTCTTACCCTCGAGCGCAGACATAATCTCGCTCTCTTGCTCACCAAGACCAAGCATCAGACTGGTCTTGGTGATAGGTCCATCCTTGCCCATGTGATCCTTGACGTGCTTCAGAACAGCCAAACTCTGTCGGAAAGTAGCTCTTCGGTCTCGCACGTAAGGAGTAAGGTCCTCAACAGTCTCAACGTTGTGCGCATATACGTCAAGTCCACTCTCAGCCACGACCTTGACCATATCCAAATCTCCACGGAAGTCACCAGTCAAAGCTTCAACAAGCAATGAAGGTTTCTTCTGCTTAATTCTTCGAATCGTCTCAGCAAAGTGATGCGCACCACCGTCCGCCAGATCATCACGGTCAACGCTGGTCAACACAACGTAGCCCAGACCCCATCTAGCCAAGGCCTCCGCGGTGTTCTCGGGCTCATGAGGATCTAGCGCAGCAGGGTTTCTGTTTGTCTTTACACTGCAGAAACGGCATCCTCGTGTGCATGTGTCTCCCATAAGCATGATAGTAGCTGTGGCAGCATTCTTATCTGAACCACCCCAGCATTCTGAAATGTTGGGGCATCGAGCCTCCTCGCAGACAGTATGGAGTCCCAGGCCTCGTAGATCCTTCTTGATGCTCTTGAAGTTGTCGTTACCGGCAGGAATTGGTGTCTTGAGCCATTCTGGCAGTCGTGTGATCGTTCGCTTCTTGCCCTCGGGGCCGACCTCGGCGGTCTTGAGGGAGTAAGCCTCTGCCGGTGACAATGGCTGGGCGGGAGATGAGGTTCCGAGGAAGTCGGAGAAGTCGGAGACTGTTGTGTCCTTGAAGTAACTCTTTCGTTGGGGTTTAGCAGGCTCGCTGCCGCTCGGAGGTACAGTGGCGAAAGTTCGAAGGGCGGGAGTTGCGCTCAGCGCTTTGCGGAGAGGGGCATGCGCCCGCTTAAGCGAAGGAGCGAGAGATGCCATGGTAATTGTATAAAGAAAAATAACTCCTTTCCCTCCCAGTGAATAGAGCAAAAAGAGAACGAAGGGGGTTGGAGGGGTCGTGTGGATATGGAGGAGTGGACTCAACGTTGAGTAAAAGCTGGTGGCAGCTTCATATGGAACTCAAAATCGTAGATTCGGGGGCAAAGGCCGATGTGACCCGCACAATCCCGGCCGCCGCCCGATACCTCAACCAATCAAGAGTGTGCGCATTATCCTTATTCAGCTCCATCAAGTTTTCTCCAGCGGAACGGCGCGGGGACAGAAGAATTAAAGAATTGGTTGTACGGAGATCTTCACATAAGTACTGGTATTCTTATATAATTTTGATCCTAATTATATTGTTCAAAAGCCAGTATCTCCGGTTATCGGTCCATGTATTTATTTACTCATAGAAAGTTTGTTGTGCAAGTTTTGCTTCGTCTACATATATTTTGAACTCCGGTCTTTTTCTTTCACTATTAAATTCTCAAGGGTCCTCTAACGCCTTCGTCTCATTAGTCATCGGACCTTGAATTCCATCCATTCCGAGGAACGGGCTCGCCCGGCAATTGGGACTAGTTGGTTGGCCACAGACATTCACTTTCACTTCTTCAAGGTCCAAAGTCAGTGAGCGTGACAAAGTCTATTAGCTCTCATACTATCTACTAGCCATCCATCGTGGCTCGTCTCATCATCGTTGGTCTGTTTCCAGACACTCAAAATATCACCAATCCTCCTTTTTTCGTGTAAATCGTATCACAACCCCTATCCGAATCAAATCAAAGCCATACTCCAAGCTGCAAACCGTCCTCCGGAGGTCAAAGCACATAGGCCAGCACCTCGGATCACCTGCGCCGTCGTAAAAAGGGGTATCGCCAAAGAGAAGTATAGTAAAACTAGTTCGTTCAAGAAGCAGAGTTACTGAAAAGAACATGTATTGTTTCCACGTCACCGACGTCGTCCCCGTCTCTTTGGTCACTGACTCTCTTTGCGGCAGCAGAGTCGAGTGAAGAGATGTTGAGTGAACAAAATGATAAAAGGGGTCACCAGCCAGCAGCGTACACTTGCATGGCGCAATCAACGCGCTAGAGTATATGCTGCTGAGGAGAAAGAAACAGCAAAGTTTGAAAGCCTGCGTGTCTTGTCAAGGACAGGCGCGATGAAGCGTAAGAAGCAATCAAGCTTCTGTAAAGGCAGAGTCTCAGGACCCATCAAGTGTGAAGCAGGCGACAAGTGTCGTCCTACAATTGGTATCGTGGCGTTTCATCATGAAGAAGTAGGCCGCGCTAGTGGCCGGGGTATAAAGGGTAAATGGATAAGGAATGGAAGTCATTTGGTTCTGTCGACGAGTGTGTCGGTCGACAGTCGTGGGATCCTGGGAAGGAATCTCTTTCCATAAAACGAGCGCTTAGAGAAGGGCAGCGGCGACCATACCGGCGACACCGACCATGGCGAACTTGCCAACAGCGACAGCAGCTCCGGCACTCTCAGGTACCTCAGAAGGCTTGGAAGAACCACCAGTACTACCGGCGGAGGTGGTGGCCTTGGGGGTGGACGCAGGAGTAGTGGTGTTGTGAGCAACAGGCAGGAAGGTGGTCTTCTCCTCGACGACAGCGGTGGAGATGATCTCAGCCGAGGTCTCAACAGCAGTGGTGCTGACACCGGTGGCGGTGATGGTGCGGACCTGAGAGAGGTAGTAGGTCTTGGTCACGACGGCAGTAGACGTCTGAGTGGTGGTCTCCTCGGCGAGAGCGAGAGCAGGCAGAACAGCCAGGAGAAACTTGGTGAAATGCATTGTGTTGGTTGGTTGATGTATGAACTTTGGTTGTGGGTGTAAGTGAATGAGTGCTTTCAAAGCGAACTCGGAATATTGTTTTTAAGTGAGTGAGTGAGTGAGTTGAGTTGGGAACAAGAACAGTAAGATGCTTTGTATCCGGACAGCGAGAAGTACAAGATATGTATTCAGCGAAGAAATGTACGAGCGATAGACTCTGCCAACGAAGTCTGTGGACCGAGAAGAAGTTGTTTCGAAGCGTAGAAGGGTGGCCTGTCAAGTTCGGGGGGGAGACTCCATATGAAATACTACAACGGCGAGGGAAAAGCAAACAACACACAGACAGTAAACAGCACAGCACAGCTCGGCTTTCTTGGTGCATGACATTAAAACCAAGAACCCACAGGCTACCACACCCTTCGTCGAGGGCCAAGGCGCTGCCAGACCAGACGTTTGGTGATGGAGGGATGGGAGGGGCGGACTAGGCCCGAGCCCATTAAGCCGGTACTGGTAACACGACCTGGCTCCTATCCCTTGGTTGTGTCTCAAGTACTCGTGACCTTGGCAAGGCTACTACTGGCCTGTCATGCTCCTCGAGGGAAATTACAGCGCTTGTCTTGACAGCTTCAGGCAGTCCGGCCGAACAAGGCCCTGTCAATAACTAAGTGAGTGCTGAAACTGGGGGCTGGGCCATGTCTATACCAGTCCCTTTATCCAGTCCCTTGTTGTCGCACGTTTTTCTCCTTGGACCTCTTTGTGCTCCAGAACCGATATTTGAGACTCTGGACGCACAAAGAGGGTTTCACCGGGTATCTTCTACCCTTGTTTCCCATCCCCTAGCTCACGATGGAGCAGCCCAGGAAGAAAACTCTGCAATGTTCCTGTTGGCTACCACTTAGAGACGAGCTGACAGAAGGTCTTGACCACGGTGGCGATGAAATCATCTTGCAGCCCACTAATAAATGACTGGGAGATGAGGGAATTAAAGAGAAGAGAGAACAAAAAAAAAAGACGCTGTCTTAGTTTGTACTTGGAAGCAGAAGCCAATTAATGACGAGAGTGCTTTTTTAGTGGCGCTGCTTGCCGCTACTCATGGCCACGAGCCGGTTGAGAAGCCGGTAGAACAAGGCTTTGTCCAGTGAATTGGATCAAAATTGTGGTGTTGATTGGTCGTCTGAGTTGTCTGTGGCCAATCTCAACCAGTCAATGACTCTCATTTCAAGTCCGTCGTGACTCGTTGATGTTAATTAGGCGTTAAGCCATGCTATGCCCATTTCATAAGGTAAGGGCAGAAAATAAAATTTGCATAATTTCCCTCACCGGTGCAGTCGTCGCGTGGTCATTGGATGACCATCAAAAGGAAGGAGCCAGGCACACCCGCTTTCTCGGAAGTGGTTCCTGCATCATTAGGTTGTGCCTGGCGCTTTACCTTAATTGGTCCTCAAGTCTTAGACACTAAGCCGCCCTCCTTCAGAGACAACAAGAGCGCCAAGTTGAACAAAAGAACATCCAACACCGTCGATCATTCTTACCAACCTTCCTTTACAACGGTAAGAGCCGAATTAACACGCTAATCAAGGGAGAAAAGTTAAATGAGTTTATTTTCTTTTTGGATATCTTCCGGAATTGCGTATACGGCAAAAGATGTTAGTAGGTAGGTAGGCAGGTAAAAGGCAGTACCCAACAACCAGTACAGCACAGTAGGTATTATGCGCAGACGAAAAGCTTTGTTCGTGCTTTGTGCTTTGTCGTTGTTTATTGTTCATTCTCCTTTATTCTTTTATGCCCATCTCGCTTCGTCAAGCTGAAACCCGTCATCAATCCTGGTCAAAACTCAACGGTCTTTTCAAGAAACCTGGCCGGGGTAACTAACATCCTCTTTTTTTTTTTCCCTTTGTCGAGCGGGCATGGATGGGCCATGGAATAATTAAGCCCCGTCGGCTATGGAATAAAGCCTGGACTGGACTGGCTGTCACTGAGCTGAGTGATCGGCTACCCGCCCCGGATTTGCTTGGGATAACCGCGTGGATGCTCGTGCTACTGTACGCACTCTACTTGCCGTGCATAACTTTGTGTTTACTCTTCAATGCCGTCCGGTCTTGTTACTATTTACATCCAGCATAGCCATCATCACACCGCTCGCTGTGTTGTCTCCTCTTCGATCCAACCATTCCTACCTACCACTGACCTGTTTTCATCAGGTAAATTGACGTGGCCACGCTGTACAACGCCAACACAAAAGGAATCAATCCCTAATTGGTGTAGCGGTTCTCTCTCGTCATCCACCAGGTTTCGTTGGATATTACTGGCGGGGTCGCGTGTCTCCTCGAAGCGGCAGCTTTCCGTCGCCTGCCACCGCTAATGAGCCGGGCCCTGATCCTGGTCCTGCTGCTCAGCCCTGCAAGGGCGGTCTCCATTGATCCAAGACAAGTAAGTACATGTGGTAATTCGTTCAACTGCGTTGACGTCAAGCTTACCGTAGCAACCGGAAACCAAACCATTTCAAAACGGTCGGCAAATAAAGCTGGTCGATTAGGAAACATATCTAATAACGATGTTTAGAAAACAGTGATGTCAGACGATAAGCCTTATTTGACTGTATTATTACAACTACGTACCTTGCAGCCAAGTCCGAGGGAGGTACGATGTTTGCAGGAGGTTTTCTTGGAGTTTGCATATGCCGCTGATACGAGGTTGCCTTGCATGTCATGAGGATGATGTGTCGCGTTCGATGTAAACTCTGGCAGCAGCTTATACCAATCATTCAGTATCGTTGATTTACGCTTTGGCCTTCCGACATGTAGGTACCATACGATGGGCCAATAACAAATTCAACACTGGAATCGCCAACAGAACGAACTGCCTTAGGCACTCCCCATCAAATTGCAATTCAATCCTCCGTTGGTTGAGATGCCTAAGCTTGCCAGATTTCCCAAACAAGAACCGCCTATTGCGGCAGCTTCTCAATTAATTAAATAGCGGACTTCGACTTATGAGGAACATACTTGAGCAATCGACGCTCTTCAACAATAATTGATATCTGGTACTTCGTATACTACTGGAGTTTAGAAAGCTCGACGACAAGCTTACCCTATAGCTCTAACGAGGCAGGCGCTCAACCGAGAGCCTTACTCAAGGTTTACACCCAAAATCAAGGATGAGCTGTAAGTAAACTACAGAGAGTACCAAGATAATTTCTCCCGATTCCATAGAAGAGATAAGGCAAATGTGTTTAATAACAATAGCTGAATTGGTTGAAGAAGTTTGATACATACCTAGGTAGTGAAAGATCTTAAGGACCTGCCTAAAAAGTGGAGCATCAACCACGTCCGCCAAAGCTGGCTCGTGACGTCGCGATCAAGCTCCAGCCTCTTTCAAGCAGTTTCTTCAAACATTAAAAAAACCATTGATCTCCAGACATAAACATTTCTCTCTGCAAGCAAAATCGCTATAGCCGCCTGGATTCAAAAGGCGCAAATCAGATACAAAAAGCTTCTACATCCTAGAGACTCTCTATCCTCATACTCGTTATCGCAAGCGCTCCCGTCACATCACAGCCATGACAGACTCACCACCCACAGAGCCCCGAGCTCGTTCAAAGTCACCCGCTCCAAGAGATAGAGACGACAGGAAAGGCCGTGGCGATTCATTCCGCGAAAACAGCGAGCGCCGCCAACGCAGAGACCGCAGCTGGTCGCGCGATCGCAACCAGAACCGCGACCGCAGAGATTCTCCCCCACGCAGACCTAGAGATCGATCAAGGTCGCCAGCGCGGAGACCCAGAGGTTCAGGCGGCTTTAAATGGAAGGGAGATCGCAGAGATAACGATCGAAACCGTGACACTCGAAGACGGTCGCCGCAGCGATACCGAGATCGCGACGGTGGCAGGGATCGCAACTACCGTCGGGACGACCGTGATGGTGATCGCGGTGGAAGGGACAGGCCACGGGATGGCGACAGAGATCAGAGAAGAGAAAGGAAGGAAAAGAAAGAAGAGAAGCCCAAGCCTGCTGTTGCTCAGGGAGGTGAAGAGATGATCATCGTCAACGTCAACGACCGTCTGGGTACGAAAGCGGCAGTGCCCTGCTTAGAATCAGATACTGTGGGCCAGTTGAAGCTTATGGTAGCTGCACGAATTGGTCGCGACCCTGGTCAGATTATTTTGAAGCGACAAAGCGAGAGGCCGTTCAAGGACCATATTACGCTCGGAGATTATGGTATCTCGAACGGTGTGCAGCTGGATCTGGAGATTGATACCAGAGATTAAGATGTGCTGACATAGTTTTTCATTTTGAGCTTGGCTTAGCTTGGAGTCAACAAGATTGTCAGACTTTGGTGATGGATGGAGTCATTTGCGTCTAGGGACTAAAAATACACAATACAAATTGAGTCCGAATGAGCTATTGCAGCGCGAGCCGTGCCGTATATTTGCTAAATCGAGATACGAGTGTGCCATCACTAACGCCCGACGTGAAAGGATCAGAAACCTTCTACTGATCCATGATATCCCCTTGTCCCAATCCGACAAATGCACGTATGTGCAACGAGAGCAGTATAGTATACAGAAGCATCCAATACATCTGATAAACATCGTGCCATGAAAGAACACAAGAAATCCAAGTTGAAACATTCTGTGTATACAAGATAACATACCCAAAACAGCGCCAACTTTTGCAAAGGAAATAATGATTTTAACAGGCAGAGTAGAGACCAGCCTTAGGAGAATCTTGGGGAGAATATCTTGTTGGCATCCCAATCCATATCATCGAAGCTATGCGATTCATAGCCCGAATCCTTCTCAATGGCAGCGTCATGTACAGCAGGCAAAGGACTGTCAGGGTCCAAGTCCTCATGGCGTTGCTGGGGTTGGAAAGGCGGGGGGCCAGTCACGTCAATATGCTCCTGAAGTTGTAGGTGAGAACCAACTGTGTCAAAAAGCCAGTCCTGGCTGTCGTCGTACTCATAGTCATTCGATAACCACATCGGTTCATCTATATTGGGTGACTGTAAGAGGCCCATAGACTCGCCAGCAGTAGATGGAACTCTAGAAGGACTGGATGGCGCTTGTGATAGCCTGCTAGGAAATGATATTGTTGCGTCTAAATCGTTCCTTGGCGATGCCTGGAACGGTAGCTGAGACGCATTTGGTGGCCGAAGAAGCTGTCTACTTCGATCGTTGTAAGTAGATAGGTTCGCGTTTGCTGACGATTGCTGTGGGACTTGGAAAAATGGAGACCAATCTTGGTATTCATTAGGTAGTCGCAAACCATTTTGTAATCCTGATTGTGGCTGTTGAAAACCATTGTTAATCATCGTGCCGTCTATTGGTAAATTACCAAAGGAAGTCGGGGGAACCATAGACGAATAAGTGGATTGAGGGACTCCTTGCTGCATGTCTCTTTGCATCATTTTGTAGCCAAGATCAACAATTTGTTCTGGTTGAGTGTCCGGAAATATGATTGCAATCGGCTGACGGTTTGGTTGTTGCTGAATATCAACTCCCTGGCGTGTAAATGAGCCTCCAGAAACGGATTGTCGGGTCTGCGATCTATCAAACTCATGAGAGACAGGCATGTTTCCCTTCAGCGACGATTGGTTTTGGGATGGTACGGGGGAAGGTGGTTGATGGTTAAGGTTCGACTGGCCTTGATTGTATGGCGGCTGTGGACGAGGTGGACGAAGAATTTGGGATGCTTGTTTTGGAGCGGGCCGGCGGTTTGGGGTACTGTCGACTTGCTGTGCTTCCTTACGGCGGTTGCGTTTCCTTGAAGGAGATCTCAGCTTTGCCCTGCGTGGTGGCACGTTCGTAGGAGGTGAGCTGGGCGGTTTGTCATGGGAGCAGAAAGTCGTATACAATATGCACATTTTCTTTGGCTTTGGCTGTTCCGCATTGTAGGAACACATCGGCCCAGCCAGGTGGCATTGCATTTCCTTCTTGTCAAATTTGAACCAGCAGCGAAGACAAAGAACAACACCCTTGTGCTCACGATCTGTGAAGTCTGAGTCCTCCCACTTGTGTAGCGAACTGCATTTCAAACAATCCCCTTTTGTCTTGATAGATGGATCGTGGCTCTGACAGCTT
This sequence comes from Fusarium chlamydosporum, assembly GCA_014898915.1. Taxonomy (NCBI): domain Eukaryota; kingdom Fungi; phylum Ascomycota; class Sordariomycetes; order Hypocreales; family Nectriaceae; genus Fusarium; species Fusarium chlamydosporum. The sequence goes on from JAAVUD010000131.1 coordinate 239,154, forward strand.
GATAAGTATTTGCGAGACGTATTTTTCGGGTCCTTTCCTCGGACCAGGCCGTGATGGTCGGCCAGGTGTGTGACAATATGGGACACTTCCTCCTTGGGACCATAACAGGCTTGTCTCTCCACATTAGAGAACCGGGCCGGGTCATATAGCCAAAAAGGACATGTCTCGCATACGTTCTCGAAATCTTTATACGAGAGCATTTTGCCTGTGCTGCTAGGCAGCGATCTGCCCTGTTGTGTTCCTGTAAGACTGGTACTCTCAGAAACGAGAGATGAAGTGTTGTTCCGAACTCGGTTTCGAGGCCCTCGGGCACCCTCAACCGGTGTCTGCAGCAAAGAATTTCCATCTGGCGCAGTCGTTTTCGCAGGAACCGATGACGACGGTGAAAGAGGACGATGGAGTTGGCTGTTGACTCCAGACTTGTTCCATCTCGAAAATGTGCGTTTGCTACTTGTCTCATCGTCCGTAGAACGACTGTTCTGACGTTTGGGGGGCTTTTTCGAACTAGCGGATGTATCTGTACCTGCGACGGACCGACTTCCCCGTACAAGAGGTAGACCAATAGGTTGACCATGATGCCCACGTACCTGGGGCGCATTTGATGCAATTGGAAAAGCTTGATGGTTTTGAGAGGCCAACGTGCCTGAAACCCGCTTATCATGATACCCGTTGTCACAGTACCTTGCGTTTCGGTCAAGAGCAGTCGGGAACTGCTGAAGAGATAACAATGGGATTGTAGACCTATTCAACAACTGTTCGTTGTTCGAGGTTGTTATAATGTTCGATGTGGTAGGGTTCCGAGGGCTTGGAGTTGTATCGTTGGAAGAAGTTGTTGCCTGTATAGAAGATGGCCTGGTATTACCGGCGAGCACATCGTCTACAAGGACCAGAACCTCTTGTGTCTTGCGCTGTCGTTGATGGCGTGACCGTGAGTTGATATAAGTGTCTTGGGCAGGCTGAGAGTTATCCTGTCCCTGGAGCCAGTACCGGACAGAGACATCGGTGTCGCGGTGTTGATCGCGCTCTTCCTCCTCCAATTCCCATAGGCTAGGGTCAATCTTCCATTGCTCATAGCCTCCGAGGTCGATATCGTCAGGGCTGTTAATGTTCTGGGAGTCATTCTGACCGTTCAAACCCTGACCTGGCATTGAGTCCATGGTGATCCCTGGTTAGGCCGAAGGCCTCTCCCAATAGCGTTGCAGTGTTATTGAGAGGCGTTTTTAGTATCACCCCGCCTCAAGCTGAATGAGGATGATAGATGTTGGTTTTGATGAGCTTAAGACTCGAGAATGGTGGCGAAAGGTTGGTGATGGCTGAACAAATAATGAAAGGATGAGGAAATGAGTTGCGAGGCGCAGTGGACCAGATTAAGAGGCCAGGCAATTGGCATTGCACATACGTTGGTAACACATCGCGAAGGTATTTTTGTACCGAATAAGGCTGCGAAAATGCCATCATGATTGGTAGTAAGAGGTTGAAAAAGGCGACCTTTCAAGCTAACCCTGCTCATTTTCAACCCCCTAGCAAGACATCGCCTGGCAATTCGATGGGGGAAGTTTCATCTTCGGTGAGCTAATCTGAGTTGTTGATGCTGTTGAAGACTGAGATGCAGATTTGTTAGGAATCTGGGCCAGCGACGAAGGGAATGGGCCTTTAGAGAGTAACCACTGTCTTGGGGAGGAAGTCACACAGGCGGGTATTACATGAACCGAAATGGTGTCAGCCAGTGGTTCGCCCGGTTTCATAGGCGTCGACATATTGGGAAGGAGGGGTTCCAACGCCTGGCCTGTGCAATCCATACTGAGAAAGAGACACCCAGGTGGCTTAGGAAATAACCCGCACATTAATATTCCCACTCTACTAGAGTATACCTAGATGACAAAAGAGCTTAGGATAGCTTTAGGTGAATTAACTAATGACTTGGGCTAGTCTTTCTGTCAAGTCTTTATAGTATGCGGTTTATTTTGCAACCCAGCTGACACCAAGCACTGTGAATGATGAGTCAGATTGGTTGTATACTGGTGACATTGGGTTGCGATTACATTGCACATAACTAGGTACTAACCTAAGGGTGTGTATCATGGATACACGTTCCCTTCTTACACATTGGGGCTACCAAACATAAAGCAACCAATCCCCGACATTGTAGATCTGAATTGATAGGATCAAAGATCTGGGCAGTCAAGATCGCAATAACACTCGTCGCTAATGGACGGGGCATTCGGAAATACAAGGTGTTGTTGACCGGGTAAGTTATAGGCACCTAGTTAAGCTTTACGCCCGAAAAAGAGTAAGGCCAAGACCGCCCGGCTCGCGTAAAGCCTCCATGGCCGGGGTGGAGATGATCCACCACAATCTTCCATAGGTAACCTTAAACGCTTCTTACAAACGCCCTTACTGCGGCTGGCTTGGACTTCAATAAATAGGCGTAGGTGATTTTACGTCTTTTAACCTTGTTTGTATCTACGTTGGATTTCGTTCATGATAACCCAAAACATTTTTGAAGTGACTCGAGAGCTCATCTCAAGCCCACCCGATCAGCTTCCTTTGCACCTGACAGGTAGATGTAACTAGATTGACGTAACCTATTTCCAGATCACAAGTACAACATATCCCTAGTATCGATCTAAAATATCCTCAATGTCTCAGAAGCCACATAACATAGTCAGTAGACACTCAAACTATTGAATCTTTAAGATGACACTAGCCATTTTTTGAGTGATGGTTGATCCATCTGTATCCTATCTCACGTCGAGGACATGGCCTATCAACAGAACCATCTCATGTGGCGCACAAAGATGGTAACATTAAAGACAGAAAAAGTTTATAAATGGAGTAATGATATTGATTTCTACAAAACAAGACGAACCGCCAGTGATGTCATGCATTTTCTATAATTTAATTGACCTTCTACGTTCCCAACCTCATGATCCCATTCAACCGTAACCGTAAACATTCCCAATACCTAAACACCGAAATGCAGTTTCTTTTTCAACATTTTTAACCAACCCACTTGCGTGCGTTCAAGAACAGCTGGAACCAAGGACCGAATTGACCCCACTCGGCCAACTGGCGCTCAGGCTTCCACGAGCCGACATCAGCCATAATGGTTCGCTCAGGGTGAGGCATCATAGCAACGACTCGGCCGTCCCTGCTCTTTACACCAGCGATACCTTGAGGGCTGCCGTTGGGGTTGAAGGGGTATCTCTCGGTAACGGAACCGTAGTTATCGACGTAGCGGAGAGGAATGAGACCCGAGTCATTGATGGAGGACAGGTCATTGGTAGAGGAGAACTGGGCTCGGCCCTCGCCGTGAGAAACGACGATAGGGAATGAGGAACCACTTAAACCGTTGAAGAAGACTGAGTTCTCAGACTTGTCTTCGACAGTAACCATGGAGTATCGGCCCTCAAACTGTGTGCTGGCATTCTCAACTGGCTGAAGTTAGTCTCGATTACAAGCTGTAAGTGGAATGCATTGACATACCGAATGTTGGCCAGTGGTCGGCTCCAGGAATCAACTCCTTAACTACGAATTGTTAGTTTAACCTAAACCACAAGGGCGTATTGCTTTAACTTACGTCGAGTCAACATCTGACAACCGTTGCATACACCGAATGAAAAGGTGTCAGGGCGGTTGAAGAAAGCCTCAAAGGTCTTGCGAGCGCCATCGTGCATCAAGATGGACTGAGCCCAACCGTTACCGGCACCAAGAACATCACTATCAGAATTAGCGGAAATCTCAACTGACTCGACAAGATCAATTACTTACCCGTAGGAGAAGCCACCGCAAGCAGCAAGACCTCGGAATCCTTCCAGAGAGAGCCCGCCAAGGATGTCAGACATGTGAACATCAACAGCATCGAAGCCAGCAGCTCGGAAGGCAAAGGCCATTTCGGCATGACCATTGACACCTTGCTCTCGGAGAATGGCAACTGTAAAATGTTAGCATTTGGTTGTCTGCAATGGACGTTCAAAGGGCTTACCTCTGGGCTTCTTGACTAGGCTCTTGAGGCTGGTCATAGCTGGTAGGCTGACATCAGCGGGATCGAACTTCAGCTTGTAGTGCAGACCAGGGTCCTTGTTATCCTTGATAGCATCGAACTCGGAGTTGGCACAGTCGGGGTTGTCTCGCAGCTTCTGCATCTCGTAGGAAGTGCTCGTCCACCACTGTTGGATCTTGGCACGTTCCAAGTCGACAATGGTCTTGGACTTGTACTTGACCAAAAGCGACTGCTTGCTTGTAGGACGGACGTAACCAATGGTCTTGATCAGACCGTGAGGAGGACCACAGGTGGCGAAGCACCTCTTGAACTTGGTCTCGTCACCTCGGCGGATTTGGAAAACAGCACCCAACTCCTCGTTGAAGAGAGCGTCGAGAACCTGGTCTTCAGATTTGACAAGGTCATCAAGTGAGATGTCAGCACCAACTCGTCCAGCAAACATCATCTCAGCAACAGTGGTAAGTAGACCGCCATCAGATCGGTCGTGGTAGGCGAGAACGATGTTCTCCTGGTGGAGTTGCCACAAGGCGTCAAAGAAGTCACGAATGATTTGAACGTCACGGACATCAGGAGCCTCATCTCCAATCTGGCCAAGGGTTTGAGCAAGAGCAGATCCACCCATGGCACGGAAGCCTTGGGCAAGATCGACAAAGACAAGAACAGACTCGCCGACCTCCTCGACACGGCGAAGCTGAGGTGTCCAGGTGCTGCGAACATCTTCAACCAAGCTGAAAGCGGAGATGACCAGTGACACAGGGGCAGTGACAGTGTGCGAGTCGGAGGTTTCCTTATCCTTCCAGGAGGCCTTCATCGACAAAGAGTCTTTACCAACAGGAATGGATACACCAAGCTGAGGACAAAGCTCCATGCCAATAGCCTGGACAGCTTCATAAAGAGCAGCGCCCTCGCCAGGGTGACCGACAGCAGCCATCCAATTGGCTGAGAGCTTGACGCGCTTGAGATCACCGTTGACAGGGCCGGGCTTGATGTCGGCAGCGCCGAGGTTCATCAAACTCTCGACAACAGCCATACGAGCCGAGGCAGCGGCCGAGATGAGGGCAAGGTTAGGCTTCTCACCCATCGCCATGGCCTCACCACGTCGCTTCTTGTCATCGAGACTGAAGCTGGTGAGGGTGACAGCGACATCAGCAACTGGAGTCTGCCAAGGGCCGACGAGCTGATCTCGAACGGATAGACCACCAACGGTACGGTCACCGATAGTGATAAGGAAGTTCTTCGACCCAACTGAAGGAAGGTTGAAAACCAACTCAGTGGCTTTGGTGACCAGGTCGCTGATCTCCGAGCTGCCACACTGCTCTGTCAGGCTCTTAACAGCATCGAAGGGGCGAAGAGTCTTTTGAACGCGCTGAACGTCCTTGGAAATGCGACGTCCAGGAGGGAAGAGTACATCCATGGGGAGGTTGATAGGATCGGTGGGAGGCTGGATTGTAGGCTCACGGTCGGTCAGGACAAGCTTAGAAACACCACTCTCGTCTTTAGTAACAGCATTTCCAACCACAGAGAAGCCACATCGCTCTCGTCGGCAGATGCTGGTGAAGCGGTTAAGACCATCCTTGTTCACGAGGAGAACATATCGCTCCTGTGCCTCGTTACACCAGATCTGGAGAGGAGACATGGAGTTGTCGGCGCTCTCGACTTGTCGAAGCTCGAAATTGCCACCAAAACCGGCATCCTTGACAAGCTCAGGCAGAGCGTTGGACAGACCACCAGCACCAACATCATGAATGAAAGCGATAGGGCTTTCCGGTCCGAGAGCAACACAAGTGTTGATGACCATCTGAGCACGACGTTCCATCTCAGGGTTGCCGCGCTGAACACTGTCAAAGTCGAGGTCTGCTGTGGCCTCGCTGCCAGCGTTAGAAGAAGCAGCACCACCACCAAGACCGATCAACATAGCGGGACCACCGAGGACGATGACGTGAGCACCTTCCTCGACATGGCTCTCCTCCTTGAGAGCATGTTGAGGTCGAACACTACCAATACCACCAGCGATCATGATTGGCTTGTGGTATCCCCTGAACTCAGTCGCGTCAGATCCAGGCTCATTGGTGAGGAGAGTCCTGAAAGTACCGGTCAGTGCAGGGCGACCGAACTCGTTGTTGAAGCGAGCTGAACCAATTGGGGCTTCCAACATGATATCAAGACTAGAAGCGTAGTGAGAGGGGCGGCCAATATCAAGCTCCCAAGGCCTCTTGTTGCCAGGAATCAGGAGATCAGAAACCCAGAAGCCAGCAAGTCCAGCCTTAGGAGAAGAACCGCGACCAACGGCACCCTCGTCACGAATCTCACCACCACTTCCGGTTGCAGCACCTGGGAAGGGGGAAATAGCTGTCGGGTGGTTGTGGGTTTCAACCTTGATAAGAGGCTGAACCACCTCGCGAGTAAGCTTCCAGCTTCCGGTGGAATAGTCTGGAGCCCAGTAGTTGCCCTCATCTCCGGACAGACTATGAATTGTAAGTAATCTTATGCGCCACGAATTACGCGATCTCAGACTTACACAGCTGCGTTATCGGAGTAGGCACTGATGACGTATTCGGGGTTTGATTTGTGGGTGTTCTTGATCATACCGAACAGACTGTTCTCCTGGGCAACGCCGTCAATAGTCCATGAGGCATTGAAGACATGGTGTCTGCAATGCTCGGAGTTGACCTGTGCAAACATGAACAGCTCAACGTCGTTCTACTGAAATCAGTATTTGATTTTCAAAGTCGGACTTGTGAGTCATACAGGAGATCGACCAAGCGCAGTGTACTGCTTGACCAGGTACTCCATATTGGGCTGGTCAAGACCAAGTCCAGCCTGCTTGTTATGGTCCTGGAGGGCAGCCAGTGGGCCTCGTTCGTCGGAAAAGATATCAACCACAACAAGTGGGTTTCGGGCGCCATGAGCAAACATAGTGTCGAGAACGGGAGGCGAGAGGCTGAAGAATTCGGTCATGCGATCATGAAGAACATCGCGGAAGACAAGGTCCTCCTCACCCTTGAAAGAGTCTTCGAATTCAATATGTATGACTCGACCTCGTTCGATGCGGTTAACGGTCTTAAGGTCACAAACCAACGCAATGCTGGTGGCCTTGGAGCTCCATGGTGAGACGTTTCGGGGGCTGACATAAATATCGATGGTCTTGTCGTTGTTGTCAGCGGAAGGAGAGGTTGCGGGCTCCTCATTGGCCTCGAGAATCTTCTTGATACTGCTGAGAACGACGGGATTCTCAGTCTCGAGATCGAGGTAGTATTGCCAGGAGCCTGTGAGCTTGGCAACCTTGATAGGGCTCTGATCGTTGATACGCTGCACGAGCTTCTGAATTTCAGAAGCCGTGTAGCACGACTCGCCGACCAGGACGTGGTGCATGATGAATGGGATTGCGAGTTCAAAGCAAGATACGCCTTGAAGCTTCTACGCCAACATCCTGTAGTGGGAAGAAAAAAAAATTGGCGGGGTTCCGATAAAGGCGGCGGGATGTTCGGATGCGGGGCAACATTACTCCGCCGTGGGTAACAATCTTGGTTAAAGCCGAATCTCTCTGCAATTTGGGTGTATAATTTATTTGACATCACTCTAAATACCTTCTTGGACAACATAGCTTTAGTTCCATGCTGCTTCTGAACTTGCGTATCCTTAACCCAAGTCATCTTCATGCTTACACTGAGCAGCAATGCACGTGCCCATTAACACATCATCGCGGGGCAATGGCGGGGTTCGCGGGGCATCTTGCACTTGTTGTCCCGCTCACAGCGGAAACAAAGGGCTGTATGAGTGAGACTCTTACTTTGTTACAATCATTCACTCAATAGTGCTAACGAGAAATATTTAGATATATTCTGTGGCTTTGTTTACGGTTTCTTGACCTTCCGATTATGCCAGACTATCCGTTCATTGCTCAATTTAATACTTTTTCTGTTTAGGTATGACCAGCTGGGCACACCCCAGGCCCGGCGTTTTATTTCCTCAGCGACCCGTCTTTCAAATGGAGGACAAAGTTAACGCAGGTTGAATTTGTCAAAGGCGTAAGAAGTGTCTATTGAATAACACATCTGCGGGCTCTATTCGGTCCACTTGTTAACATGCTGGATACTGTAGTTTTCTACATGTGATCAACTGCGATGAGCAGCAAAACCCGCGAATAACTAGAAGATACGAAATGCTACTAGATTTTATGTAGGGAAATATTTGCAGCAAGCATACGTAGTTTGCGTATGAAAGGGCAGTGGCCTATGTCAGAGCCCGTGATCGGGCTGCTCTTTGTTCTTAAGAGTTTAGATCTGAACAAATGATATTGTATGGAAGTGCCTTCCCATAGGTAGCCACCAAATATCTCCTAGTCGTGCACACCAGCCTCTAGGACTGGCCTTTCCAATTGTCCTGAGAACTTTCGCACTAGACCTGTGCTATCCTGCTTAGGTAGGTAAAGATAGAACACACCTCAAACTTCAAAACGTATAGTAATGAAATTTGTAAATTACGCGCAAGCAGAGATGAGATGTTTGTGAGATTACGCCGTTGAGTCAAGTAAGACTGTTTTCAGCCACGTCTATTTCTCCATAATGTATGATGATATAGCCCAGAATACTAATTAGGGACGTGTAATTTCTGACTTGGGATAGTAATATGTAGCGGGTGAATGCCTTTTGGTCATATAGAACCAACTTCCGGCTTCAGCTGGTTGCCTCCTTGCTGCGAGCCAGGTGTGGTTCAATGGGTTGCCAGGGGCTCGTTCTCAAAACAGACGTCACGTAAATAACCATTGGACAATGAAGGATCTATATGGCCCAGACTCCCCTGTATTTCCAGGATATTGTGGGAAACTTGAGACATTGTTGGCGTCGCATGTGTCGCGGCTTTTTCTTGTGGCTGGGTAACGCTTTTAGCTATCCGGGGCCCAGATGCAATGCGATGACCACGACAAAGGCACACAATCGGTTGCCAGAGAAAGATGTCTCAGATTGGGTATTATGTGGAGCATTATTGTTTGGCAGCGGCGAGTTCTAAGACAGAACAAAATTAGATCTCGAAGGACAATGTCTCAAACGAATTATTTTGTCTCCGACTACCTTCCTGGTAGTTTTAGTAGCCCCTACGGAAGAGCGTACCCTATATCACATATGAATATTGAATTTTTAAGATGTAACAATCTATTATCGATTTGAATGCGACTTGTGGGTGAGAATAACAATAGTAGTTTGAACTGATAACTTAATTATATATTCCAACTTTGACAGTAAGTATAACAATATATCGTTAGTAAAGGCTACCCCATCCTCACGCGAATTCCGGTAATGCTGTTAGCTCTATGACTCGCCACAACTTTTAACCCAGTGACTAAGCAAAGGCGTAATGGCAGTGTGGTTTCATGCTGTAGGCTGAAAGCTTGACTTTAGATGAATGTCCAATTTGTTCATTCTTGGCAGTCAAAGCTGTCCCAATCGGGATACTTTACAGCTTTGCTTTGTCTTCATTGGCGCCCCGTTCGGATCGATCTGCATCTATTACCACGTTCAGACCTAACTGAGTATATCACCTTTTTGGTTGTTCAGGATGTGGCAGAGGTAAGTCTATAACTTAAAACCAATACTTATGATATTAAAAGCTTGAAAATCACTAAAAACGAGAAGCCTGTAGTGGTGCGAAAATCCACCATGTTGTCTATTGACCTTGTCGTACTACCCAAGAGACTTCGAACTTGCTTGATTCCTGCGGACCCAACATAACACGAGATATTCGCACAGCCGAGCTTACAGAGATCGTTATGAATACTGATAACGAATACCCAAGAGCATTGCGGCTAAAGCAAAAATAGAGTTGTACTATAGAACGGGTGCCAAGCGGGTGAATTGAAGCTCCCACTGAGGCGTTAAGTTTCTATCAAGGAGTAGTCTACTCGATAAATGGCCTATAGCCCCTTGGTGGTGTCAGCCCAAGCTACTGTAATTATCAGTAGCTCATACTGATAGACGTAGCTTGGGTCTAGACTCATGAGTCCCTCGCGTGCCTAGACCTCGAGACCATGACTTACACAGCAATTAAAACGACCCAAGGTGAATTGATTTTTGGGCTCGACAAACTTTGCACAACGATACTATACTTACCTATTAATTCTATTGGGCTAATTTCTAATAAGGTAGTTGCCACACGGAAAGAATGCAATTGTCAACGGGTAAGATTTGCCTCTCCTCTCGATGGATACAACTGGCTTAGGTCGGATAAGATTCCTGGCCGAGACAAGGGCATGATCGAGATGTTCACCAGCATGATTATGGGAATGAGACAATTCTGTATGACTCACTCATAAAACAGGGGAATAAAGATGCTAAAGCGGAAACGCTTTTTCAAAAACGCACCGGATGTAAGAGGTTAACCTGACGATCGCGTTCCTTTGGCCCAGCTTTCAGACTCGGGCATCGGTGCGATCGTCAATCTCAGACGTCATCCATTAACGATGGGCACTCGCGAAATGAGAAAATCTTGTGATCGGAGATCCTCAACATGGAGAACCAACGTGCCTTGATGTGATTGATACTGGTGAGGAATCCATCTGATGGCCCGTTGTGGTAAGTGTCGCGATATAGTTTTCAGCGATTGTGCCTGGCCCATGTGTCAACCAATGACTTGCTTCAGCCATATTGACAAACTTCCTTTTATGACGCTCTCTATCAAATGAGAATAAGAAATCTGATTGAAAATAATACAAATGGCCGCAAGTAGTTAGATCCAAGGGGCTTGGCATTCAGGCCCAAATGCAAACTCTAAAGCGACAACTCCAACAATGTGGATGTGATTGCAGTCCAGATCACGAATAAACGCACGCGGTGCCTGGACCATTGGCAGCGTTCCCCACGCGGCTTCAATCAAGATGCACCTTATGTGGCGCATGTGGCGCTTACGGCTTAGCCGCTTTCACCTAAGACAAGTACTGTAAGTTGACAAGCGCAAAAAAGGACCAAGACATGCGTCCCCCGGACCCGCGATCTACGCCTAGCCTCGGATCTCTATCACGATCGGTCCGGCGCGTTCCAGTCGATAGCTCTAAATTGATTAGACCCAAGATCTCTAAGACATGACCCAATCACCACCTAGCGCATGCAGGTCCCATCCAGGGCGACATTCTTCGGACCTAACTCCCCACACACAAAAGCTGTCAGGGATTATCACCAAGCTCCTGCGAGCAACATGAGCCCCAGCTCCATGATGACATTCCTGGCTTGTCTGGAGCGTTTTGGGAGTGCCTTTAGGGAATGCGGACATGCGGGCGAGAACAGCCTCTCGTGGAGCCAGGCACTTGTAGACCATGGCAACTCTAATGGAGACGAAAACAGATAGACCGGTAGGAGGATGAAGCCACACGATATGGCCATGCCAGATGATCATGTCCATCTCTGAGCTTCTTATAAACGATCATGGTACCGTGGGAATGAAGACTAGAAGCCTCATACGGATTTACTTCATCACCCAACTAATTTGCTCGCTACGTCTCTGTCGACAACTTGCACCATGTGGTTGTCACGGGGGCTGCTAGCCTCTACACTCATTCTCGCCGTCAAGGCCCAAGATGGAATTGAAGATGCAGCGATGCGTATTGCGTCTGGCTTCGCAGAGACTCTCATTCAGCATGCAGTGACCACACTGTCTGGAGACGCTGGAGGTGCTGGCGATACCGGTGATACTGTAAATGCTGGAGATCAAGGAAATCAAGGGAACCAAGGCCAAGCATTCGATGCGAGTTTAATCGACGCGGCTACCGTCACTCACACGGTTGATGGCCAACCTATAGTTGAAACGTACACCAGCCCCGGAGGACATCTTTTCCCCGTTACGCTTCTTCCACACCCAAGAATCACGATTGCGCCCTCGAGCGGCGACCCATACGAGAGAATTATCCAAGCTTATACTGGCGGCGCCGATGCCACCACGAACCAAGAAATCACAATCGCTGAACCAACAGGAACTAAACCCGGCACAGTTATCGTCGATGTTCCCGGTTCGGCCTATTCGTCTTTCTCATCGGGCCAGGCCGGCGCGTTGACCATCCCGCCATCAAACGACCACCCGACAGCGACAGTTATCTCAGCTTTGCCAAGCGGCGTTGCCATCACTGGTGAAGCCACAAGGACGATCCCCGCGGCAGGGGGCGCTTCTGCCACAGTTGTCATCCAAACACCATGGGCAGACGTGCCACCAAGTACTCCTGGTGTTGGCGCTGGCGTCGGTGGAGGTGCTGGAGGTGCTGGAGGTGCCGGTGGTAATGTTGGCGGAAGCACGTCTAACGTTTTGGTGATCTCGACTTACACCGGAACTGAGGTCATAACACAGGCCAGAGTCACCACTATTGCTGGTTCAGGGGGTGACCAAGGCACAGTTGTCGTTCAAGTTCCCCCAGGCAATCAGAACCCGGGCGGTGCCGTCACAATTCCTCCCAGTGGTGACAGCCATTTCACAACCATCGTCAGCCAATATACTGGAGCTGTCCCAATCTCTACTCCTGTTACGCGCCTCGTTCCCACTTCTGGAACTAACGATGGAACAATCATCATCGAGACACCTGGTCCTTCGAGCCCAACCGGTAGCAGTGGTAACCAGGGTGCTGACTCCCCCGACAACCAGCCTCAGGTTATCCCCCCCAATGGTGATAGCCCTTACTCTACCATCTTGAGGCCCCATGCTGGTTCCGACGAGATCACTACGCCCGTGACTTATACTATCCCGCCATCTGGTACAAACCCCGGAACAGTTATCATTGAGACCCCAGCCGTTCGAGCTGGACAATCAATCATCACGCTTCCGTCCGATCCTGGTAGCGGTTACATTACAATTGTTAGACAGGCTACCGGTACTGGTATTATCACAGCACCGACTACCATTACAATCCCGCCTAGCAATGGCCAGCCAGGAACGATTGTCATCGAGACTCCTGCTCCCCAACCTGGAAGCGGTGAGATTACTATTCCCGCCGGCTCAGATGGTTCTTTCATTACTGTCATTAGAGGACCGACTGGAACGGGCGCTGTCAACGTTCCTACTACGATTACTATTACCGGAGCAGCTGGTCAACCAGGAACAGTCATTATCGAGACTCCCGTCGGATCTGGCGGTCAGACCACCCGAGGTCCTGGTGATCCTTTTACTATTACCAATGGACCTGGAGGTCAGTATGTCACCGTGTTCCGACCTCACAGCGGCGATCCCATCTCGGTTCCTATTACACTCACCCAACCAGGCCAGAACGGTCAGCCAGGCACTATCGTCATCGAGACCCCTGACCCAACCACTTCTGCTCCCGGTAGCGGTCCGATTACAATCCCCGCTGGTGGCGGCAGCTCCTACGTGACTGTTTACAGACCTCATTCCGGTAGCCCCATTAGCCAGCCTATCACGATCACCGTCCCGCCTACTGGAGGCCTGCCTGGAACCATCATTGTAGAAACGCCTTTTGAGACACCCAAGGGTCAAAATGCGGTTACTTCTTCAGACGGATCAGGTGGCCAACAAATCACCATTCCACCCAGCAAGAACAACCCATATGTGACAATCTACCGACCTCACACTGGAGATCCCATTACTGTGCCCATCACCATCACACAGTCTCCCTCGAACGGTCAACCTGGAACTATCATTATCGAGACACCAGCCCCCCCAGCTCAGACTGTCACAGAAGTTGAGACTGCCCCAGGCGCGACGGTAACGGTCCAGCCTAGCACTCCTGGTGGATACACAACGGTCTACCGCCCACATACTGGTGATCCGATTTCCGAGCCTATTACAGTCACAACCATTAGTGGTTCCAACGGGCAACCAGGAACCGTTATTATTGAGACACAAGGTCCGATTACTATTACAGCCAGTGGAAGCGGCGGTACCGCAACCATATTTACCCCTGGAACCGGCAGCAGTACCACTGTTACCAAGACTGTTGTTTCGACTGCCCCAGGTGGTCAGCCAACCACTGTTGTTGTCATTGAGACTCCTCCACCAGTGAAGGTACAGCCTACCAGCCAGTCACTAGTTACAGGTCCCGATGGACTTGTAACAGTTACTGAAGAATATACTGGTACTGGAGTGATCACGGCCATTTTCACAACTACGGTAATTGCATCAGGAACTGGACCTGGAACTGTCTATATTGAGACACCGCCACCGATCAAGTTCAACCCTACAACAAGCGCTGCAGAGACAACGACTACTGGTAACGATGGTTATGTCACTGTTTTCAAGCCTTTCCCTGGTCCGGGAATCATCACTGCCCCCATCACCATTACTGAAGCTGCTCCTTCTAATGGTCAACCTGGTACCGTTGTCGTCCAGACTCCTGTTGGACAAAACCCAACAACGCCTCTACCTCAGCCTAGTACAACACAGGGAGCCGATGGATACGTCACTGTCTTCCTTCCCTTCCCCGGACCAGGTGTGATCACTCAGTCTTACACCAGGACACAGGCCCCTTCAGGAGGAAACCCAGGAACCGTGTTTATCACGACTCCTGCGCCTCTGCCTGCGACTACCACCCCTTTACCTGAGCCAAGTACTACTCAGGGGCAAGATGGTTATGTCACTGTCTACCTTCCTTTCCCTGGTCCTGGTGTGATCACCCAGCCCTACACAAGGACACAGGCCCCTTCAGGAGGAAACCCAGGAACCGTGTTTATCACAACCCCGGCGCCTGTACCCCAAACCACCCCGCAACAGAACCTACCAAGTACTACGTCAGGTACAGATGGTTATGTGACAGTTTTTATTCCCTACCCGGGACCGGGCGAGATTACTGCGCCCATCACCAGCACCCAGCCTCCTTCGGGTGGCATGCCTGGTACTGTCTTCATCACCACTCCTGTACCAGCATTTTCTACTCCTAAGCAGGCGAACGGGCTCACTAGCACCTCGTCAGGTGTAGATGGTTACGTGACAGTTTTCGTTCCCTTTCCGGGACCGGGCGAGATTACTGCGCCCATCACCAGCACTCAGCCTCCTTCGGGTGGCATGCCTAGTACTGTCTTTATTACCACTCCAGCACCGGCGTTCTCTACCCCTAAGCAGGCCAATGGATTGACCAGTACTTCTTCAGGCTCGGACGGGTATGTGACGGTTTTCATCCCATACCCCGGCCCCGGTGTCATTACTGCCCCGATTACTAGTACTCAGGCACCAGTGAATGGCCAACCTGGTACTGTCTTCGTCACTACTCCTGCACCTCTTGGCACATCGACACAACAGAATGTTGTAACTAGTACTGCGACGGGTACAGATGGCTATGTGACGGTCTTCATCCCGTACCCTGGCCCAGGTGTCATCACCGCGCCAATTACCAGTACTCAGGCCCCCGCAAACGGTCAGCCTGGTACTGTTTTTGTTACTACCCCCGCGCCTCTCGATACACCGAAGCAACAGAATGGGTTGACCAGCACTTCCACCGGTACAGATGGTTATGTGACCGTCTTTATTCCCTTCCCAGGCCCTGGGGCTATTACTGCACCTATTACTAGCACTCAGCCGCCTGCAAACGGCCAACCCGGAACTGTTTACATCACAACGCCGGCACCTATAAGCACTCCTCTCAGAGAGGCTACTAGCACGTCGGCGGGCACTGATGGCTACATCACTGTCTTCCTGCCATTCCCAGGTCCAGGAGTGATTACTGCTCCAATTACTAGCACCCAGCCTCCTTCGGGCGGTAACCCTGGAACTGTTTATATCACAACACCTGCTCCTTTGACCTCCCAGCAGGGCGCTCCCAGTACTGGACAGGGCAGCGGCGATTACATCACAGTATTCCTGCCATATCCAGGTCCTGGTGTTATTACTGCACCTATCACTAGCACCAAGCCACCTTCTGATGGTAACCCAGGTACTGTTTTCATTACGACACCAGCTGTGGGAACTCCAACACAGTCGCAGACTTCTGCATTGACTACCGACGACTATCTCACCATTTATACGCCTTTCCCTGGACCTGGTGTGATTACTTCGCCCATCACCATTACGAAGCCACCGTCTGACGGGCACCCTGGAACCGTTCTCATCCAGACGCCTGCTCCAATCAGCTCCAATGCTGATACTTATGTGACGGTCTACAGGCCATACCCAGGACCTGGTACTATCGCTGCACCAATCACTCTGACACAGGCTCCGGCTAATGGTCAGCCTGGTACCGTGTTCATCGAGACGCAGCCCACAAATGAGCCTACTCCAACTACCACCAGTGCTGATTCGGCTTCTCCGATCACTATCCCGCCTGCGCCAACCGGGCCGTATGTCACGATCTTCAGGCCTTACCCTGGCCCTGGGCAAATCTCGTCTCCTGTTACTTACACCCAAGCTCCTGTTTCTGGGCAGCCTGGAACCGTCATCATTGAGACTCCTAACTCGGATGCACCCACGGCTACCAAGACTGGACCAGTTACAGTTCCCACTGGTAATAACAACCCATACGTCACTGTCTATAGGCCATACCCTGGCCCAGGTAACATTGATCAGCCTATCACTATCACCTCTGTTACTGCCTCTGGCGACCAACCAGGAACGATCATCATTGAAACGCCTACTCCTGAGGTCAATACCAAGTTTGCACCGACGCCTACCACTTCGCCTCCGGTGACAATTCCAGTTGACGACAATAACTATGTTACTGTCTACCGACCGCACACTGGCTCTCCGATCACAGCACCTATTACCGTCACTACCATTGCACCTACGGGAGGACAGCCTGGTACAGTGATTATTGAGACACCAGGACCTGAAACCCAGCCTCAATCTCAAGCCGGGTCTCAGTCGGCCAGCACAGACAGTCCACCAGTTACCATTCCGCAGGGACAAGATGGATATGTCACAGTTTACCAACCGTATCCCGGACCAGGAACTATCACCGAGCCCATTACTGTATCTACCGTTGCACCAAGCAATGGCCAGCCTGGAACAGTGATCATTCAAACTCCTGCGCCTGCATCAGCATCTACAACCGCCTCTGCCGATGAGCCGACCACAAGCGCCTCCGCTGTTACCATTCCTGCCAATGATGGTGGCTACGTGACTGTATATAGACCCTACCCTGGGCCTGGAACTATTACTGCGCCTCGCACCGTTGGAACAGTAGCTGCAGGTTCAGGTCGTCCTGGTACAATTATCATTGAGACGCCGGCTCCTCAAGCCACTGCAGATGAGACTAGTTCAGCAGCTGATATCACTACCCAAGGTAATGATGGTTATGTCACAGTCTTCCAGCCTTATACTGGTACAGGCGTCATCTCAGGACCTATCACAGTATCAAGTATTCCTCCCTCCAACGGTCAACCTGGAACCGTCTTCGTCCAGACAGCTGTTGCACAAACTCCCACTTCAACCGAGACCGGTGGTAATGCGCCCGTTACTATCCCTCCTGGCCCGGATAACACCTATGTGACAGTCTATAGACCTCACACGGGTGCCGATAATATCACGGCTCCAGTCACCGTGACCACTATTCAAGGAGTAAATGGACAGCCTGGAACTATTGTCATCGAAACACCGGTAGCTCAGACCCCTACCTCGACTGAACAGAGTACCGGGGCTCCTGTGACTATCCCACCTAGTCCTGACAACACCTACTTGACGGTCTACAGACCTCACACAGGCACAGATTCTATCACTGCCCCAGTAACTGTGACAACTATTGAAGGTGTAAATGGTCAGCCAGGAACTATCATAATCGAGACTCCCAATCCGATGGCCCAGACTCCCACGTCAACAGACGTCGACACGCGGGAATCTTTGACTGTTCCTGCCGGACTTGGTGGCTCATACACGACAATCTACAGACCGTACACTGGAAGTGAGACTATCGCAACCCCGTTGACTAGTACCATTGAGGGAACCAATGGCCAACCTGGCACTGTTGTTATTGAGACACCTAAGCAGATGAACCAGGGTGCATCGTCTACTGACGATGGTACCGGAGCATCTTTGACTGTCCCACCTGGCCCAGGTGGCTCTTATACCACTGTCTACAGGCCGTACACCGGAACCGAGACCATTATAACTCCATTGACTAGTACCATTGAGGGAACCAATGGTCAACCGGGTACCATTATCATTGAGACTCCTACGCAGATGAACCAGAGTGCATCCTCCACAGGCGATGGTACTGGAGCATCTTTGACTGTTCCTCCAGTTCCCGGTAGTTCCTATACTACCGTTTACAGACCTTACACTGGCACAGAGGCCATCACAGCCCCTGTCACCAGTACCATCGAGGGTACCAACGGTCAGCCCGGAACAGTTATTATCGAGACCCCTACTGTCTCGGATAGCAATGCTCCAACCACAGTCCCTCCCGGCCCTGGCAGCTCGTACACAACTGTTTATAGACCCTACACTGGAACTAACACTATCACGGCTCCTATCACTACTACCGTCGAGGGTACTAATGGTCAACCTGGCACTGTCATCATCGAGACCCCCACTCTAATCCCGTCTGATAACAATGCTCCGACCACGGTCCCTCCTGGCCCCGATAGCCCATATGTGACGGTCTATAGGCCTTATACAGGTACCGAGACCATTACAGCACCTTTGACTACTACCATTCAGGGTGTGAACGGCCAGCCTGGGACTGTCATTATTGAAACACCTACCGCAGCCGATACAGGTGCCAAGGCTCCTACCACTATCCGTCCAGGTTCTGACAGCTCGTATACAACAATTTACAGACCTTACACAGGAACTGAGACCATCGCGGCGCCCATAACTAGCACTATCCAAGGTGAAAACGGTCAGCTCGGAACTGTCATCGTTGAAACACCAACAGCAGCGGGTCCAGGTGCCGATGCTCCCACAACCGTCGCTCCAGGCCCTGACAGCACCTACTCAACAATCTACAGACCTTACACAGGCACTGAGTCTATTACAGCACCTCTAACCAGCATTATCCAAGGTGTCAACGGCCAGCCAGGCACTGTTATCATCGAGACACCTACAGAAGCAGGTCCAGGTGCCAATGCTCCCAGCACCGCTCCAGCAGGTCCTGATAGTACATACATGACTGTGTACGAACCTTATCCTGGACCAGGAAAGATCGATCAGCCTATCACAGTCACAACAATTGAGCCTTCCAACGGAAATCCAGGCACTGTCATTATTCAGACGCCTGGCATTGAAACTGGTGGTAAGGCTGTTATCCCCCCAGTTACTGTTGATCCCTCACCGGGAGGCCAATACGTTACCGTTTACAGACCTCACACTGGTACGGATATTATCACTGCCCCTGTCACGATCACCACCATCGCACCTGCAGGTGGCCAGCCAGGAACAGTTATCGTTGAAACTCCAGAGCCAGAGACCCCCGGTCCTAACCCAACGGTTACCTTGCCTCCTGGACCGAACGAGTCTTACGTGACGGTCTTCCAACCTCATACCGGAACTGACGTGATCACCGGTCCCGTTGTTGTCACTACTATTGCTCCTGCTAACGGTCAACCTGGCACTGTCATTATTGAGACCCCAGTTGCGTCCGAACCTGCCTCGACTCCAGTCCCTGCAAGTTCACCCATCAGTGATGCTCCTCAAGTTACTGCGACTTATGCTACGGTCTATCGTCCCCATACAGGCCCGGAGAGGATCACGGCTCCCATCACTATCACTACTATCGAGCCCAGTGGCGATCAACCTGGAACAGTGATAATTGAGACCCCTGATCAAGAGTTACCTCCTGTGACAACCTCTGCCGGTCCTGCTGCTTCTTATGTAACGGTTTACCAACCGCATACAGGAAATGATAGGATCACAGAGCCTATCACTATTACAACCATCGAGCCTGCTAACGGCCAACCTGGTACAGTCATCGTTGAGACTCCAGGACAACAAGCACCTCCAGTGACATCGACCCCTGCGCCTGTTTCGTACATCACCATTACCAAGCCTTTTACTGGTACAGGCGAAGCCGGTGAACCGACCACGACCACTGTACCACCACAGGGAGATCAGCCTGGTACGGTTATTGTTGAAACCGCCGAAAAGGGGAGATTCGAGTCGTCGACCTCCGCTCTACCATCATATGTGACCATCTCAAGGCCTTACACCGGCACAGACCAGATCACCGCCCCCATCGTCACCACTGTTCCACCCCAAGGTGGTCAGCCTGGAACAGTCATTTATGAAACACAGGCTCCGTTTGTGACTGTGTACCGTCCTCACACTGGCCCTGACCAGATAACAGGTCCAGTGACAGTTTCCACGATTGCTCCGACAGGAGAACAACCCGGTACGATCATTGTCGAGACACCTGGCGCTGCTCCTGCCGTCACAACCACACCTCCGGCTCCGTCGTATGTAACGATCACTAATCCTTACACCGGGATGGAGATGCTCACTGAGCCGACCACTGTGACCACTATTCCTCCTCAAGGAGATCAACCCGGTACGGTTATCGTCGAGACTCAAGGTGCCTATGCGACCATTTCGACTCTGTATACCGGTACTGGCGTAATCACTGGTCCGGTTCCTGTGACTACGATCCCTCCTCAGGGCAATCAACCGGGAACTGTCGTTATGGGAACGTTGGGATCCTATACTACGGTCTACACGCTATACACTGGTACGGATTCGATTACTGGACCGACACCTATTACCACCATTCGTCCGCAAGGAGACCAACCTGGCACTGTGATTATCGCGACGCCTGCTTCTTATATCACGACCTCAATTCCGTATACAGGTCTTGATCAGATCACTGCACCAATTACCACGACTATTCCACCCTCGGGAGACCAGCCAGGGACAGTGGTTGTTCAGACACAGGCTCCTTTCGCCACGATATATCGCCCCCACACTGGACCTGATAGAATCACTGCACCAGTAACTGTATCGACCATTGCCCCTATTGGTGACGAGCCTGGTACTATTATAGTCGAGACCCCGGGCTCAGAACCTCCTGTTACTACAACACCGCCTGCGCCTTCCTACACGTCAGTATATCAGGAATACTCTGGCACGGATGTCATGACAGAGCCCAGAGCAGTCACCACTATTGAACCACAAGGAGACCAGCCAGGCACTATTATCTTTGATACGCCAGCCATTCGGGTTGCCTCCAGTAGTGCCGCTCGGGCTTCCTATGTTACTGTTTACCAACCGCACACGGGACCGGGCACAATTACAGAGTCTGTTACTGTTACTACAGTACCCCCACAGGGCAACCAGCCCGGCACTGTTATCATTGAAACGCCTGGCTCGCAACCCGCAATTACATCGGCACCTACCCCTGAGTCTTCCTATGTCACAGTATATCAGCCTCATACTGGCCCTGGCAGCATCACTGAGCCCGTCACGGTCACGACTATTGCCCCTCAGGGTGGTGAACCCGGTACGGTTGTCATTGAGACTCCAGGTTCAGAGCCGCCGGTCACTTCGAGTCCTGATGCTGAGCCTTCTTACGCCACGATCTATCAACCTCATTCCGGGTCTGACGAAATTACCGCTCCTGTCACTATCTCAACCATAGAACCGCAGGGTGGTCAACCTGGTACTATCATTATTGAGACGCCTGGTTCCAAGGCTGCGGTCACATCTGGCCCTGGAGTTGAGCCCTCATATGTTACGGTCTATCGCCCTCATTCTGGTGTAGATCAGATTACCGCTCCGGTCACAATTACATCTATCGAGCCACAAGGTGACCAACCAGGGACAGTCATCATTGAAACTCCCGGCTCACAACCTCCCATTACATCTGGTGCAGGTCCTGAACCATCGTATGTAACGGTTTACCAGCCTTACACAGGTACTGACAAGATCACGGCTCCAATTACGATCACAAGGATTGAGCCTCAAGGAGATCAGCCAGGCACTGTGATCGTTGAGACGCCGGGTTCCGAAGCTCCTTCTACGGCCACACCTGAGCCAACACCATCACCTCAACCCTCCTATGTGACAATATATCAACCTCATACAGGAGCGGACCAGATTACAGCCCCTGTTACAATTACAACAGTCCAGCCTCAAGGTGACCAACCCGGAACTGTCATCATCGAAACACCTGGCTCTCAACCACCTGTTACATCAGGCCCTGGACTGGCATCCGAACCTTCGTATGCTACTGTATTTAGACCTCACACAGGTACTGATTCCATCACTGCTCCAGTTACTGTCACAACTATCCAGCCTCAAGGCGACCAGCCGGGTACTGTCATTGTGGAAACACCCGGATCAGACGAGCCCGTTACCTCATTGCCTCCTCGTTACACCACGATTTACAAGCCTCATTCTGGCACGGGAAGTTTCACTGGTGAGGTAACAAGAACTATTGCTTCCCCTCAAGGCGACCAGCCCGGAACGGTTATCGTCGAGACACCAGGGCCAGAAGAGTCTGCTCGTTACACTACCATCTACGAGCCACACTCTGGCACTGGAAAATTCACTGGCGAAGTTACCCGAACTGTTGCTTCCCCACAGGACGACCAACCTGGCACAGTCATTGTTGAGACGCCAGGGGCAGACGAGTTTACTCGTTATAGCACCATCTATGAGCCCCATTCGGGCACTGGCAGGTTCACTGGTGAGGTGACTAAAACCGTCGCCACTCCACAAGGTGATCAACCAGGCACGGTTGTGATCGAAACACCAGGCACAGAACAGCCTGCTGGTTCTTACAATACTATTTATGAACCTCACTCGGGTACTAGCAAGTTCACTGGTGAGGTGACCAAAACTGTTGCAACTCCTCAAGGTGATCAGCCAGGCACAGTTGTAATCGAAACACCAGGCACAGAAGAATCTGCTGGCTCTTACACCACGATTTACGAACCACATACAGGAACTGGCGAATTCACTGGCGAAGTTACTAGAACCATCGCCTCTCCTCAAGGTGGTCAACCTGGCACGGTTGTTGTCGAAACTCCCGGACCACAAACAGGGAACAAGGGGGCAAACCCTCCTCTGACTATTCCCGCGGGAGATGATAGTTATGTGACTGTTTTCAGGCCCTACACAGGAACACCTCAAATTACGGCACCTGTAACAGTCACCACCATTGCACCTTCAAATGGTCAACCTGGAACTGTGATTATTGAGACCCCAGTACCTGAAACTGCTGCCAGTAGTGATTCTGGCAGTCCACCCGTGACAGTCCCTGCTGGAGACGACCAATACGTCACGATCTTCAGACCTCATACTGGTACCGGTGCAATTACAGCTCCTGTCACTGTCACTACCATCTCTCCTTCTGGAGGACAGCCAGGTACAGTCATCATTGAGACTCCCGAACCGGCCACAGTGGCATCATCGACAACCGCTGCACCTGAAGACGTGTTTGTGACCATCTTCAGACCTTACACTGGTGCAGAGCAAATCACGGGCCCCGTTACTGTCACAACAATTGCCCCGGTCTCTGGAACCGGAACTGTGATCATCGAGACTCTTGCGCCCAAGACTGCCAGCGATGTATATGTGACTATTTATAGGCCATATACCGGCACAGAACAGATCACCGCGCCAACCACTGTTACCACAATTGCCCCAGTGTCTGGTACCGGGACCGTTATCGTGGAGACCCCTACTCCGGAGCCTACAGTGGACAGCCAGCCTTCCACATCGCCAGCGATCACTATTCCTTCCAATGATGAGGGTCGCAACGTGACTGTTATCAGACCTTATCCAGGACCTGGATCAGTTACGGCTCCCGTCACCAAATATATGCCCCCTACCGCAGCGGGCGAGCCGGGAACTGTTGTCATTGAAACGCCTGTTGAGGAGCCGACGACAGAAGCCAAGCCCCAGAGTCAGGCAACTACGGCACCTGCTGTTACGATTCCCCCCAGTGATGGAAGCCCGAACATCACTGTTGTTCGTCAATATCCTGGCCCAGGTGTTATCACTGCTCCAGTTACGTCGTACGAACCGCCAAGCACACCGGGACACCCTGGAACTGTTATCATCGAGACTCCAGCTCCGGTTCCAAACACTATGTCGGGACCCGTCGAAACCATGTCGGGGCCTGCTGGCAACAATGTCACTTTCTACACCTTGGCCCCCCCTGGTGTTAAAACTCCCATCACAAGCTACGCTCCTCCGCAAACACCAGGTCAGGATGGAACTGTCTTCATACAGACAGTTGCTTCTGAGCCCGGCATGAGCGCTGCTGATGAAAGAAATGTGACAATTACGACTGAGGGGCCAGCATCTCTTAAAGATCCTCACACCAGGTACGAACCGCCTGGTACTCCTGGAGATCCTGGTACCGTCTTTGTCGAGACTCCAGGACCAGCTGGACCAGCCACTCAAGGTGGAGAGAATGTCACTATTACGACACAGGGACCTGAATCATTAACGGCACCTATCACTAGATTCCAGCCTCCTGGAACGCCAGGTGACCCAGGAACTGTCGTTGTGGAGACTCCAGGATCAGCTGGATCAGGTAGCCAAAGTGAACATAACATTACCGTCATGACCCAGGGGCCTGCAACACTTGTAGCACCAATTACAAGGTTCCAACCTCCTGGAACTCCTGGTGATGCTGGCACGGTTATCATCGAGACACCCGGATCAGCTGGTCAGGATAAACAAAATGTCACTATCATGACCCAGGGAACTGGATCACTTACTGCACCGAGTACCAGATACGAGCCTCCTGGAACTCCTGGCGATCCTGGAACAGTTTTCATCGAGACGCCAGGTCCTACGAGCAATGAAGAACAAAAGATCACCATCACCCGCGAGGGTCCCAGTGCCTTTACCACGTACTCGCCACCTGGAACTCCAGGAGACCCAGGAACTGTCATTATCGAAACTCCGCCTGCGCAATCTGCGGGAACTACTTCTGACGCAGCGATTACTATTCCTGCTCATTCCGGTAGCCCCAATGTCACTGTTATCAGAGGTGGTCCTGGCAAGGAGGCTTCAACGATCTATGTCCCTCCAACCGGTACCGAGCCAGGGACAATCATTATTGAAACGCCCACAGATGCACCCGCGACTTCTGATGTCAAATTGACATCTGACGGCCAGACTACAAGCGGACAGCCAGCCGTGACTCTCCCCCCTAGCTCCAGCAGCCCCAATGTTACTGTTATTCAACCTTATCCTGGACCTGGTTCAATCACAGAGCCCGTCACTAGATATGTTCCACCAACCGCTTCTGGGGAGCCTGGCACTGTCATTATCGAGACCCAGACATCGGACACCCCAGCTCCTACATCGGTCAATCCCGAGATCACTTTGCCTCCTAGCTCACAGAGCCCTAATGTTACCGTGATCAGGCCATATCCTGGACCAGGCTCCATTACTGAGCCTACTACTAGATATGTTCCTCCTACAGCTGCTGGAGAGCCTGGTACCATCATCATAGAGACTCAGGCAACGGAATCCAGCAATGAAGCTCCGAAGACTGCTACCGAGAAGCAGGCAACAAGCGAACCTCCTGGAATTACCATACCCGCTAATTCTGGAAACCCTAACGTTACTGTCTTCAGACCATACACTGGCCCCGGAACAATTGAAACTCCTATTACAAGTTACATCGCGCCAGCCAACTCTGGAGAGCCAGGCACCGTCGTTATCGAGACGCCTGCTGTTCAGTCAGAAAGCTCTGCTCAGTCGAAGGCAGAGTCCACTTCTGGGCCTAATTCAGTCTCAGCAGTGCCTACCACCGATGCCGCAGGCTCTATGACGCCGGTTTTGCCGGTTTCGAGCAATGCTAATGCTCTCACGCTTACTCCCAGTGATTCTCGCGATGACTTCACCATCATTGAGCCGAACACCAAGTTTGCAGGTGCCACCGAGAACGTCACGCAAATCGTTGCACCTTCTGACGGATCCCCTGGAACAAAGATCATTTACACACCTGTGGATACCGCCGGCGAGTCATCTTTGGGTCCCTCAGACACCGATACCTATGTCACGATCAGTGCAACTGTTACTATTCCAGGAGATCCTTCCACCCGAACTGGTGCCAAGTCGAATGCTGGAAGTGACGTTGGCACTACAGGTGCAGAGACCAACGTTATCATCATACCTCCCAGTGGTACCGAGCCAGGAACCGTCCTCTCACAGACCAGTGTCTATTTGGATCAGGGATTGGCTCAACACGGAAACGTCACAATTACTCGAGCAGCAGCTTCTGGGGTTACCACCCCTTTCACCACCTATTCGCCTCCCGCCCAATCGAGTGATAAGGGGACCATCATTGTGGAAGTACCTGACTATAACATCACGACCACAAGAACGGGTTCTCCTGGAGCCACCAGAACCCTGACAACCTACTCGCCCCCTGCTTCTCCAGGCGAGCCAGGATTAGTGATCGTCGAGACTCCTGATGGCACTAACAACGTCACCATCACCCGCGCAGCACCAGCATCCGTCACAAGCCTTCGTACAACCTATGCTCCTCCAGGTACCTCGGGTGATCCTGGTACTGTCATCGTCGAGACCCCCAACAATGAATACAACGTCACTATCACCCGTGGAGCGTCGGTTACTGTGCCTTTCACTACCTATTCACCTCCCGGTTCTTCTGGCGATCCTGGCACAGTCATTGTCGAGACCCCCGACTATAACGTTACTGTTACGACAGAAGCTCCCGCGTCAATCACAGATGTTCGCACCAAATATGTTCCTCCCGCCTCTGCTGGCGATCCAGGTACTGTGTTTGTTGAGACACCTAACAACGCTTTCAATGTTACCGTCACAAGGGCCGCTTCAGGCTCTGTTACCCGTATGTTTACGACTTATGCTCCTCCAGGCACCCCCGGTGATCCAGGTACTGTCTTTGTTGAGACTCCCAATTATAATGTTACTGTCACTCGGGGTGCGTCGGTGACATCGCCTTTTACGACCTACTCGCCGCCTGCCACTCCCGGCGACCCTGGCACCGTCATTGTTGAGACACCAGACTACAACGTGACACTTACAACGGAAGCGCCAAAGACCGTCACAACCTTGCGTTCGACTTACATCTCCCCCGGTAAAGCTGGAGACCCTGGTACTGTTATTATTGAGACACCAATCGGACCTTATAATGTAACGACCACTCGAGGCGCCTCAATCACGGCACCATTGACAACCTACTCTCCTCCTGGTTCTCCTGGAGATCCTGGAACTGTTATCATTGAAACACCCGACTATAACGTGACGGTTACAAGCCAGGGACCCAAAACAGCGACTGCTGTATTCTCAACTTACCTACCGCCTGGTAAGGCTGGTGATCCTGGGACAGTCATTGTTGAGACACCAGCAGATGCATACAACGTGACCACCACTCGGGGTGCTTCGACCATCACAGCACTCTTCACAACATACTCTCCTCCTGGCTCTCCGGGAGATCCTGGAACTGTGATTGTTGAAACACCGGATTACAACGTTACGATCACGAGTCAGGGACCCAAGACAGCGACTGCTGTATTATCGACCTACCTACCGCCTGGTAAGGCTGGTGATCCTGGCACCGTTATTATCGAGACCCCCATTAGTCCATACAACATAACAACGACTCGAGGCGATGCTTCGATTACAGCCACGCTTACGACCTACTTGCCCCCAGGACAGCCTGGCGACCCCGGAACTGTACTGGTCGAGACGCCTGAATACAATGTCACGGTCACCGGCACGGCTACTGACTCTGTTTCGGATACTGTCACAAGATATAACCCGCCAGCCTCCGAGGGTGATCCAGGAACCGTCGCTATCATTATGCCCAACCAAAAGGCTGCATCAACCTCGCCAAACCCATCTGATGCTGACGGACCAGGCCAGAACGTCACTGTCTACCGACCTGGACCAAGAACACTCACTGGTCCTGTCACTTCTTATGTCCCTCCTGCGAGTCGTGGAGGCAATGGCACTGTCATCATCGAAACTCCTGGCCCAGCCACTGCTTTCAACATTACTACGACGCAGACAGTCAGCACCATCACCGCGATATATACAACATACTTATCAGCCGGTGCTCAGAACGATCCTGGAACTATACTTGTCGAGGTTCCCCCCTCGCGCAACGTGACTGTTACGGAGGAAGACGCTACCATCACGGCACCATATACCAGCTACTCACCACCAGGTGCTGATGGCGATCCGGGTACAGTTATCATTGGCATGCCTGCTGACCGTAATGTGACCATTACCTCTATCGTCAGCACTCAAACTGCCCCTTACACGTCCTACCTACCACCGGCCAACCGTGGTGATCCAGGCACCGTCGTCATCCAATTACCCCCTGATTCGAATGTTACCACAACGAAGACAGTCAGCGACCGAACTGCCCCTTATACCACTTACTCTGGCCCTGCGAACAGAGGTGACCCAGGCACTGTCATTATAGAGGTACCTCCTGGACGTAATGTGACAGTAACACAAATCGACAGTTCGATTACTTCTCCTTATACAAGCTACTCATCGCCTGCTCAGCCAGGAGATCCCGGTACGGTCTTCATCGGAATGCATCCCGATTCCAACGTAACTATCACGACTGAAGTTGCAAGCCGAACTGCTCCCTATACCACGTATTCTTCGCCAGCGAATCAAGGCGATCCTGGTACAGTCATCGTGGAGATTCCGCCCAGCAGAAATACCACGATTACAACGGAGGTAGCTAGTCGCACTAAGCCATTTACGACATATATATCTCCTGCAAATAAGGCCGACCCAGGCACTGTACTCGTGGAAATGCCTCCCGATAGCAATATAACCATCACAACAGAGGTGGCAACCCGCACCAAGCCATACACCACCTTTGCAACACCTGCCAACAAGGGGGATCCAGGCACCGTCATTGTTGAGATGCCACCTGACAGCAACGTCACTATCACAACTCAAGTGGCTGGTTTGACTGCTCCCTACACTAGTTATGCTTCCCCAGGAAGCAAGGGCGACCCAGGCACTGTCGTCGTTGGAATGCCGCCAGACAGAAATGTCACTATTACGACTGAAGTGGCCGGCTTGTCTGCTCCTTATACAAGTTACGCTTCTCCTGACAGCAAAGGCGATCCAGGCACCGTTATTATTGCAATGCCGCCAGACAGGAACGTTACACTCACGACTCAGGTGTCTGGCCTCTCTACTCCCTACACTAGTTACGCTCCCCCAAGGAGTCAAGGCGATCCAGGCACTATTGTCATTGGAATGCCGCCGGATAGGAACGTCACTATTACGACTGAAGTCCCTACTCGTACTGCTCCCTACACGACATATTCTGCCCCTGGTGCAAGAGGTGACCCAGGTACTATTATTATCGAGATGCCTCCTGATCGCAATGTAACTATCACCACCGAGGTTGCTAGTCTTACTGCTCCTTACACCACATACTCCGCTCCCGGAAGCCAAGGAGATCCAGGCACGATTATTATCGGAGTACCACCTGATAGAAACGTAACAACCACAGAAATGGTCCCCACGTTGACCATGGCTTATACTACCTATTCGCCTCCAGAAAATCGCGCTGACCCAGGCACTGTCATTGTACGCCTCCCACCCGATAGGAACGTGACTAGCACCACTGTAGTTTCTGCTCTGACGGCGGCTTCTACTGTCTATTCCGCTCCTGCCAATAGAGGTGACCCAGGCACTATCATTATCGAGCTGCCTCCAGACAGGAACGTCACGACTACAGAAGTCGTTAACACTATCACTCGAGCTACAACGACTTATGCGTCGCCTGCGAACCAGGGCGATCCCGGCACTGTTATTGTACAGGAACCTCCCGAGACTAACACAACCATCGTCGAGGTCATTCCTACAATTACACGCCCGGCTACTAGATTTGTCCCCCCTGGTACTCAGGGTGATCCAGGCACTGTATATATCGATGTTCCACCGAACCACAACGTCACAATCACTACAACAGTCAGCACAATTACTCGCCCAACTACAACGTTTGTACCCCCTGCTACTGAAGGAGACGCCGGCACTGTATTCGTCGAGATGCCTCCGGAGTACAACGTCACGAAGACTCAGACTGTCCAGACAATCAGCAGGCCGGCCACTCGATACTCATCCCCTGCTGAGGTTGGTGACCCAGGTACTGTGTATCTCGATATGCCACCGGAGTATAACGTGACTGTTACTACAACCATCTACAGTCTCACACGACAAAGCACAACGTTTGCTCCGGCTGCAACCCAAGGAGATCCAGGCACAGTCATTATTGAGATGCCTCCTGCTTACAATGTTACCACAACTGAGACTGTGCAGACAATCACCAGGCCTACCACTCGTTACTCTACGCCAGGTGAGATTGGCGATCCTGGCACAATCTATGTCGATCTACCGCCCCAGTACAATGTAACTATCACGACGACTGTTCCAACTATCACAAGACAATCCACGACGTTTGCTCCCGCAGCAGAACAAGGCGACCCTGGTACGATCATTATCGAGATGCCGCCAGACACCAACGTGACTACAACTCAAACGGTCTCGACAATCAGCAGGCCAACCACTAGGTACTCTAAGCCTGGAACTGCTGGAGACCCTGGCACCGTATATGTTGATCTTCCACCGGAATACAATGTCACTGTGACTTCCACTGTTGCGACAATTACAAGGGTTGCAACAAAGTTTGCCTCAGCTGATCAACAGGGTGACGCTGGCACAATCATCATACAGATGCCACCAGATACCAATGTCACAACAACTGAAACGATCTCAACGATCAGCAGACCGACCACCAGGTACTCTAAGCCTGGAACTGTTGGAGATCCTGGCACTATATATGTTGATCTTCCGCCGGAATATAATGTCACTAGTACCACGACTATCGCGACTATCACACGAGCGTCAACCACATTTGCCTCGGCTGGTGAACAGGGCGATCCTGGTACCGTTATCGTACAGCTTCCCCCTGATTCCAATGTTACGATATCGTCCGTGGTCCCCACCATTACCCGCCCTGCTACACGATTTGCGACCCCAGCGACTGCAGGAGACCCTGGAACTGTCTTCCTCGATCTTCCGCCGGAATACAACGTTACGACTACTCAGACCATCAGCACCATCAGCAGAGCTACAACAACATACAATCCTGCTGGTGAAGAGGGTGACCCAGGCACTATCATTGTACAGGTTCCTCCAGAATACAATGTCACCACAACGGAAACCGTCAGCTCAATCAGCCGGGTCAGGACTACATATAACCCAGCTGGTACACAGGGAGATCCCAATACAGTCCTTGTGCAAGTACCTCCCGATTACAATGTCACAACAACCCAGACCGCCAGCGATATCACCCGCGTCCGAACTACATACATCTCAGCTGCGACCCAAGGCGACCCTGGCACAGTCCTTGTGCAAGTACCTCCCGATTATAATGTCACAACAACCCAGACCATCAGCACAATTAGCCGGGTCAGGACTACATACCAACCGGCCGGTACACAGGGTGACCCGAACACGGTATTTGTACAGGTTCCGGTTGACTACAACGTGACTACGACCGAGACTGTCAGTACTATCAGTCACGCCCGAACCACATACAACCCAGGAGCGACTCAAGGCGATCCAGGAACTGTGCTTGTTCAACTCCCACCTAACGTTACTACAACAAGTACCGATGCCACAGTTCTCCAGGTCTTCACAACCTTTATTTACGCCAGTAATGATGGTGATCCGGGAACTGTACTCGTCGAACTTCCCGGCGTGAAGCTTGCACCCTCGGGAGGTCTGCCCTCGGGCACTCAACTATCTGCACCTTCTGCTGGTTTGCCATCAGGATCTTTGAGCGCACCCACAGCCGGAGCCCCTTCAGCTGGTCTTCCTTCAGCCAGTCTGCCCTCTGGTACTCAGCTGTCTGCGCCTTCAGCCGGTCTTCCTTCGGCTAGTTTGCCTTCTGCTAGCCTACCTTCAGGTACTCAGCTGTCTGCTCCTTCGGTTGGTCTTCCTTCAGCTAGTTTACCCTCAAGTACACAACTATCTGCACCTTCGGTCGGCCTCCCTTCAGCCAGTCTTCCTACTGTACCAGCAGTAAGCATGCCTTCTACAACAGTACCAGCAGTAAGCGTGCCTTCTACAACAGTACCAGCAGTGAGCGTGCCTTCTACAACAATACCAACACTCAGTGTCTCTTCTGTCGCCATACCACCAGCACCGATATCAAGCTCCTCCTCGACCGTTCAGGCGCCTGCTCCCGTGTCTACTAGTACCAGCAGCAAGATGCCCCAGGCCTCGTTCGGTCCAACCTTTGACTGTGACAGTACTGGTACCTATGGATACACCATCTCGACTCTACTGGGCAACACCCTCACCAAGGTCAATCTTGTCAATGGTGCCCGCACTGTTATCAAGTCTGGCATCGGCCCTGGTGGTGTCCTACTTAATCTGGCTGGTACTTCAGGAGCTATCAACAGTATCGGTTTCAATCCGCTCGACTACTACATCTACGGTTTTGTCAATCAGGGTCTTGTCTCTGGTGTTCTCTGTGGTTTATTGGGATGTCCCAAATCTCAGCTTGTCCGCATCGCCTCGAATGGTGCCTACGAACTATTGCCACTTACCATTCCTTCAAACATGCTCGACATGGGCGATGTAGATGACCAAGGACGACTTTGGGTATCTGAAAGTGGAGCAAAATGGTGGTGTGTTGACTTGAATCCCAAGTCGGCCAACTTCGGCAAGCTCATCAACAGTGGTCAATCCACTACAAACCTCCTTTCAGGTGTTGGCGATTGGGCTTATGTCCCTGGTGGGGGTGATTATCTCTATGCGGTACAGGCTTCGGTTATTGAGTCAGGCCTCATGCGAACCAACATTGTCCGATGGTCACGCACCACACATGTCTGGGAACGCTACCAGACATACCCCAACCTGTTGCTTACGTCTCTCAACCTTGTCTGGGGTGCCGTCATGGCAGGTCCTGGCGGTACTCTGTATGCACAGGAGAACCTCCTTGGTCAAACATGGAAGTTTACTTTGGGAAGCACGGCCAACCCTGTTCAAATTCCAGGTGGTTCGATCGCCAATTTACAAGGAGACGGTGCAAGATGTATCGCACTGGATTCTGCGAATCCCATTCCCACCGCTCAACCGACTACTGTTACTTTAACAGTAACAGTTCCACTACTACCGATAGTGATGACCTCGCTGGCGTTACCAGGTCTCTTGGGTGATCCGGCTACCTTGTACATAAACGTGCCTCCCAAGTCGACCGTGACGACAACGCAGACAATCAGCACTCTTACTAAACCTACAACAGTCATTGTGACTGCCACCTCCCTTGGCGTCCCTGACACGGTTTTCGTCCAGTATCCCCCGATTACTACCGTCACAGTCACTACAGCTGGTCCTACCAACTTGGCCTCCCTATATACCACAACCTTATCACCTGGTCAGCTAGGTGCTCCCGCTACTGTTCTCGTTCAAATACCACCCGTCACAATCACTACAAACGGTGGCACCTCAATCTCCGTTCCTTACACTACCTACTCTCCACCTGGCGCCAGCGGCGACCCCGGTACTGTGGTTATCGCAACACCGGCTCCTCGTCCGACAGTAACCTATACTAGTGCCGGTCCCCAGTTCAGCTGTGATGTCTACGGTTATCTCATGCAAAAGACGGCCCTTTACCGCGTTGATATCACTAGTGGCAAGACAACTCTCATCAAGAGCAATGTCGGAGCCGGTGGTTGGATCAACGGTATTGGATACAACCGTTACGACAATTACATCTACGGTATGTACCAGGACGACACGGGTACCCAACTTATCCGTATCGGCGGCGATGGTACTTCCACCATGCTCACAGCCCGTACCAATGATCGTAACATCAACATGGGAGATATCGATAACCAAGGTCGCTACTGGATCTCCAACTCGGGAGGTGCTTGGTGGACCATCGACCTTATGCCTGGCTCAGCCAAGTATGGCCAGATCATTATGAGCGGCACTGCTACAACTAGTCTCAAGGCCGCCGATTGGGCCTTTGTCCCAGGAGGTGGTGACTACATGTACGCCGTCATGTTCGACAGTAATGGCGTCGGTTCCACCTTGTGCCGTTTCAGTCGTACCACATACACATGGCAGACGCTCAAGTCATATGGATCTGTTGCCGGCAGCAACTTCTGGGGAGCAGTCTACGCCTCTGCCGACGGTTCACTTTACGGTTCAGAGAATAACAGTGGACAAATCTTCCAGTTCCCCGTTGCACCAACGATCGGCAATCCCAAGTTCATCGCAACTGGTCCAGTATCCTCATGGAACGATGGTGCCAGGTGTATCGACAGTCAAACCCTCTAGTAGGAGGGTTACCTCTATCCCTAAAACCTTTTCTATGTATATCCACCACAGTCAGACACGCAATGTCTAAGACTATAAGGGATGCAACCCTTTCCTCCTCTGTTTTCCTATGTTCCCGACAGTCAAGCACTCGAGCGTCAAGAAGACGGGTGTTATGGCACCTGATTTATTTCCTATGTATAGCTACAGTCAGACCCTCAAAGTCCAAGACTGGGAGGGTTTTGACCCCTGATTTGTCTCCTATGTCTGTATAATTTGTATAATTAATTAGTTATCATCAAGATTGGCAGTGTGCTTTTGTACAGAAATTGATAGTACCCATTTTATTCAACGTTTAAACCTTCTCAAAGTGAAATTGACGTGACTCCATTAACCATAGGTATCCGATATCTTTGTCCAAGCCGGTGAGTGCTGACGTGAGTGTGACTACTGCTTATACCATATCAGTACTTTTATACAAGTCTCTACTATCCGTGACGTGTTTGAATGTACCCTCGTTTTCACCTCCCTACATCTCAAGTAGCTTGAGATATACAGGCCAGTAACTCGTGTCACGTGCAATAAATCTCCCACATACCTACACAGCCTCATCTCTTGCCCCCCAACTTCTCTTCCTAAACTGAGCTCAAGCAAGTGCTATTGGGAGAATCAAGCCTATGCAGCTACGGTTGATTATCTCATTCCTTCACTCATTGACAGCTGAAACAGCTTTTGCTCTCCATGCGCTTTGTGAAATTACTTCACCTCTACGGTTGCTTGTTCTATACATGCGATAGTTGAGCATGTGGCCGACAATAAGCTACGCCTTGATGCCGAACTTTTCAAGATGGGTTGGCTCCCACTGAGACGCCGAAGTCAATCGGCCGTTGATGCCCTCTTTCCGGTACATTAATCGGGGCTTTCTTCTGAAGTATATACAACATGGAGAGAACGGCCATAAGTGGTTATCGTTGGTCGTATTCGTTGTCGCCGAGTCATGGCCGATGTGAGTCCATCACTCTCGCGACGTCTTTAGTGCTGACCATGGGTTGTGTAATCGTCAGACAAGAGAGATATATTATACGGACGTGCACCTCTCCTAACATTATCGCCCGTTTCAACTACATCAACAGTGAAAAGTAACGGAGACGAGGTTATGCTCATGGCTCCGTTGTCGGCCCCTTCCTCCGTAACGTGGGTTCATGCAGATGGGATGCCCCGTTATCTCCTCATAATTACCTATTTTACCACACTCTTTACATCACTACGGCATAGCATGTCACTGCCAAGTCGATCCACCGATTCGATTCTTCAGCATAAACACTATCCATATACCGCTCTCCCTCCATTCTCTCCGTATCTTCCCGAGTTTTCGCGGCCGTCTTTGAAGTATTCAATTTCAACATTTCCACGTCTCTTAACCTTTTTTACAGCGGCTGCGGCTACTGCTCCATATGTCATCACTAAAGCTTCATAACTGTATTCGAAATGTCGCTCAACTTTCATCTGTTCCTGGATCTCCCTTACGAGATACGAGAGCGGATCTGGAAACTCACCATACGCTCTGATGAACCAGGAGTACACTATTTTGCCATCTCTGCCAACGATTCTCGGACACCATCAAAGCACATCCTCAATGGAGTAATTACAAACGCAAATGTATCTAACATCATTCTTTCAGCACCAAGCTGGGTGGTCAAGTCCACCGACGATATCCCTTTGATCGGTACAAAAAGAGAACAAAGCCAAACGTCATGGTATTTTAAGAACCCATCAACATACGTGCTCGACAGCGGCCTTTGGACAGCTTGTAGAGAATCAAGTGAGATAATACGGAAACATTATCGCTTGAAGTATTGGCAAGATGTACGGTGCAGCTCATCGAGTACACGGCTCGTTCAGCCAATGTCAATGATGCCAGAAATGCTGCGTTTCAGAGACGGAAATCTCAAGGATCAGTACACCACTATACGTCCCTACAAAGATCTATTTATCCTCCAACCCGATAGCTGGGACTTTATCTGGTACGGTCTGCGACATCAACCCCTTGCGGCAAGACGAGGAGGAACCTACGGCCTTGTGAACCTGGCCATAGAGTACAACCCTCGTTGGCATAATGGCAGACCTCGACTTGCTGAGATGGCTCAGAGGGTTATCGATGCAATAATCAACGCCCATGCCTTCCCTATCTGGGTAATCGACTACAGCATCAAGGCCTCCTGTGCTCGCTCTCATATCCCACCTGAAATCGAACAGATTCAAGGTGGCGTCTCGGCGTTTTATGGACAAGGTCGTCGATTTGTTCAAGTTGAAAGCTGGGAAGACAACAGAACCGAAAGTGGGGAGACTGACGGTCAGCTGTCATGCTGTAGGGAATTCGTCCATGACCTGGAGCAGGCGATATATAACGAGTGGGAGGAGTGTTCTTTAGATCTTCATAAACGTATGCCGAGGCCAGTTGTTGGGATCTTGGCATGCGAAGAATATTGATGAACGACTCGTCTCAAAATGATCAGGATACAACGAGCGTGGACGAAAGGCTTCCGATGCTAGCAGCAGCGCCATATACCTCTCGCGACGTCTTCTCCTCGCAAATCGATCGGGGATTTGAAACTATACGCTGACGAGGTCGACACCGCGTAACTCAGATGATAAAAGCGAAGCCAGCATTCCGATTCATGAGACCCAATCGCCTTCCGTTTACCCGCAAATGCACCTATACTCCAATTAATAGTCCGGCCTCTTACATCATCAGACAAGGAGACATCGATTATCTGACGCATTGACAACAGTCTCTTGCATCCACTAAACGTGCCTGCTTCGCCTACCCAGCATTATTAGAATATCAAACGCTTTGATATTATGTTTGAGCCATAGATCAAGCGGACCAAATTGTCCGCACCAATTTGACGCCATGAGAAGCAAAAGCCAAGAACCGGAGGCTCCCGTCAACTCCAATTCGACGGAAATAATCTTCAACGACAATCAGACCGCACATGAGCCCAGGCTATTTCGTATTCTTATCGATGGCTCTATGAGTCATCGAGGAGGCTTGGTTGATTCTTTTCACTCGCCTTGTACTGTTACATGGCGAATGCTTTTCAAATGCAGGTGTTTGTCGCTATCTCGACCACGTAACCTGACGATCGTGTTTTTCATTGTGATAGCTCTTGGTCCCATTAGGATCTGACAAGTGTCCTCTTCTCATTCTGAGCAACATTATCTGAAGGAATATATCATCTTGCCCAACCGAATCTTCATGCCTATCCCCGTCAGCCGCGTAACACTTCTTGCCATGGCGTATTATGCTATACCTAGCTTGTCGAACTAGAAAGCCCTCGCCTTACGACTTGCCTAGTTTGTTGCCTGAGATGCATCCACTTTAGGCATATCATCAGATGATGTGAGGTCTATTGCCCAATATTTGATCCTACGAGCCCAACTTGCCACGAGATTGATCCCATCGATGATATTTCCATCCAAGGACGGCTTACCCCACTGCTCGGAATTTGAGAACAACTGACCTTTGACAACCACTCTTTGGCTTTCGAGGAGATATAGCTCCGAGTAGGGTCAGGACCCGCTCTATATGTTTGCGACGAGGTTGAATAGGCGAGACTGGCGGTTAGAATTGGCGGATCTTTGGATCAAAAGGCTGACTCTGTGGGGTCATACAGCGTCGTAATATTGGACCAAGATACCGCATCTTGGCACCTAAATAAGGCGATAAATGCGAGCGACGTTGCGTGGGTGTGTATCCTATTTGAGAACCGATCATGCATGCAGGCATGTACGTATGTAAAGTACAGCTGAATGGCTCTATACTCAGAATGGGATGGTCAACCGTTGAGGGTGGGCAGGCGGGATAAGGATTGTCTGAAGCTGCAGTATACATACCGTACGTATGGTGATGTGCTATTAGCTGTTTAGTTAAAATGGCCGAGTCTAGATAATCCTCGGGCCAACAACTGTTTCCAAGAACATTCTAGCTTGTTCGCTGACGAATATCCATTGATGTAGTTGTTTCAATAATCTAGAATCTTCTTCCGCGTAGAATCTTCTGGGAGACGACAGTTGACGGTTATGACGTCAATGAGGCAACTCGAGATCGTGGCCAACTTTACGTACAGTATGGGACGAAAAGGTACTGGACAGTGAAACACAGTGCAGGTACCTGTACACTTACAATCAATCCTCTGTAAGATCCATCCGTGCTGCCGGGCCTCTGTGGCTTTTTTTTCCAGTGAATAGTTCAGTGGACCCTGCTCTGCTAGGCCAATGCTCCCTCAAGACCAAGACCGGAGGTGACTCCGGATCGTTTTTCCGGTGCCTATTGGGTCCGAGAATTGAGAAGGAGGAAACTCTCCGCCAGGGGACAAAGACCCTGAGATCTACTTGTCCAAGTCCCCATGATTTACATGCTCTACGGATTTCGCATATCGCTGTAAGCATTGTTCACTAGGGCAATACTCCATTCCCCATCCATCAACAACGTTACGATCCACCCCGGAAAACCCTCTCCGACTTGACTTGACCGCTGAGGGCACTTTGGAGCCCGTCCGCCAACAGGGGTTAAGCTCTCTCCAACACGACTCATACAATTGACCAGTGGTATCATTGGGAACCCCTCCGTCTTTGTCGAACTACTCACCGCTTACGTTCGGTTTCCTCTGTTTTGCGGGTATGTGGACATCTATCTGACAGACTCCATCTGTCATTGTGAAATAAGGGCCAGTTCAGATACGGAGCATCTGGGGCACAAACATAATGACCAGGCGTGCCAGGCATTGTTTCATCTCGCGATCGATAGCAGGGGTCTTTTGGGTTGGGTTGGTGCATTATTCCCCGTTGTATCCGCAGAACGGTTGCAAAGGCAATTCACAAACCAAACACGAAGCTCCATTATGTATGCGAGGCATCAATCTTCGCACACTGAACCGCGGAAGAGGCAACAGTTGGCCACCAGGCGCACTAATCTCTAATCCGTTCCGATAAGCTGAGACCCCTGCTGGTCGGCAGCTGAGTGTGGCTCTGTCAGTTTCCCAGGCTTCACATGGCACGGGCGGGTGTGCCGGCATCATGGGCCAAAAAGCGCAAGATCTTCGAAGTGCAGCTTTATCTTCCACAAGTCCGCACCCGTGCCCAGAGCCTTGACCCAATTGACTCCTTCTAGGGCTTCGCGAGGACATCATTCTATGTTCTAGACTACGCCACAGCGCGGTATATAGAAATGCCCGTTCATCACTGCCGAACCCAATCCAAATGTCCCAAATGATAAAACGACCGCGCGATTGCCAATGTTGTCCTTCCCAATTAATACACATGCTGTTTGATATCCTATGGCTTTTCGCCGATCTTGGAACATCCTTTCTTGCATTATGCGGATGCCATGATCGGGCAACAAAGCCGCATGGTCAGGTTGTCGTGACGTTCTGGACCTCGTTTTCGATTAGACTCAGTGACCGGGGTATCGGGATGTGGCTTGACATGCTGACTGTAAATCTCCCACTCACAACCACTGTTTCCCAACAGGGGTTTGTTCTCAAAGGCCGTGCGCATACAGGATCTTGAGTGACTCAATTTAGTGGCCGTATTGAAGATTCCGAAACTTTATAACTGCCCCTCAACCCGTGGAGAGTCACGATGCATGACCCTGTCGTCGTGCCTGACCCGTGGCGCAGCTTTCTGAACCATGTTCTACGGTTGGGAGCACGTCAACTAAGGTACACTGTGCCTCAAACAATTTTTTTTTTAGCTTTGGTGCAGCTGGGGTAGTTTGAGCTGAATTCGAGGGTGATTTGGCCCCGTTAGATTGATGGGCCTTTTGGCTGTCAGCCAGTCAGGTCGAAGGCATGACGGGACGCCGTTGGATCTGCCGCAAGAATGCTCCATTTACGATCGTGGGTCCCGAGATCGTGGACCACGAGGACCCTGACAGTCGTAGCGTCGGGATCTTTTAGTTCAGGTCAACCCAATTCAAAGTCAGATTTTTGCACTTTGCTGCATTCCACGACAGTTGGTCGCCCGTTCAATAATGCAAGCCTGTCAAGCCCAGCTTCCAATTCAATATATAACCACTAGTCAGTGGCGCCATTCCGTCTTCTCGCACCGATAGTGAGGATTAGTCCATTGCACACGAGTCTTTGACTCTCAGTCACCGGACTATTCACTTTTCTGGAGCCTCATTCCGAATCCCCTCTGCTTGCGAGTCAATGGCGAAAGTGTGACGACGGATGTCTCGGAGAGAGTTGTCCGTTACTTCAAGGCTGATCAACAGCAACGGCTCCGTCACAGTTGTCGGCCAACACCAGTGTCAGGTTGAAAATGCCAATGCGAATGCTGTCACCGAGGAAATGCGAGTCGAGTCTTCAATTTAGGTGGTACAGTACAGCAGCAGCCTTTGCAAAGGAACTGCTTCTGTCCCATCTGCATGGGAAAAGCGGACCAGTGTGAGGTTCATTTATCCGTACAGTACAGTTTTGTAAGCGCCGCATTACGGACCCCGCCTATCATGCGGGTCGAGGAGCAAATGCTCCGGCTCCTTGACTCTCTCATCAGACAAGCGTAAGAGTAAGGTAGTGTTTTCCACCAAAAGTTGCTGCTCGGCGGACGCACAGGATTTTAATATCGCTTTCTTCAAAATGCCTCGTGGTCGCATGCTTTTGTTCCCTTTTCTATTTCGTACCTGTACCATCAGTGCGGCACCATCCGAGAGTCGTCATGTCCCTCTTTTGCCACGACTCTTCCAGGTAACGTCGCCCGGGGCCGAGACAACCAACCTGACGTGGACTCGTCTTTTCACTTTTTAAGCTCCGGCTGGGTCCCTGTAACCCCCCTAAAGCCCCCTGGATACACTGAACACTGGGCCTCGGTGGCAACTGGCAACCACGTCTGT
The DNA here is from genome assembly GCA_014898915.1 of Fusarium chlamydosporum. NCBI lineage: Eukaryota > Fungi > Ascomycota > Sordariomycetes > Hypocreales > Nectriaceae > Fusarium > Fusarium chlamydosporum. The sequence continues at coordinate 280,217 of JAAVUD010000131.1, forward strand.
ACAGTACTCTGTTGGACGGCACCTCTGTTTCGACGCCACACTCTTTATATCAGCCCTATCCGGTTACTTGAACGAATTTCTGTTTCGCGACGACTGCTGATCCATCCATTCACGTTGCTTTCTTTCACCTATGTCAACTGTCAGCTTGTCTTTGTTTCTTTTACCTTTACGCCATTCTTCAAGGTTATTGTCCATGTCGTTAGTGCGGGTCTACCCCTTCTCAATCGACGACATTGATCATCACCTATCCGAACTCTAAAAACAAGCTCGAGCTCACAATAAATGTGCACGCAGCATTCGGCTGCATGCCACGTCTGCGGGAAAGAGTATCTCGTTTATGTTGAATTCTGTCAATTCTTTCGCCCGCCATTACTTGTGTGTCCACAAGGCCTCACATTTCGAAGGAATATGATGCGAGACGGGCAGTGCCCAAGTCCAGTCTGTCCAAATAGTCTGAGGGGAGGTTGTCGGATCATGTGATACGTTTGCTACTCCAAAGATCGGCAAAGGGTGGTGATCAAAGCCCCCTGTCTTCGAATCGCGAGCAATCCGACCATATCCTTCAGAGCTTCTGTCCGGATACTTCAACCTCAACGACCTGATCTATACCTTTGTACTCCGGAACGTCAAAGTCAAACTTTTTGGCAATGGATGGGGTTACAAATCTATTCTGGGAGTCAGTTACCTCGAGCCGACCCTTTAACACTGGTACGTACCGTCCGCCAATAAAGTGTCGACCTTTGAAGTGCTTCACTAGTGGCTTTGGCGCTGTCAAGCTAATGAGTGCCGTAGGCATAAATGAGCTACCAAGCCCAGACTTTGGCGGGCCATCTTCGATATCCCACGATGATGGAGCATCGACCGATGTGACGGGCAATTTGGTGTCCTGGAGTGCTTGAATCACTGCAGGGAATGGCTCTCGAACTTCTCCCGAAAAACTAAATCCTAGTCGAACGGTCAGATGCTATTGATTTCAAGCGAGGGTTAACTTGCCAAAGATCGCGTCGACTACATGATCTGTCGAGTTCAACGCAGAGGAGAAATCATCCACGAAAGGGACCTCGAGGTCTTCGAGTTGTTTTGCGAGTCGCTGGGAACCAGGTCAGCGACTGTTCTGCTTTCAGGCATAGAAACGAGACGAGACATAATGAAAGGACTGGATAAACCGATTTCACAATGCACCGGCTATTGCCAGTCAACCGTTCCCGCAGAACTGGTAGAGAACATACGACAAATGAATAATAAAAACAGTACAACTACACCACAACAATCTCGCAACTGGATGATAGTGCTCGGTATCATCCATGGTGAAATAAAGGTGCAGATCAGATGAAAACAGCAACCTACCTGATAAAGATCATTCTTGCTTCTTTTGGGGTAGAACACAGTCGGGCTGTAACCGTACTGTCGAAGATGACGCGCAGCCACCAATCCATCGCCACCTGGAGTTTGTTTAGTTACTCATATCCGTGAGTTGGCGAAAGTTGCGTACCGTTGTTTCCTGGTCCACAAGCGACTAGAATTCTGCGACCATTTTCGAGAGGCTGAAGACGGTACACTGGGTGATGTTAGTAGGCCGAATATCGTAGCAGGCTTTCATAAGCATTGTGAAACAGCCAAAATGTTGTAAAAGCCTCCAGGGCTTGTGTAAGACACCGCCGGGTTGTCGCAACTTACCGGCTTGTGAGACAGCAAGGCCAGCGAGCTCCATGAGCTGGTCAAGTGAAAATGCGCCAGTGCTCATAAGCTCCTGGTCAAGAGCAGCTGCAGCTTTGGCTCCGAGTGTCTAAACAATTAGCAATTGAGCTTTAAAGATATCTTTCGTCACTTACTTTAATCGCCATTGTGTGTATTTGAATCTTTTATTCTGAGTAGAGTTCTATGTGCTCTCGTGAGAATCTTGATGATGATGGTTCAGTGTAAGTGATCGGATGACGTGAAACTTAGGTGACTTCTTTATGTCGTCAGTGAATAAATGTTGGAAGGTCCAGGGGACTGACATCACTCAGCAAGTCGCTGCTTCAGCTGTTTGGGAGAAAAGCCACATTATTCCCGTCGTACTCCACCCAAGTCGAAACATCAGCCACATCGGCGAAACTAAGCCCCGAATCCGATTCGAAATTGTCCCAACATTCAGAATAGTAGCAACTGCCGGCCGATTGCTATTGTCGTGGTCGTCAAGTTCCCATATCGCCGCCATGGTTGTCAAGATCCGCCTCGCCCGCTTCGGGCGTCGAAATCAGCCCTTCTATAACATCGTCATTGCCCACGCTCGGTGCGTTAATCCCTCGACTCATGCCGAATTGAGCGCACCACTAACAAATGTCCAGGACGGCTCGTAACTCTCGCCCGCTCGAAGTCATTGGCACATACGATCCCATCCCCAAGGCCGATCCTTACGACACTTCTGGAAAGCTCCACAAAGATATCAAGCTCGACAGTCAACGCGCGAGGTACTGGATCGGTGTCGGTGCACAGCCTACGGACACAGCGTGGCGGTTACTCTCCATGGTGGGCATTCTGCCGAAGAAGCAGTTCGGTCCTAAGAAGGACGAAACAAAGGGCGTCTTGAACACGGATGAGATCAAGATTCGTTGAAAGGGTCCGGAAGGCTGTATGATATGTATGAAAAGGCATTTCGGGGCGTTGGTTTTTTGGGGGTCGATATCACCCGATTTGAATGAGCCAGCAAAATTAGAGAGCAGGATCAAAACAAAAAGTCCCAACGAGGATCTTTATCGGGCATTCGGGGCCTGCGCCGCTCTTGAGAAGAGACTGTACGATATACGTTGAAAACGGCTTAAATCACTGGAGCCAAGTTATTTGTCGCTATTAATAACTGTATTGAAGCGCTACCCAATACCATGTCTAAACACGTTTAAACAGTCTATGCAAGCTGAGTCGCTGAAAGAAACCCCAACCTATGCCCCCGTCTTTACAACGCCTTTATCCAACACGCGTCATCCCGAAAAGGTCGTAAGGAAACCAGATGTTACATTTTAATGAGTGACAGCAAAGAAGATATTGAGAACAAGACAAACAGACATGACAACACCTCCATATATGGCCAGGGCAAGTGCCATTCTGCGTAGATGATGGTGTTCAATGTGTTCAAGATCCCATCGCCACTTGCGTCGCCATCGCCAGGAGTTTCGGTTGCTGCGGATGCTAGCATTGCTGGCAATGCTTACGCCGCTGCGAACGCTGGTTGTGCTCTGAGCAAGGGCAGCCGAATCCTCCACATCAGAGTTGGAGGAGTCTTCATCAATATCGTCATCCTCTTTGACCAATCGCTGATGATAGGTGCTATCGGGATTACTGATCTTGTAGTAGAAGAGTCCGGGAAGAATGAAACTGATAGAAGTTGATCCTGTACTGCCAACAAAGGCTAGCACACGGTCAAGACTAGTGACTGAAAGTGCAGTCATGTAGGCAAAAGTGAGAATGAAAGTGGTGATTACTGCAAACCGAAGGTCGGACATCGGGGCAGTGCTCCCGTGATCTCCAGCTGGGGCTGTAGGTAGAAGCGGTGTCGCTGTTCGGCCATTGTTCGATGAGTTACGGTTTGGCCGCCACTTAAGAACGGCGTCTAGTGAAGCTCGGCATGGATGCACTTGCAAAGGAACCGAAAAAGTAACAAGAACGACAATGGCTGCCTTTCCAATTGTCGATGCAGCACCGGTAGGGTCTGTTTCGTCGGTCAGCGTCTGAGCATTGTCAACCGATAGGGAAGGAACCTACACATAGAGACGATGTTGCCAACAACGGCATTGCCAAAGGTGAGATAGCCGGTGATAGCTACAACGACATAAATAGAGGCAGCAGAACCAATGCTTGAGCCGACAACCCCAACCACACTTATGGGGGAGTTGTCCTTCAATTCGTTCAAGATAGAGAACATCTAGACAAGTTAGCTGAGCTCGACCCGTCAATGTGCGTTTACATACATTTTGGTGACAAGTATAGGCAAAGACCACCACAGGTAGAGCGCTCAACGTCTCAATCGCTCCACCCCATTGGATCACCCTGATACTACCGGGGTCGGCGTGTTTGTCAGAAGCGAAGTGATAAATCACCAACACAATGAGATATCCTATAGAGACCAGCGCAACAATGCTCGTGTACTTTAGTGAGTCCAGCCTTCGTAAGAAGCTTAGGGGGATGATAATAAGCATAAACACAGTGATCCAAAAGTTGCGATCAACCAGATAAGGAGCGCTGTTGGCGTTGTTCAAAAAGCCCAACACCACACCAGGCATGAGATCTCCAATAATAATCATATATGATACGCCAACTCCAAAGCATTTGATCGCGATTGCAGCATCGAAGATTACGGCGGCGTTTGGATAGGTGATTTGCGACAGGGCGAAAAAGGAAGCCGTTCCTCGTTCGAGATATCGGGCGCATCGAGACTGGAGGTAAAGGCCAAAAGCAGCAGTCAATCCAGACCAGACGATCAAAATGACGCCGAGCATTATTCCCATATGGGACATAACAGAGGGCATGGCAAGGGTGCCAGCTCCGACAACTTGACAACCTATATCAGCATCGTGTTGGTCGGTCGAGAGACGTCGAACGTACTTGTGTTTAGCAGGTTTACGACACTGCTGATCGTGGTGGCTTGGCCGCCATGGCCGCCATCCTTATGGCCGCGACGTCGAGGTCTGGAGTCTGTTGTGAGTAACGATGATGACAATGGCCCGGCGTCGGCGGGTCTCCTCACCTTGACATGTCGCCGGTACTTCTTGTTGTAGAAGCGTTTCCATCAGATATGGTAGAGTAGTTCGTCATTACACGGCGAAGAGATGTAGGGCGTCGTCGATTATTCGGCGCGATCGCAAGGGATAGGACTAGCGGTAGTGATTTCGGCGGTTGTTTGGTTGTTAGATAAGGTACTACGAGTGTGGTGTCGCAAGTCGGATTGCAGGTATGCAAGTTCGTTATCGCTGCGTTCCTCGGGATTCAAGTCCGATAAGTTGCTGACTAGGCACAAGGCGGAAAAGCGGAAAGTTGGTAGGCCGGCAGGCCTAGACCGGGTTGCGTCAGTCAATCCGATCAGTGAGTACTTGCACCGTCCCGCGGCACAAAGGCCCCCGACAGACAGACAGACAGTTGAACACTCCGATCACGACAGACCAAGTCACGAGGGAAGTGCCAACGAGGCTGTTGTGGTGACTGAGATGCAGGAGGAGGAAACAATAGTCAGGAGATGGTCTAGTACGAATTCCTGACACAGACACAGTCGGGTCCTGCCACGATCCTTGGAAATCAAACAATGGGGGAGCCACTGAAGTGTCATGCCGAGCTGGTGTAGCCAATCGTAGTGCGCCAGGGAGATGAGCCGTCCAATCAGGAAGGTTTCTTGACAAGCCATGATCCTGATCTGGGGAATAGCTTCAGGGCTTTCCAGGGGGTTTTAGACGGCAGATACTTTGGAGCTTCAGGTCCTCATGATGAGCAGTGTTTAGTCCTATGTTTTGTAAAACTATATCCTCAATCTCAACATATAAATCCTACTTTATGTTCTACCTACATCAGTTCTATCTGTCTTGATACACCTAAGAATGTATTGAATTATCCCACCGTAAATCCATTGATTCTGCTGCAGGTCTCACAATTTCATGATATCCTCCTGACCCCCCACTTTCGCCCTTGACCGCATCCACTCCGTCATTCAAACCAATACCTTACTTACCGTACCTTACTTTGAGGTCCCGCGCTTGTGCCGCGCGCTCGCTGTCACGATGGCCGCCAATATGGACGAGACGACTCTTTCTACACTTGACCTGTTGGAGTCGCGACTCCTTCGTGTCGAGCATCTCCTCTATGGCCAGTCCCAATCGCCGTCGCTGGCTCAAGACCTGTCAGCGACTGATCAAATCGGCCAACTCGAGCGACGCTTCTCCAATCTCCTATACGATTTCCGCGTTTACCATGAGCTTATGAAGATTTGTATGTTGTATGAAAGCTTATCACCTACACCCACCCATGCTTACTCAGAATCGGCAGACCGAGCTCATCCTGATTTCTTCCATGCGCCCGAGCCGTCAGAGCCTCCATCACATCTCGACATCGATGCTATCCAGTCTATTGTTCTAGCCTCAGCTTCAGCATTCCCCGCTACGCTATCATCCCTTACTGCAATCAAGGACAGTCCAATCCCCGATCCGGCGGATAGTGCAGCTCTTGTAGCTTTACGAGATCGAATGAAGGCGATCGAAGCTACGCAGACTGCGCAAGCTGCTGAGATGGCAGACCTTCGACAACGAAGCGAGACGGCCGTGCGAGCCTGGTACGAAACAGGAGTTCTTAACAATTCGAAGGCGATGGCAGATCTAGAGTCCCGCGTAGAGTTTGTCGAGCGCCAGGTGAGGAGAGCAGAGCGAGAGCAGGAGGCTGAAGAGGAGTTGTGAAGACATATTTGAAGATACCCCAGAACTAGACTTTGCTTGACATAGGTCGCTTATCACAAAGCAGTGCAGAATTTCTTTGTAGCGAAATTATGTAAAGTCACTTCCATATATAATGCACCCACTCATAGACTTTGCATGAATTCTCATCTTAATTATAAAGGTATGGGTTTGGTGTAGGGATTGTTCGTCCAGCGACCTACATCCATGTGTTCAACCATAATATCAATTGGCTTAACCTATACCACATCAACATTTTCCTAGGCACTCCCCTGTTTAGCTTAAGCTACTCAAACCCAACTAAGCAAGTAGTCAACAAGGAAATTTCACAATATATGGTTTCAAGGTGTTCATATACAACCCGCGGCACTCAGCCCAAACTCTTCACCAATCTTTGAGCCTGACTAGGCGGGTGGAGATCCTCATGATGCCTACATGTGAAGCCTCGATGAAAGAGTAACGCTCAATAAATCCTCGTCGATATGCTCTGATGCACTACAACTACTTCGATAGTGGAGTGATGATCGTCATACAACACCGATATAAAAGACTGTAGGTCTTATGCCATTGGTAGGAAGTAAGAATTGTATGAGGCTAGTTTCAGATCTTATGATGCCGTCTTGGTTTCATGTTTCCTTTACAGCATGTATCTACTTCACTAGAAGAGGAGTTACACATATGTTTTAAGTCTTCAACGGAAACAAACATCACGCTGACGACTCCATCTTCCATCAAGGTGGTGTTCATGAACTTTTGTTTACACCGGATGTCATATGATCCATGTTTCAACAGCGTCTCAGTCGATTCCACGTGGGATGTCGAACCAACTGGGCTTGAGATCTAAGCCATGTTCATACGGGATCGGAAACAACTGCATGTGATTCTCACGTGGGGTTTGGTGATTTATATCGTGTGGCTGTCATCTCAAGTTTCAACGTGCGGTGAGTCCGAGACGGTCTAAACAAGCAGATATATACATAACAAATACGAGGACAGATACCTGCGTAAGCTCGTATTTAAGGTAATAATGTTTGTGAGCTTATTCGATGCGCTTTATGTTCAAACAGTATTTCAAATATTCCCTGGCTGACCTTTAAGTTTATATCAAAATCGAAAGGGAGTGAGCAGTTGTATCAGATCCAATATGCTTATAAAAACTCCGCCTAGCAGCACTAGCCTACCTCTGGACAAATAGACTTCAATGCTTTATACATCAGGTTCTATAGGGCCATGTGTATCATGGAGATATCATAGGCGAGCTCTCAGTTGGATCTTTTGACTTATACTTGAAGCTACTGCGTAGTTCAGTTTCATGTGATGTCACCATAGCAGTCTTCTTAGTCAAACTCACATGATGGAGAGCAGAAACAACATGTTGCATAGCATACTGCGATTCATACTGCACATACCTGTTCTCAAAACTACAAAACAAGACTTGCGTCACAACAAGCCTCAAGGTCTTAAGCAAAAGGCGTCGCCGCCACCCTGGGCTTTACCTCGCTAGCCCCGGGTAGCTCAAAGTGATCAGCGATGCACCAGCAACCGTTGGAACAAGGCCTCAGCCCAAGCTTTTTCTATGGATGGAGTATTCCCCACAAGCAATGCTGCACTGTCAGTTCAAAGCCGAAGCGATCAGCCCGTGTAGCGCAGACGATCACCAGGAACAAAGACAAGCCACGCGTCGACTGAAACTGACCGAGGCAAAGGCTTTTCACACATTGCAATACATACACGTACCATGGTCGATGTAGAAATCGAGCTAGAAATCGGTGGCTTTGCGATTCGCTACTGAGTTTTGACGGCTCCAGGGGTAAGGACCCGCTTGGCTCCAGGGGAAGAGCCAGTTTCAAAGAAAAGCCCTTGGTGACTTTTCTTGGATAGTTACAGGATCAGGGAGTGGCACAGATAGTGTGTACAACATGGGATGAAAATGAGTTCCTAGGGCTGTTAGAGCTCGGCGGGTAAAGAGGCAGCCGGTCACAAGTCGGGTTCAAGACATTGAGAGTATTGTATGAGTGCTACGGATGACGGAATTGCGGTTTGAGATACCGGCTAATTCTTGGACTAGGAGGGCAGGAAGCAGATAGAGATACTCCATGAGAGCCATTAGATGATTCAACGTGACTGAAGCGGGTAATGTCTTGCTGACGCTGCCACTAGAGCAAACCGATCAAGATCAAGACCACGACCAAGACCAAGACGTGTATCCGTATGTGGGAAGAGTACAGTACGGCCCTGCCACACAGGGTCCAGCTGGTCGAATTAAGCAGTGCCGATCCAACGGAACCGTTGTGAACGATCAGCTGCCGTCGCTGGGATCTTATGCACGCAATCGAGAACTAATACCAGATCTTTTGAGGTATAAAAAATCGAGAGGCAATGGATAGAAATAAAGATTTATATGTTGAAACGGCCCGAAAGTATGGCAGTCACGAGACAGAGCCGTGTCTTAAAGGTAGCGTCTCGTTCTTGATAAGCACCAGCCACTCACTCTATGGGAAGAAATGTCTGGCATCCTTTCAAGAGGCGCGCACGCGAGCAATTGACGACTCGTTAGTACCTACGTCAAGTTGACTTAGATGGGGGTGAACAGTGGTCCTGTGCTTGAACGGTTAGGATGGCACCGATGAAACTCCCGTGATGGAGTCAAGGCCATCTCTTTTTTACTTGCAGCCAGCCAATAGACCACGCTCGTTTTTACCCTGGTCAAACCTCAAACAAGACGGGGTAAAGGGTTCCCCATCCAGCCGCCGCCAGAGTTAAAGTACCGAATTGTACATATTTTGCAGCCACAGATTGAATGTCATGCTATCACGAGTCAGAAAGAATTCCTGTGAAAGGCGGCTCTCTCTCGGACTTGATGATGTAGGCTGGGTTGGACGCTGGACCAAGGCTGGGGTATTCTTTGAGCGGAAACTGTTTCATTGAAGAATCATTCCTGTACATGTCTGGGTACTGTAGATAAGTTGAAGGGTGTCCATCCTTTCGAGGTGCAGCCTTCGCTGCTCCCTTTTACCATCTCACACTTTCGACAAGTCCCTATAACGAGGATTGCCTGCCTACCTTAATCACCGTAAGCAAGCCTTCAGCACCAACAAATCCTCAGTAAGATACTTTACCTATCCATACTTACCTACACACAACGTCAAAACGAAACAACCATAAACCGTCAAATTATCCACGAACTCGGACTATACCCAATTACGGACTCGGCTTCTTAAAGACATCCGGCTCTTGCTCTAGCAAAATCCACCCTGTCACGACCACGACAGGACCACTCGAGCCTATTTGAATCCAATCCAATCTATTTTATCGATAGTCGCCAAAGAACAGACGAAGCGCCACAGTTTACAGGGGTCAGCGGGCTTCATTGGATTTGTTCAGAGCACCCGGAGCCAGCAGACGCCTTTCATTTCCCGATTCATAGCTTGACCTGGGCAAGTAACCTTGGGTCGCATGCACTGAACCGTTCAGTTCCTGCAATCTCACCACTCATCTCTTCTACATATTACAATTGGTCAGGGTTGTTTCTCTTCTCTCGCAAGACCAAGAGAACAACTCCAATTCCTTTCTTCTCAGCTTATATCATTGATTGATATCAATATTCATTTCTTGCTGTTGCACATTCACCAAATACGGCCAGCCCTTTACTGCTGGGTCAGGTCTTGGCTGTGCTTCAATTCCCCTGATTCCGTGCCTATCCCGTCTTACCTGTGACCGCGTCACATAAACTCCGCTACTTACCACCTTATCCTTTTTCACCTACGGTACCTTTTTCCACTGGACTGGTCTGGTTACCAAAAGGACCTTGGCTTGTTCTCATTCGCTGTAACATCGTGGTGGCTTTTGTTCAGCCCTGGTCAGTGAATTCGACAGCCACTCACTGCAAGTCACTGGTTGTGCTGCACCACGCTGTGTTGTTTTTTTATTACCAACCGCGCGCATTCTCACGCGAGTTGCACGGCCGAGCTGTTGTTTGTTATGATCATCGCTTACGTTGCGTCTCTCGACAATTCTCAACCTCACAAACTTGTTCAATAACTGCATCACGCTGCAGTAAACTTGCGCCCAGACCAAATATTCCTACTACGGTATCACGCATCTTTAACCCTTCTGTATTCGTTGGAAGAGAACCACCCCCTGCCCTGGTCTTTCACTGGGCTAGACTGGGACCGGACTGGACTGGGTTGCCCCTTGTCTCCGCGATTCTCCCCCTTCTCACCCGCAGCCAGCGCACCCGCCCATCCATCCATCCATCCAATCTGTCCATTCTCTTCCCATTTCAAACCGTTCCATTTCAGTTCAGTTCAGTTCAGTTCAATCATTTCCATCCACCTTCTCTTTCCCCTTCTTTTCTTCCCTCCCACTGAACCGAACCGCGCACCTAAAGATAATTCTTTTTTATCTCATCCGCCGGCTTGGGTCATTCCACTCATTTTTCCCTTCCCTAAATTGCTTGATTTTATTATTACCTTATTTCCCAATCCATCGACTTGACTCGAATTGTCGCGACCGTCCGCTCACTCGTCTCACGCCTACCGAATTCATCCAAACGATCGACACTTCTACGCTTGGCTTCGCACCACAACGGACCCAACCAGATCAACTCAACTCGAGCACAGCCTCATCCTCTTCTCATCGCATCTCCCCCGCCGAATGCTCCGGTAGCAATCGAGTCTTTATTACGCCTGTTTATCAACCGATCAGCTCAAACGGAAGAAGCGCTTTCTCCTCTCACGTTCAGCCGCAACCGCCATTCGGGCTGATATCGTTCTTATGCCATCGTACTCCCTCAACTCTCCCTCGCTTCAGAAAATGGACCACTCAAGAATGTACGGCCAGCGCAAGGGCATCCAAATGAGCAATATTCTTGGCGACCCCTTTGCTCTAGCCACGCTATCCATCAGCACGGTGCGTTTCCTCGTGCGCCCCATCGCAGCTTTTGTACTAACTCGGCTTCGTAGCTTGCCTGGTTCATCACCTTTGTTGCCTGTATTATTGGTAGGATACAGCAAAACGGTGACGCCGATCTTGCCAAGAACGACCCTTTCCCAACATTCGTCTGGTGGAGCTGCATTTACTGCCTATGCCTGATTACTGGCGTCTTTGTTGTCATTGGAAGCGACGCAGTCCATACCTATCATGTCGCTGTTACCGGTTATCTCGCTGCGGGAATCGTCTTGGTTTCATCGAGCATTAACCAGCTGCTTTACTCCAATAGCGGCGCACGTGAGGCTGCCTCGGCTGGCTTCATCTTGCTAGCCATGGTTATAGTGAGTCGTGTCTTAGTCTAAGGCCAGAACACATAATTAACAGTCTGCAGGTAATCTGGACTTTCTACTTCGGATCTAACCCATCTTCAACTCCACGAGCTTTCCTTGACTCATTCGCCCTCGCAAAAGAATCCACAACTATTCACCGATCCACAATGAACGCCTACGGTGGTCGCCCAGAGACTTCAAACTCGGTCCAACCTCCTCAAATGTACACTTCAGCCCAACTCAACGGTTTTGAGAACCCCTCGCCCGTCGGTGGTATCTCTGGAGCACGTGGTTCCGCAGTTCCCCAAAGCTACACCAACTCTGTCATGCAACAACAACAGCCGCAATCCAAGCCGGGCCACTCGCCAGGTAACGATACCGAAGTCGTGCCACCCACCGAATATCCTTACCGGGCAAAGGCCATTTACAGCTACGAGGCCAACCCCGATGACGCCAACGAGATTTCCTTTTCTAAGCACGAGATTTTGGAGGTGTCAGATGTCAGCGGAAGGTGGTGGCAAGCACGCAAGGAGAGCGGTGAGACGGGTATTGCGCCCAGCAACTACCTCATCCTGTTATGAGCAACGATCCATGTATGGATTCCCTGGGATACCCGTTCGATGAGGCGTGACATCACGCTCGTCGGACACCGTCAGACCCACGTACGGGCTGCTCGTTCATTGTTTGTCGCATTTTAACGTTTTTAGAGTCACGACTCGGCGATTTGGTTTCAGCACTGGGATGGGAAATATGTTGGATGGAGTATATTTGGGACGAAAAAACCCCTTGTGTTATAAACCGGACCACGGCGCCTGCAACCAGGCAGTTCTTTCTCGCTTTGAATGTCTTCTTTTCTACTGTCCTCACTTATTGTTCTTCGTTTTATCTATCATCCTCGAGAAATCCATGAGATTTGACTCGGCCCAAAGTTTACCCCCCGCTGGCGAAGCAACGGTATAGCCGCTGGCAACGTCGAGTCAACGAGCTGGTGCGGCCGCAAGCCCACAGGGGCTATATACAGTTGGAGGGATTGTGCCTGTGGAGTACCAGGCAGGCTTGGCTTTGTATGGATAGGATTGTATTTAGTCCACAAATCTGGGCTGGTCAGGTGCTATGAAGAGTACCAAGCGAGCTATAGCTACAGCGAGAATGGATCAAAGCATCCTTTTCAACCTAGTGAATACGATGATTATTGGAATGTGAATTGACTCTTTCCATGTGTTGATCAATTGTGAACTCGAACTAAATTTAGGATCTGCGTCTGGCGGGACCACTGGAACTTTCGCTTGAGGAGTTAAGGTTTTACTCAGGAACGCGTGGCAGATTCGTGGAAAAGAATAAAAATGGGGTATCAATAACAGGTCCAAAACTAGCCTACTTGAGACTAGACAGGTACAGCTCTCGTGTTCAGCTTGAATTTGATTCAGCTCTTGGTAGGTGTCTTGCGTTTAGCGCCTTTCGTCTTGAACCTCAGCGCACGAGACTCGGGCCCATGGATTCCGATCATGGCTTGTCGCTGTCAGGATCGGCATATTGAAATGTCAACGAAGCCGGTATATGTCCGATGCCGATCATTGTTTAGCTTGCGCGTCGATCAGTGCGCTGCGGCTTTTATGTCTCGGGCATGATGCGTCGCCTCCACCAAAGTTTTGAGCCGCATGAGTCCGGCATCTATCAAGATGAATCTCGATCAATGTTGCTTTCCAAATCGGTTGATGCTTTTGGCTCATCATTCTTCCAGTCTCTTCCTGAGCTCTCTCTCCTTCTGTAGCACCTCAAGCTCCAAGCGTTCCACGCCGTACCGTAGAGCTTCCTTGCGCTGACGGACTGCGCGCGCACGGAGCTTCTCTTCTGCCGTGAGCTTACGACTGCCGGTCTTTTGCTTCTTAGACTTGCCACCGAATTCGTCGTAGTTGTCATCTGGGCGCGATAGACGGCCCTGCTGCAGCTCTGCGCGGGCTTTCAGGGTCTCTATGCGACGTTCCTGGCGCTCGATTTGGGAGTCCGCTCGGGCGAGGAGAAGAGCGATGTAGGGGCCTATTTCGTCGCGGAGGGATGATTCTGCTGCTGCTAATGTGGGTTGGGGAATGAGTTCATAGTGCTGAGCTGTGTGAGCTGAAGAATCGGGTCATTAGGTAGGTTGGACTTACGCGAACTGTCTTGAGGACGTTGACTAGACGGGGGAAGTCAGAGACGCCATTGTCAAGTGTTTCAACAGAGGATTCGAGGAATTTGAGGGATGTGCGTAGTGATGAGACGCAGTCGGAATATGCAGAGAGATTGGCAGCGGCAGCCATGATGATTGATCGTGGGGTGGTATATTTGGTGTTGACGTCGCGGGGTAGAATTGAGACAAAATGTTCAAAAGCTGGAACAGCTCCTGTCCCAATCCCTTCTGTTCTGCTCAGATCGCACGTGTGTCTCTTCAAGTTCAATGGTTATTTATACGGTGTTATTGTAGACTTCGGCTCGATTGTTTTGATTCAACTTGTCGATGAACAGCGCGAAAGTCAATAAACCGCGGCCGAGTGACGATTAGCGCACAGACCAGGTCGTCTAGTTGATCTTTACCTCCAGCTCCCGCGTCTGCCGAACTTCTTCCGACAACGACTACAACCTCAACCTCACTCTCTCATAACTCTTTCCATCTTATTTCCCAAAAATTCAATAGAGGACTTTATTGGCTCTCTCACTGTTGGGAGTTTAAAGCTTCTCAAGGGAGGAGAATTCTCGAATTATTAATTAATACTTATTGAGATAGATTGTTAAACTATAAGGTCAGTTACATTACCTCCAAGCCGGTGGAATGCCTCCCTGCCTCGGGTCCTTGTGGTTAAGAGCTACTTTCTTTGCATGCACATATAATGTATGAGAGAATAGGAAAAACATAGCTGAAACCTCCAGGAAGGGATCGCAACAAGGGAAACTGGCAAGGTGTTATGTGCGATGTTTAAGTGGTGTGTAGGAACTACTTAGGTGCAGTGGCAGGGCTTAGGGTAGGCGGATCTCCACCACATCTTACTATTTTGTTTTCTCAATATGAATACCTGGCAGTCACTTTTTTTCTAATAATATAGCTTTTGTCTTGCAGAAAATTATCCATGCGCGTAGAAAACTCTATGACAATAGCCTTGATATCACAAGGAATTTAAAATTTGACTTACGGGTGGTATTCATTTCACCGTATCTGATTTGAACTCTTAGGACGGATCTCCCCTGTTTGATAATTTGCCATGTTCTAAAGTTGACCGAATCACAGCTACCAAGACATCTTGTGTAAGTGTGCTAGATGCTACAGTCCCCTGTAAGGGTTTCTTTATACTGCGAGATTGCTCGTTGAACTAGTCATTCAAGTATTGGTGTTATTGACACCAGAGTGGGAATGTAAATTTCAATCACGCTCGTCGGCTATAGTCTAAACTGTAGACCAATGTCCTAATGTTAGTCTAAAACCTTCTCAACTGTTCAAACTTTATACCAATATCCCTCTGGGGACAAACCGAGGTCACACTAAAAAAAACACTGCATTATGTACACATCTCTCATCTACTGATATATATCTGATTTTGTGCAGTCATTCTGTCTTCGTAGTCGACCCTGCTAATATTTCTGCTGTCTGGCTATTGAGATACTGTCTCATGAATGATAAGAATGCAAGTTTCGCTGCTGAAAGTACGGGTATGAGCATTAAGCACTTGATACTTTCAGTTGTTCCGAAGGGGCTAGTCGATACCAGGACATAGATTCTGGATTCATGGTGTAAGAAGTAAACATATAAAACTCCTGGTCTTAGAATATTTGAAAGCGACTGAAGTGCATAATCAGACTTGTGCTTGTCCGAGGAAGCATCGCTAGATGTGCCACCCAATTTTCACGTAGGATCCAGAAAGATTCAAGATCCTACGTGGCGAAATAGCTGAAAATGTAAGAATTCAGCACCAGAACTATTCCTTGGTGGTACGTAAAGGTCCTCAGTAATGTATGTGAGCGTGAGAGGAACACGTAATGTTAGTTTGTAATATTAAAAAAACCTTTCGAGGTTAGGACAGCGAGAGATATCTTAATAGGCGAGACATGGTGCTCAACAAGTAACATATTGAGGCAGCCGTGATGGTTGTGGAATCTGTACCCATACAAGTGAACGCATGGATTCCACTTTCCCGTTTCCCCTCTATGTAACTAAACAATTCTTACCTATCTCGGACATATTCATCGCATGCAAGAACACCGAAATCTGGCCAGATGCCATCCATGATACAGCCGATATCAGGGTCGCAAAGGGTTTCGGCTTCTGATTCGACTCTCTTCAAAAACGAGTGGCAGTCGACCCACTCATCGTCGTCAACCTCGTACACATAATCCTCACCGCAATGCCCATGCCAGATAGGACTAATCTCTCTGAATCTTTGGCTGTCTTGATAGAATACCTTCTGGGCTGAGAACTCTTTGCTTTGTCCTTTTGCAATTTTGGCCCGTTTCGTGATACAATGATCAATGAACCAGAAGTTTGTGACGTTTCCCTCGGTCATGGCGATGACTGCCATGTAGGCCAGATCTCTTACCAATTCGTCGTGCTGTGATTTGGATCTTTCCTTCTCGTTACACCAGGCTGGGTTAAACTCTATGGCAATGTTCTTCATGCCCCAATAGTTGGATTGACGAGAGCCTATCAGATCGTATCGTATGTGGCTCCAATCTATATCCCACTTATTGGTTTGCAGTATAAACAGGTCTTGATAAGGAAACACGACAGAGTAATAGTCCTTTCGATCGTTACTCCTGAAATGAACAAGCTCTGGCATCCTCTGCTCTGGGTTACTTTGGAAGGTTCTAGCAAAGAAGCAAGGGTTTTCGTCTCGCTGCCGTATTTTGCTCCACTCTCGCAGGCGGAAATGATTCTTAACAACACTGTTTGACTCCTTGCAAGCCGTCCAGAGACCTCCGTCGCTCATATAGGCGGATGGATTATTGACAGACCACGAAGCAGCAACTCGCTTAGTGCCCATGAAGCGACCGTATTGGATAGGCTCTGTTCTCCACGATGGACCTGACGCAAGAAGTGCAGGACACCATGTGTTAGGAACGCGAAAGGCGCCTTCAAGTTCGTCAATTACGAGATTGTCGCTGTTGCTGGTGACAGTTAAGACGTGCGCCCCTGGCTTATCCGAGCGGATCGCAGCTATCCAAATGGCTTCCCTTATTTCCCAAGGAAAATCAGCAAAGCGGTGGAATGCTGAAGACATTTTCTGAAGATACTGTGATAGAAGAGGTGAAAGGATGCTAGGAATATCGAACGATCAGTAGAAAGATGGGCGCCGTGTGGGATGTGTTGTAACCAAGTAGATTTGAAAACGAAATACGTCTGTGGGACATCGTAGACGGGAAATCATAACTGGATATGTTGGAGAGATGACTATTTATATATTTTGTGGAAATTCATGTAGTGAGTCACTCCAATAATAACTTTGATCTCTCCGGCAGGTCAGAACTCTCAATTAACCACTTCCATAGAAGTCACATATGGCAACTGAAATTTAACGAAAATGAACACGTATAGACTCACACAGTCGCTACATGCACAACCACTGTTCCTCCTCCCTCCTCCCTCAACCAACTGCCTCAAAGTGTATATAGTATAATGTTTTTCTTAACACTACAGCCTTAATATATCCCAGAGAGATATTTATGTTAGGTTTAAACAACAAATAATATGCACAACCTCGCACCGTGATTGAGTGGTAAAAGACATGAGTTACATTATCTCGGGTTTTCCTATGTATAAAGTCTGATGAACAACATATATACTCATGTACGCACAGCAGTTCCCGGAACTAACCTCATTTGGCTCTTGATGAATACAACCATGAATCTATCCATTATTGACGCATCTCTGAAGTCTAGGATACGAACTTGTTCATACTACATACCGATGACATGAGGCATAATAAATTAATGGCTGGTTGGAATAGCTATTACCCGATATAGGGTACGAGCACATACCTGGACTACTAACACACAAACTAATTGTCAAAGGTGGTAATCTACCGGGAGAGAGGGCATTGGGTTTTCTTTTCCACGGCAAGTTAGAACAGACGGGCGTTCTATTAAGATATCCAACACTGTGCAATGGACAACTTGCTGCTATACATCAGGACAATCAGATTTCGATCACCATGTAACTGGTCTGACGGCTCTTTGAGACTAGACAGATAAACGAGAATGATTCAACTTCTAAAATCGTTACTTCACAGCGAGGAGGCGGTAACATGTTTGCCCTCCAATCAAGCAATACATTTGGCGACTGGAATTTTAGAAGTATGACCTTGATCTGTCCCCAGGGAGATGCTGATATCAGGCTCAAACATCGCTTGGTGACTGGCAAGAAGGAAGGGATTAATGAAACATCGTTGTAACCTATTAAAGCTGAGGGTTTATTGAGAGGTTGTTTTGTAAGTTTTGTATTAAGCGAGAGAGTTCTTGTGTTGGAGGGTCGGTCAAGATGCCTCAAAGTCTATATGACACAGTGTTTTGTCTGCCATTTAAGAGGGAAACTCGATTTCTGTGGCCTTTGGATGAGGCCACCTGTTCAGTTGTACGTAAAGTTCTTGGGTCGGGGGCCCGAGAGTCGTCGGCGGTCTAAAGGGCTGTCAGCAGTGTACAATTACTGGTACAATTACCTGTCATATTACTACTTACAGAAGACGCCAGAACGGCTGGTCCCGACTATTTAATAAATGTTTATTGAAGTGTGTCTGACTGGTAGTTGTTGATGCGTAGACTTTACCGCTGAACGCTTTTTCTAGATCTGAGTTAGCAACTCATCTCAACCGCCTTTTGAGACTGTATAATCGAGAATACTCTCGCCGGTAAAGTGTATATGGAGTTACTCACGCTGTCGGTTTTCTGGGATGAATCAGTAAGGATGAGTGTATGGTTGACCACTAGGTTAGCCAGTCTTTCGTTGATGTAGGTGTACGTACAGCTCCGACAGCCTTGGGCTTCTGTTTCTATAGTTTTTCAGTCTTTGTCCATTTGTCAAGCCCATACATCCAATTCGAGGCGAAGTACTGGTGCAGCCAGAGCCTTGAATTTTGGTCTGAAGGGGGTAAGACATACAGTTTGTTCGGTCATGGTACTAATGATTATTAGCACTCAAATTGATATAGTTCACAGTTCAATGTACTTACGATGCGTCAAGTCAATTTGAGGTGCTGTCTGCACGAGGAATAATAAGCACTCTGCTTGCGACTTACACAACGCAAGATCAGGGAAGGTACGCTCACAGTGAGTTTCGCACCGTGCGTCCTGGACGGAGGCAGTTGGATACAAACACAGGGAAGGAGCGATATCCCCTGAAATTCTTACATATCGTTGTTAGGTAGCAGCAAATTGCCCGTTGCACAGTGTTGGACACCTTAATAGAACGCCCGTCTTTTCAAACTCGTCGTGAAAGAAATCCAATTCCATGTCTCCCAGTAAAGTAATCTTACCACCTCCGACAAGAGCTATTCCGATCTCATCAATCTATTATGCCTCATATCATCGGTATACACCGTAAATATATTCATGTTCCACTATAGGGAATGGCATCGATAATGGATAGATTTATTAATATATTCATCTAGAGCCAAATGAGGTTGTCGGGCGGGTCAAGGTGATTCTCACACACCAAACGCTTGACAAAAACACTAGGCACCTACATACCTAGTCAAAGCCATCGACTAAGTTACTTGGAGATTTCCTCAGCTCTTTTTTCATCCTTTATGCTTTATATAGTATAATGGCAGGGTTAGTGTGCACATCATTTGGTCCTGTCTCACCTGATTGTGTAGAGGTACGCTGCACTGTAGTTGGATTGAGGTTATCAGTGATGGTCATGTGATCTCAATAGTGAATGACGAAGGCTCCGGAATCGGTCCCACTAAATTCCAGCTCAGGACCTGCTGGCTTTGGTGGGGACCTAGGGAAGGCAGGCAGGAGCCTCTTGCGTGAGCCTCGTCACTGAATCGACCAGCTTGGACTAAACCAAACACGCCCCACGACCTTTGACCCATAGCATCAACACTACATATCACCAATTCTCGAATTCGACTCCCTCAACACCAGCATTACCGACAACTACATATCTTGAAGGAAACAAAACGCGAGCACAGTCACCATGTCTGATGGAGCTTTGAAGCCCGAGAAGGACTTCTCAAAGGAGGTCGACCAGCAGCTTCCCGAAGCTGAGAAGCTGGCTGCGGTGGGTGTTTGAGCTTTGAATCACCCAAACGAGCTTCGACTGACATTATCCATAGTCAAACAACCTCCAGGGCGCCATTGAGAAACTTGCTGCTCTCGAGAAGCAAACCCGACAAGTATGCCCTCGCACTCTCGATCGCCTTCGCCGCTAATCCAGTACCAGGCCTCCGATCTTGCGTCAACATCACGAGTACTGATCGCAATCGTCACACTATGTAAAAATGCAGGCGATTGGAGTCTCTTGAACGACCAGACCTTGGTCATGTCCAAGAAGCACAGTCAGCTCAAGCAGGCCATTACCAAGATGGTTCAGACTGTCATGGGCTTTCTCGACGACACCCCTGACCTCCAGACAAAGCTCTCCGTCATCGAAACCCTACGAACAGTAACAGAGGGCAAAATCTTCGTCGAAGTCGAGCGAGCTCGCGTTACCAAGATTCTTTCCGATATCAAGAAGGAGCAGGGCGACCTCAAGTCTGCCACCGAGATTCTTTGCGAGTTGCAAGTCGAGACTTTTGGATCTATGGACCGAAGGGAAAAGACCGAATTTATTCTGGCCCAGGTTGAGCTGTGCATCGAGAGTGAGGATTGGACACAGGCTGCCATCCTCGGCCGCAAGATCAGCACCCGTTACCTGTCCCGCAAGCCCAAGAAGACGGCTGAGCAGCTCGAAAAGGAGCAAAAAGAGCGGGAGAAGAAGAAGGCCCGTGGCGAGGAGGTGCCCGAGGAGAAGGAGGACGACACAACCGATCTTAAGCTGCGATACTACGAGCAGCAAATTATTCTTGCCAAGCACGAGGAGAAGTACCTCGATGTCTGCAAGCACTATCGCCAGGTTTTGGACACAGAAGCTGTTGAGGAGGATTCGGCCAAGCTTCGCCCAGTATGTCAATCGCTTTTGGAGCGCCAATTAGGTTTACTAACGCCTATTATAGGTCCTTCAACGCATCATCTACTTTGTCATCCTAGCACCTTATGACAATGAACAGCACGATCTCCTCCACCGAATTCACAAAGACACCCGCAACTCAGAAGTCCCCGCTGAGGCCGAACTTTTGCGACTCTTTACTGTGCATGAGTTGATGCGATGGCCAGAGATTGCTAAGAGATTTGGCCCTCACCTCTGCAGTACTGACGTTTTTGACGTGCAGCCTGGTCAGTCCTCTGACGACAAGGCACACCAGCGATGGCAAGATCTCCGAAAGCGAGTGATTGAGCATAACGTGCGAGTCATCGCTAAGTACTACACTCGTATCCAGATGAGCCGCCTCACTCAACTATTGGATCTTACCGAGGATGAGACCGAGAAATACATCAGTGAGCTCGTGACTTCAAAGACCGTTTATGCCAAGATCGACCGACCGGCACGAATTGTCAGCTTCGCTAAGCCTCGAGATGCTGATGATGTTCTCAATGAGTGGAGCCACAACATGAAGAGCCTTTTGGGCCTGCTTGAGAGAATTGATCATCTTATCACCAAGGAGGAGATGATGGCACGGATTCAGCCTGCCAAATAAGTTTTTGGAGTAATGGATAGAAGCGGTTCATCATGACGGTATGGGTGTTCTGTATTATACAGGTTAGATAGTCCTCAGGATGAGGATATATGACATGGCATTCGGTCTATTCGAGTCTATCTATTCGTTTATATGTTGTAGTCTATGTGTATCATTCGAGCAACTCAACATTACAGCTCCGGCTTGGGCTCCTTATCCTGGCCATGCTCCTTGATAAAACCGGCAAGGGGCGCTGCCCATTGTTTGTTCACGGGCACGTGGTGTCCTCCAGGATGAACAAGCACGAGAGGGTCTTCGCAACGGTCTGTAAGCGCACGGCTTCGGTTTTCGTCAACCACTGTGTCAAGACTGCCTAGGAAATGTAGCGTGGGAGTCTTAATCTTGGGCTCAAAGCAGAACTGCAGTGAGTCGGGAGTTGCCCAGAAGCCTGAGTAACAAACAGCAAACTTGAGAGGATTTCCCGAGTTTGCGTCTCTCAAGTCTCTGGCCCAGTCTCCCTCTTTACCTTCTGGTATCGCACGCTCTGGCTCCAACGCAGCCGCAACAAGAGCAGCCATAGCACCACCTTGACTGAAGCCGCACACCGCATCGATGCCTTCCGATTCACGGATAGCCTGTGCGACAGTGGCCATTCCCTCATCTAGTAATCGATAGTTACCAGTAGCTTCATCTTTGCGCCACCAGGCCCATGTGTCGGGTTGGTAGTCCTCGGGTTGCGGCTCCTCAGGAGGTTGATAACCGGGGATGTCTTCCGGGCTGAGCCGATTGGGACCCGTGGCGTATAGGAAGACGGGGAGGAGTGAGATGGGGTTGAGAAGCTTGACAATAGTCTTCTCTAAAGCGCGGGTCTTGGCACGGAAGAGAGGGCCTGATTGTGTGTAGCCTGGTGAATGTCAATATGTGAGTTTTGAGATGTTTCTGGGCTAGTCTGAGGTATGACGAATGACATGCATAAGGACTATGCAAAGCTGGAGTTTTTGCAAATGCGTCTTGGACTTACCGTGAAGCATAAGAATCTTGACCTCCTTCTTTCCTCCATTGCCATTGGCCTTGGGTGTTGGTGTAGTAGTCATTGTAGATAAACAAGCTCTGTACGAGGACGAAGGAAATCTGAAAGGTGAGGCTCTTCTGGCAGTAGTCGCAGTAGCAGTTGGTCTAGCAGCAGAAAAAATGCCGATGAGCAAACGCATCTATGAAGAAAAGACGGAACGTAGGTGAGTGAGGCGGACTTAAGTCGGTATTGTTAGAAGGGTTGTTGGCCGTATGAGTCGATGGCGTGGAGTGAGTGAGTGAAGCGATAGCAATGATTTGTCAGTGAGAGATCTTCTCAAGGGCGTCGGGCCGTTGCTTGAACACAACCACGCTTCACCCCCACCACATGAATACTGGCTCTGAATACACTTGTCAAGGATTCCTATGGTATTCTTTTTCCCTGTGTGTAGTATGCGTTATACATAAGAACTTGTCATCATTTACTGTCAAGAGTCTGTTCAAGCCCGCTGATGTCACTACATGCATGACGTCCGAATTGTTTAGAGTGTCTTATCAAAAGGGAATCGATATATCTAAATATGGACTAGGAAACGAGCTTGCTTTAATAATATTTGAATCATAGACATAAGAAAATAGATCATGTGGCCATGATGATGGACCGCTACATCCACAAGAGCTTAATCGCTAGTATGTCGCGGTGAGTATTGGGCCATATTTTATCTTCCTTGCACAAAAATAGAAATAAACCACGGAGCATGATGGTAGATTTCAGAGTGAGTCAAGGGTTTTCACATTTCACAAAACCAGACTGAGTCCTGGTTCCCAACACTTTCGGGTATTCGGAGTTTGAGCGCATTCGTGGATGCCAACGGCGTCTGTCGGCAAGTTTGGTACAGATCGTTGTGTAGGTCAATTAAGCCCCCTTTTCGATTCTATGATACAATTCCATCTCGTTGGCCCTAGCCTCGCGTTCGAGCGGATCGATTATGCTTGCCGGCTTGGACGAAATCCCTTTTTCCATTCCCAATATCTTAGTGACCACCAGTCTTGGCCTTAGGGTTGCGGGGGTCGTTCTTGAACTCGGCGGCTGTTATATATGGTCAATCGTGGTTCTTGATACTCATTTTGTAGGGATCGTACAGTTCATCATGGCGTTCTGGGCGGAGTTGACACCGTAGGCAATGACAACACCTGCATCCTGGTTAACTGCTGTCCAAATCTCATCGACGCATCAATCGAAGTCGGGAAGGCGGGGAAAAGCTCGGGAGGAGTGTAAATTCGTCGGGCGAGATGCGCAATTTGACGTACCGGCGGCGAAGAAGGGCCAGTAAGGCTTCACTGTAGGAAAGAGTCAGCGGGACAGATTCGCGATGGCGCAGTCGGGAGAGTCGCAATTGAACGTACAGAAGGGAGCGTTGAACTTCTTGAGGGGTTGAACACCGAGCCAAGACATGATGACGGATTTCGTGGGTATCGCGGGAGGTAGGTTCGGTTTGATGGACTTGGACGTCGGCAACGGGTGCTTTGAGATTGAGATTGCTACAGAACGAGCCTTTTTCCGAACGACAGACCCAACAAAGCTCCGAACGGGTTCTGCCGAAGCCGAGCCCGGAACGTTTTCTTTATGCCTAGAATGTGAGGCATTAACTAACTTACGTTCGAGACCGGCTGAGTAAGAAAGATACGTACTCCTGCCAAAGCTGAGGAACAGCAGGCCCAACCGAACCCCGCATTCTATGGCGCGCTAAGCTTTTACACGTGATGCCTAATCTGGGGTGACATCATCAGATAGCTCCCCAAGCTCCAGCTTTAAGAAGGTAGTGTACGTACTGCTAAACCTTTTTGTCTTATTCCTCCTGTTTCTCTCAATTAAATCAGCCTATTTTGCCCTTTTTCTTGTCCTTGTCGTGCTTATAGAGTCTGTACTCGTCATAAACAGTACAACCAAAAAAGCTCACCCAAAAAGAAAGTGCGGGGAAGTGAATTATACATTCCTGGGCGTACAACCGAAAAGCCGTTCCGTCCCTCCAACTCTCAGTTGCCCAATCGTCCACTTGCTTCACCCTCCTCAATTTTGCCAGGGCAATCTCAACCCAAGACTGTTTTCGATACCACCTTTGCGCTTAAACGCCTGCCTTCCCGCTTCTGCTGTGCTTTCTCTGCCCGCACCAGCTTGATTGCCACCAATTGTGCCGCGTTTGACCTTCTGCTTCCGCTCTACTTCCTCGTCTAAATTCTCGGTGTATTTCCTTCTTTCAGCACCTCCCCCTGTCTCTCAAACGACTCCAACGTTGATCTCCGACGTTGTTGCTCCCTGAAAGATCGCCCGCATTCTCCCCGCGCCCGTGTCAGCTTTATCAGACACGCATTGCGCCTCGTCAGCTTAAAGAGACTTTGCACTTTCATTCTTCATTTCCCATCTCCCACCAGCGAAAATGCTCAGTCGCCAGTTCGCACGCGCCGCTGCCGTCACCCCACGCGCAGGTGTGCGAGCTCTGAGCTCAACTGCTGTCCTCAACAGTCGCACTCCTTCTCTAGGAGATGTCAACCCTACACATTCAGAGGTCGAGAAGTTCAGTCAGAAGCAGAAGGAATTTCGCGAGCACTTGGTAGAGGCACAGAAGAAGCGAGAAGCCAGTGCGTTCCACTCCCCTCCACAGCCAGCTAACTTTCCGTTCGAAAAGTCGGACGAAGGCTCACAGAATGACAATGCAGTACGAACCGAAGAGGCCAAAGAGCCTGAGCCATCCCGCAAGGCAGGCCCGTTGACAAATCTTATTTACGGCACAAAGGAGGGCCGCGAGCTCGACGCCCAGCTCGAAGCTAGCTTCAGTCAAGTCCTTGCCCGTGGCAAGTACGTCCACTCGATTGTTCTCCACGAAGTCAAGCCCGACAAGGTTGATGAATATGTCGAGCTCGTCGGCAAGTGGTACCCCAAGATGGCAAATGCACCAGAGAATAAGGTGAACCTGGTCGGAAGTTGGAGGACAGAGGTGGGCGATTGCGATACCTTCGGTATGTACACATTTATTTCGCAAAGTCTTCTTAACCGCTAACCACGACAGTCCACATCTGGGAATACCAAAAGTACGAGGGTTACCACCAATCTCGACACAACATCACCCATCACCCCGAGTTCTCCGAGTTTGACAACAAGCTGAAGGGCCTAATCAACTCCAAGAAGATTTCGCTCATGCAAGAGTT
The DNA here is from genome assembly GCA_014898915.1 of Fusarium chlamydosporum. Lineage (NCBI taxonomy): Eukaryota > Fungi > Ascomycota > Sordariomycetes > Hypocreales > Nectriaceae > Fusarium > Fusarium chlamydosporum. The sequence goes on from JAAVUD010000131.1 coordinate 305,843, forward strand.
TTCTTTCTGGCCAACAACCCCTCCACGATCGTTGGGCGGCATCTTTGAGCTGCGCTCCTACACACTGCACCCCGGTAACTTGCTCGAATGGGAGACACACTGGCGACGAGGTCTCAAGGCTCGCCGTGAGGTTATGGAAGGTGTTGGTGCTTGGTTCGTCCAGATTGGTGAGCTTAACACTGTTTACCACCTGTGGCAATTTGCCAACCTGGAGGAGCGCCGTGCCCGTCGCGAGCAGAGCTGGCAGGTTGAAGGCTGGAGCGACACTGTCCACAAGACAGTACCTCTAATCCAGAGCATGAAGTCAAGGATTCTTGTCCCCATGCCCTGGTCTCCTGTCCGATAAACGCCTAGCAACGGTCCTGTTGGCGGTGTTTCTTCTAATACTGTCCAGCGGATGAAGCTCTGGACCTGACATTTGAACATACCTCCTGTACGAGATTAGAGGTCATCTCCATACCTGTTAACTGCATAGTCATTTTCTTTCAAATTGTTTTCGCCAGATTTAGCGGAGGAGCGAGGGAATGTGGATTACGGATTACATGTATAAATGTACTATCTGTTTCTACAGATTCAATGAAACTGAAATCACCTCCAGATTTGACAACCAGTAATGCGATTGAGAATAAAGCAAACGCCTATGAACTCATGAAAGGAGCAATTCCAAGAAGCAATAACCAATAACAGTCGCTCTCATCACAACGCCAGGGTATCCAATCAATTTACATGCAAAGCTGCTCACATGGCCTTTCCCCTCTTTGCTAAGAGTCCACGCTCAGTACCTCTGCAATGTTCCTTCGTGCTTGGCCAAGCATGTGACTGAGGTAGCTAAGCTTGGATTGAATGGATATCAAGCTCGGATCTGCACTTTCGACGCGGACCTTTTCCCGGACATAGACTTCCTGAATATCATTGCTGTCCACACCAGCTGCCGATGATCCTGGCTCCGGGGTATGGCGGGCACTGCCCCGCTTCGAGCCACCAACATCAGACCCCTGCGTGTTGTAGCGGAATACAGTGTCCATCTCATCATGCTCCAAACGGCGGACAGTTCCGAATGCCAGACCAAGTTTGGTGCCAAAATGAACATGGGCATGCACAGGCTCGAGAGCACGTAGCCAAAGGATTATGCAGCTTTCTTGCAGGCCAAGATAGAAGCTGAGGTTTGGTCCAATTGAAGGAGTGAATTGGCTCGGCGGACATGAGCACATCTGCCAAGCAGGATCCGAGTCTGTTAAAGGAGGACCTTTGAGGAGAGCTGATGAGTCGTTGATAGCATCGGCGAGAATGCTTAGAGTAGAAGCGAGGGAGCGGGCGTCCTGGGGTCTGGACAAGGTTATGGCGAGTAGATCGATCGACTGATTAAGATGATTATGCAGAGCATCAAGACCCTGGATATGTATGGCCTCGTTTTGCGATAGGGAAAACGTCTGTGGGGGTATCGTTCGAAGCTGGAGATGTATAGTCTGCGAACCAAAGACGTCAGCATGCAGAACGAGGCTGGCGCATCATGCAGGTGAAACATGAGCCCAATGGGTAGCCTTACGCCTTTAACAATGCGAGTACCGACGCGCGTGAGCGTCCCCTTTACTTTTTCGTTGCGCGGCGTGCTCATGACGAGAGTGCTGCCCGGATCGATCGGCGCGAGGAGCGCATAACAATCCTCAAGGCCATGTTTAAGATCGCGACACAGCTCGAGCGTTTCGTTGACGATCCAACCTAACTCGCGCGCCTTGTCAAAGTAGATCAGCATGATGCCCTCTTCGCTTTGCGCAATTGCAGAGGATTGCGACATACCTGGGTTTCGGAGGCTTTAAGTCTGAGCTCCTCGGGCGAGATGGGAGGCCAGATTGCAATGGACATGGTGTAAAGATGCCTATCTGGTATATACTGCGCGATGAGTAGTGTAGGCAGCCATCAAAGCTGGTGTTGGTTTTGGTGGAGTGATGTTGAGCTATGGGCGAGTTGAAGTTGGAAGAATTGTCCCCAAAGGGGACCGAGTCCTCCCAGGTGAGCTTTGCGCTTGGAGGTGACGTCTTGCTGTAGCGGGCTACCGATGCGCTAGAGAATTAAGGGTGCAGGAAGCTGCGCCACATGTGGCGTTTTGTTCAACTTTACTTTGATCTTGAATTGATTTTGAGATTTTCAAGTTGGAAAGGATTGGGTAAAGGCTTAAGCGAGTTCTGTCTCAAATTATATTTGTAAAGATATAGCATGCTTAGAAGCCATCGTCTTTACCCTATGAAGCTGTGCCCAAAGAGTGAACTATAGTGGTAGTGGGGTGAACATATCCTAGAAACTTTCTCTTTCATAAGATTTCTTTCTCTGTCATCGCATCACCTATTACTCAGTTAAACCCATCGAAACGAAACCGAACACTTGTTCAGAGATACGCACGCCATCCGCAAAGACTTCCAGGCTATTGGAACCCGGGTTTTGTAAACCACTAGCCTCAAGGCTCCCCAAAAGTTTAGCTGCTACTCATCTGCCTACTCGCCATCAGGCAACCAAATTTCACAACAACTAGACACAATGGCTTCAACTGAGGCTGCCAATGCCCCCAAGAAAGTGTATGGAACACTGACTAAGCTTCCGTCTATCTCAGAAGGTATTACTACGAGAACGTGCTACAGATGATAGGACTAATACCTCGGCAGGCGCCCGTATTGAAAAGCGCCCTTTGACCAGGCGCCAGCCCCCAGCATCATCCAAGTCCCGGATCATCTATGTGTCTTCAAAGACACCTTTTATGGCAGCTGTAAAGCGCGCCCGTAAACAACTAGACGCCTCCCTCAAGACCACAAACGCAGCACCCAAGAACGCGTCTCTGCACTCACGTGTCGAGAATCTCAAGCGAACGGGAGGCGTGGCTGCCGACAGTGCTGTCGTGACGGTCATGGGCACCGGAAGGGCAATTGAGAAGACACTAGCCGTCGCAGGGTGGTTTGAGCAGGAAGGTGACTGTGAGGTGGAGATCAAAACAGGTACTGTTGGTACTGTGGACGATGTATTGACCGGAGGGGACGAGGAGGACGAGAGCCGCTTGAGGAAGCTCGGTTCTTTAGAGGTCCGGATTAAGCTCAAGTGAGATTGTTTTTAGGCACGGCGTTAAGGATCTAGGTGCACGACAGCATGGACGTGTCACATTCGATCCATCAGGTCAGTTACCTTACATATGCGAATCCCTGTCTCGTTAGCATTGTGTTCTTGCTGACGTTTAGGCTGTAGTAGAACAAGAACAAGCCCGCACGGCGCCCGAGTCGGAATGCGCGGATACGCAGAATGATCCACCAGAGCACAGTCAAATCTGACAGTATCGAGATCTGAAAGTTGAGTCGACTTCGTTGAACTAGGAGTTGAAGGACCTTTGGAGAATGCCCGATCCGGATGATCTGGGTCAGCTTTGTGAGGCGGTGATTATGAATCAATCAAATCAGAGACCGTCTGACATATGGGAAAAGCCCCAATGACTGGTATGAGTTTGGTGTGATTGGTTGGGAATTGTATCTCGAATATTTGGCCCAAAATAGCCGCCAAGGAGAGATGGATGGCTTCTGCTTGATAATCCATCAGCCAGCTCTTTCTCGATTCGAGTATCATGTTGGAACTAGGCAGTGAGACAATTCATGTCAAAGAAAGTGAACGCCCGCTTTGAGTGTTGAACATTATTATAAATTGCATCAGCTCGGCGCTAAATAGACAATATGGCTGTGAATGGGTAGAGGACTCCCTACGTCGCTATACCCAAATCGAGAAAAATAAGAAGAGATCATAAGATCGCAAGATGTCTATGCCTCCCAATGCACCCGTCGTCCATTCATAGCCATTCCTTTCCACGTGCCGGTCAAAACGTGAACCGGGTGACAAAATCCTAACTCCTGTGCCCTGTGCTGCGCCGGAGGATCCGCTATCCAAGTGCGATCCCCTATGCAATGCTAAACATTTCTTCTTTGAAGTTCTTTTGCTCCTGATGGAGATTTTATGTAACACGGTAGGCACTGGATGTCATGATTAGCTATTTTCTTGCTCATGTGAGCAGGGAAGTGTGAGTCAATGACTTACTCGATAACCAAGTGCTCGCCACGCCAGGCACCACTGGCCACCCATAATCCACAGTTGACAATCTCGGCGTATCGCTTATCGGACGTCTTGAAAGTCGCGAACATCCGGAAGCCGTAGCGTCGTGGGTCAATGTCCTTTGGTGCCTTGGGGCTCAATAAAGTATCGAGGACATCCGCGGGACCTGAGAGAGAACCACGCGTGCGCATTTCGAGTCTAGTGTTCTGGTCAATATCCGAATTGCAATTGGCCCATGAAGATAGGAAAAGACTTACAGCGCGGGTTGTTCGTCACTCGTCTGGATGACAAAAGCACCCTCAACGAGCCTCATGGGCCTAAAACCTCTTGCCTGACCAAGATCATAACCACCTGCCTAAAAGCCACACATAAAATCATCCACAGTCAGCCACGAATTGGACAAAAGCATAGGATCTATAAAGTTTGGGGGATTTGAGTGAAAAAGTGAGAACGTACAATGACGCGGCCGTGGCCAAATGATCCGGACCACACTCCGGCAGCAACGGTGGTGATTTCCTTGGTATTGCCTGAATCCACGTGGACAGCCTCTTGGTTTAAACGGACCGCAATTCGAAAGTCAAAATCGAGAGCTGGCATTGGAAAGGCGAGTCCAGGGCAGGGAAAGTGGTTCAGGGAGCGTTGGCAGGCCTCTTCGACAGTTCTATAACCGACCAAATTATAGTCAGCCACTCAACGTCTACTAGCAAACTGTTAGATGTCAAAACCTACTTGCCAGGTCCCTCTCGGCATTCGCGCTCAGCTTGGACCCTGTATAAAAGACCTCCGTCGTTAAAACAGCCATTTCCGCTTCCACCTGCTGAGTTCTCGCCACAGAATTGTTGAGCGTATGTCGCAGTTTGTAGAGGAGGTATTCTAGTATCCCACTCGGCGGAAGTGTTCTGTGGTGGATATGCCGAGGGCTGTTGGAGGAAGGGCGTAGAGTGAGGCATGCACGTCGACTCAGAAACGTCGGTGGGTGCGGTACTCGTCGGTAGTGAAAAGGATAGAGTATCGGTTTCGGTAGCCATTTTCTGGTTGTGTGTATTTATATGTAGGTATGTTGTAGTTGATGTCAGTATTTGTCGGCTTAGACGCACTAGGGCTGTCTTTATTCGTGGTTGTTTGATTGTTAAGAGTATCGGCGTCTTATGATATCATCTGAGTTTTTGACTGATTAATTTGAGTATTTTCGAAAATCCCTCCCAGTTAAGAAAAAAAGTGATTGAGTTTTGGTCGTGTCGTAGCCCAGGTAGGTATTTATTGATCGGGTTGCTGGCGGGAGGCGGCGACTAATAAATGGTCCCTGTCGGCTCCTGCTGGCTTGGCTTGTGTAAGCGGTTTGTGATGGAGCAAGCGCAGCCAAGTCTCGTGTCGTCGCAATTCCCGAACTCCGAAGGCAAAGCTTATTAACAAGATCGAATTGTTGAATTCCTTTTTTTCTTTCTCCGGTACTGATAATAGATTGATATTGTTAGTTTATAATAGATGGAATAAATAGATTCTTGAGGGAAAGGAAGTGAGTATTGGGAGAAGGGCTGAGAGCAAGGTAGGATGGGTAGGGTAGATCAAGGTATTTAAACCAACCCAACCGTCTCGGATAATGAGATCCATCATTCACTACAAATAAGTTACAGTACAGCTGGGGGTGTGCAAGGCGCGCCAGGCATGGATACAACAACTACATTTCTCAGCTACGGTACGGAGACAGCGCAGTACAGTACAAGTCCAACAAGGGCGTGGCAGTTTTTGTCATGCTTGCAAATCTCCCAAGGCCGTAGGACGGCTTTAGACCCTGGAGATTGTACAGCAAGCAGCGGGAAATGTCAGAGTTCCGAGAGTATGTAGGTACCTTTTTAGTTTACTACCTACTATAAGGTTAGTAGGTACATTACAGAGGGACAGAGAGTCAGAAAGTGTGGCTCACTCAAACCTGACCTCTGCCAAGAGCCCAATTACAGATCAATTTTTTTTGATTATATCCGCGGCTTTAGAGGGCGCGCCCCGGACGAAAGACATGAAAAGGTGGGTAATCGCCGATCGGGGTGGAGATGTTTGTTAACAAGAAGGGGACCCGACCATGCGGAAACATATTCGATTTGCAGTTAGTGCACTATTAACTATCACCCTAACTTTGGTACATGATAGAAACGAAACGATACCAGATGTATTCTGGTACGTCCAAGATCTTAATATCGAGAGTTAATCTGTAATCGGGCATCTCTCATGTTCCATTTCTACTCGGAATTTCCTTGCCGGTCAAGCTTTACAAATGGTGGCAGTCTTGTTCTTGTTCTTGTTCTTCATGTCTTTGATTATGAACCTATGCATTGGTTGGGACTTTACAGGGCTTAAGTCCGCCAACGAGCGGGGCTTTCGTCCCTAATTCTTCACTAATCGGCAGCCTCGGACAATCTATAGCAGCCCGAAAGCCCGGAGTGTGGCAAGCTTGAGCTGTAGCTCCCAAATGTAGTAGTAGTAGTAGTAGGTATTTATTGAACCGTTATTACTGTATACTACGTAGTATGGTAAAATAGATGGTGTTATTTAGAGAATGTCTGCCAAGCTTTACTACCTACCTACCTATGTATGTAAAGCATCCCTTGAAAGCTGATTTTCTGAATGCCTAGGTTGTTGTGGCTGATTATAATGTCCGCTACAATTCTCCCCCTTCTCCGTCATGTCGGAGGTACAACGAAGCTGACAAATTAAACGAGGTTCAACGTTAAATTCCACTCAACATCAGCTCTACCCGAACCCGAAGTGGAATTAAGACTCGACATGATGCAGATGCCCCAGTTCTCCGTCATCATGACCCGGGAACTCAATATTAGCATATTATTTAGCTCGCGTGAGATGCTTGAGATTCATGATACACAACATCAACTCAATGTTGATATTTGTCGCGCACAATGTCCGTCCACATTGTTTACTTTATGCAGATCAGAGCATCTCGAGTGCTACAACAGCTTCCTTTCGGCATTGTACAGGATGCGGGGGCCGAGTTGTCATGGTTGGTTGGGTTCATCATGATTACTCTGGTCTGTGCCAAGCCGAGCGAAAGCTTCCCCTCCATCAGGACCGTTAGCCAGCCATCCATCAATTATGGAAAGATGGCAGGTATAAGGCATGTTGCATCGACCTAAATCCTTCAAGGCCTACTATCTTCCTACCGAACCGATCATCCAACAGCGCTTCGATTAGATAAGAATCCGCCGACTTTACAGACGAGGAGATATGGCCCGCCATAGTCGACATCTCTGCTGTAAGCCAGAGGTGACTGACTAAAGCACTAAAACAAAGCAGCCCGACCCGCGCGCGCCCTATGTGATGTACAGACGGGAATTGCCAGAATAGGTTCGTATAGCCAGTGACATTAGCGAGGTATAGTCGCTCTTTTGGTTCGTGGTTCTATACTCCGAAATATTTCCCCGGTAAACTATACTCGTCTATGGCATTCTCAGCTTTACGTACTTAGTTGTGGCTCACAGAACTTGATTTTTCAGCCGGGAGCTCATGCGCCTCTATTATTTAGAGCTGACTCCTATGTCAATTCAAGGGGAGTTGCTGAAAAAGCATCGACCACTCTCGTGCTTCGTCAGCAAATGTCGGTCTTAAGAAGCCAACATGGATCTAGCTGACAGTTGCTTCGGTAGAATTAGCAACGTTCGATAGGTGCTTGGGATTTAATTAAAGTTCTGGGGCAACTCCGACCTATATCAGTGACATTTGCTGTCAATTGCAGCTCTGATCCTAGGAACCATGGATCGGGTAAGCAGCAGTGAGCATATTATGTTGGCTCATGACGCATAACCAACTATAGTTTACTCGGACTGTCAAAAGACATGTCATTAATATCTCTGATTGACAATTTCCCTTTACTGATAAGAACAATACTTGGCATCGGTTTACCAGTACAAACCAGCGCAATCGAGAATGCCCTTTACCTACCTAATTTCTTGCGAAGGTGCTTGAAGCCACAACTGAGCACACGCTACAGGTTCTGGATGACGTTTCTCTAGCATCCATACTCCGTACCAGCGACAAATATCTATCTAATCGAAACCACGAATCGTATAACTATAAGCGAAAATCGCTAAGTGCCGCAATCCCGCGAATGATGAAACCAATCGGCACTTCAAACCGAAAAGAGAGGCTAACGAGATACTGTATCGTCCGTTCGTGGAATGTTTGTTCGAGTATGTAAAACACGACCCGAGTCGCCAGTCGCTGCCAAATTGGTTGCTACACGAGATAAAAAAAAAAATCGTCACTGGTGCGCCCTCGTCATGTCAGAAGCCAAAAGATTCCTTTTTCTCCCTATGACCAGAAGACTTTCTTTTCCTTTCAGGAGTACCGAGATGCCCCCTTACCACCATCCACCACAATGCTCCGCTCTTAATATAGATGATCGCACTCCTTTGATCGCCGACACGCAAGCTGGTATCCATTATTTGCAACAGGCACGTTTCGAGATACGCTGTAACAGAAAAGCTCCGCCAATATTTGGTTCCAAACCCCTGTTCTGACCTTGTTTCGGGTTCGTCGACGCAACGCTAGAAAAGGCTTGTTCGAATGCTTGTTCTGCCACTTTATTTCCTGACTGGTCGACTTGTTGTGAGGAACATGCGTACGATCAGCAACATATATCGCTTGGTGAGACGAATTGCGATCCAGGAGAGATACACAGTCGAGCAAGCAGCAGTTTGCGTACCCTGTTGGAGGTTTGGGGTACAATTTGGACACTTTGGCTTCGAGTAGCAAGTGAGGCTGTTTTGATCCAAATGTTGACGCTGTACCTTGACTCGAGTCAAATGAGTTGGCGGTGCACTGTCATGTCAATTCATGCTCAGGGCAACTTAGCTTGGTGGTCAAATAGATGGAAGTTAGGCTCCTCCCTTTTTTTCTTCTTGGCGACAGCATCTTTTTGGTGTTATGCCTGTTGTAGGATAAATGCGTGTTAGTCAGTTCAGAGGTGCCTGTAATTTTTACTCCCTCAGCTAGGTAGGTAGGCACTGCCCGCGCACTAATTGAGGCTTATACGTTACAGCCCGTGTTCAAAGAAAAGGAGCGATTCTTTCCACGGGCATGTTGCTGACTCCTTACATACAGGTACAACATATGGAAGTCCAGATTACAACGATTCACTGATGAGATCAATAGAAGTATCATCTAGTTTCAGGGGTAGCTCGATATCAAGGATACTTGTTGATTGTAGGTACGCAAGAGAGCGGAGCATTGTTGTCACTTTCATCGATTATGACCTTCTATAATCTGCAAGTTTGTCATCCAAACCTCCCTCAGGTCCTTCTGATACATACTTGGCCGTGTATCCGTTCCCCGTGCTTTCCTCAGGTAAGTCAGTGGTAGGTAACAGCCCCAAACTGACTTAGTACTGTAGGTACAAATTGTCCAGTAAGGCAGGGTCTCTCCACGTTCCACGTAATTGAATGCGTGGAGGCGAGACCCGTCCAGTTTCTCAGATAAATTATTATTATTATTTACTAACCTACCTACCTTTCTGTCCTCAAACCTAAAACTTGAATTCTCGTCAAAGATCGATCATCCTCTCTACTCTGCACTTAACCCTTCCTTACCTACCTTAACCACCTACCGCATTCGAAATACTACAAGAGCCTAGACTACCAAGATAACGACGGAATCTTCATCTCATCTTGACCCTATCCGCTTAATTGGCCGAATCAAATAACAGCATCTCGGCAGCTCCGCTTTGCGACAACGCCGTTGGTGAGCTTACTGCGCAGCTACAGTAGCATACCAAAAATTAATTGGATTGCGCCGCGACCTCATTTTGTCAAGGGTCCATTCTACAGTCCTTAACTTAAAATTTATTCGCTGTCAAGTCATAAAGAGCACTAATTCCAAGTTCCTGATCACTGCCCTGCGTCTGTCTAGGTACGCAGAGCTCCACCGTCTCCAACTGCGATACCCCTGCGCATGGGGGATTCTAATTCATCCGCCTCAATTGACAGGCAAATTCTTGACCACATCTTTTTCTGTTTCTCTTCTACGCTGTCGCATAGATCATCTGGCTGCTGCCATTTACTCATTCTCTTCTCAACGCCAGTTTTTTGCCTGGCTACGCTCCCTTTTCTGCCTATGCTGTTATAGCTTAGTCCTTTCGCTTCTTAACCTTCACTTGCTACCCCCCTGTCCCTTATCCTGGGCACTTCGCTCCTTATCATTGAATTTCTGAAAAAGACAGCGACGTCGTATACACCTGGCAAGACCACAGTCGATTTCAAGAGCAGCCGTCGCCATGCTCAACTCTCGCCGCGCCATCGTGGCAGCGGTCTTTATTCTCACCGTCTTCTTCCTCCTTACACGATCTCACTCCTCGACACCTGTCGTCCCAGCTGCCAAAGATGCTGCTGCCACCGCCGCCGATACAAGCAAGAACGACGCCCCTGCCTCGAACGAAGCCGTGTCACCACCGCCCGAGCCAGAGAAGGAGATGGAGATAAAGGAGCGTCGCACACGGCCTCGCATCGATATGTCGGGAATGTCTACCTATGAGAAGCTTGAATACGCCTATCCATACGACGTTACCTCCAAGTTTCCCGCCTACATCTGGCAGACGTGGAAGCAAAGTCCCGACCAGGGCGATTTCCAGTTTAAAGACCACCATGCTTCATGGAGGGAAGAACACCCTGGTTTCGTCCATGAAGTCGTCACAGACGATGTTGCTATCAATCTGATTCGTCTACTTTACGCTACCGTCCCTGAGGTTGTTGAGGCCTACCGAAGCCTCCCTATGCCCGTCCTGAAGGCCGACTTCTTTCGCTATCTTATCCTGTTCGCGCGAGGTGGTATTTACTCTGACATCGATACATATGCCATCCAAAGCTCTGTCAAGTGGCTGCCCGAACAGATTCCTCGTGACACGATCGGCCTAGTGATTGGTATCGAGGCGGATCCTGATCGTCCTGATTGGGCTCAGTGGTACAGTCGCCGTATCCAATTCTGCCAGTGGACGATACAGGCCAAGCCCGGCCATCCCGTGCTCCGCGACATCATCAGCCGAATCACTAAGAAGACATTGGATGAAAAGCGTAAAGGCAGTCTGGATAAGCTCCTCGACCGAAACGTCATTGAGTTCACGGGACCTGCTGTCTGGACAGATGCCATTATCGACTATTTCAACGATGAGCGATTCTTTGATATGTCGCAAAGTAAAGGAAAGATTGATTACCAGAACTTTACTGGCATGGAGACAAGCAAACGAGTAGGCGATGTGGTTGTGTTGCCCATCACAAGCTTCTCACCTGGAGTGGGGCAGATGGGCTCAAAGGAGCCTGACGACCCCATGGCTTTCGTCAAGCATGATTTCGAAGGTAAGCATCACTTGCATCTCAATCTAGGAGGTAGGAAAAACTAACATTATGCAGGAACATGGAAGCCCGAGAGTGAGCGCCATATGGGTGAGCAGCAGCAGCAGCCAGCAGAGGGACAGCAAGCACCCTTGCAGCAAGAGGGTCAGCAGCAACAACAACAGCAGCAACAGCAACAGCCAGCGCAGCAATAACACGATAACGCGACACAACTACAAACATAACCACAACCCACGATACCTAATGTTTTGGCAACGACGTTCAAGATTTACTTCTCCGACCTGTATATTTGAGCTGCTTCTCTATACTCTTTTCTAATGACACAATTTGTGTCCGTCTGATTCTGGGGCTGGTTTCCGCATGGGTGGTCTAAGCCGAGGTCTGCTGTACTCTGGCAGTTGCATTGTGATGGGAAAGAGATGTAAAAGTTTGAGGGGAACGGTACTAGACTCTGTTTTTTCTGTTAAATGCATCGCATGGAAGTCATTATTTCTGTTTCTTCGCTATGGTATAGACTTGCTTGGACCTGATCTTGTTTTATTATACCGATGCCTACCTTGTAGGCCGCGATAGCGTGCAAAGGGGAATAAATTTCTCGGCACTGATAATTGAAAAGCGATTGGACGTACAATCATACGGCGAGAACTGTGTTGGATGCAATGGACAAGTTAGAAGATCCTTAAGGGGCTACAGTACCCAGAGGCCAGTAAGCTTGTCTGGCGACCTGCCAGAGTTTCTTGGTGGGACCTCCATTCTTGAACTCCTGCCCCGTAGAGATAAATTGTAGTATGCTTGGTGTTTATACCGAGTTCTTCTCATGGTCTGGGGCATACTGGGCTTTGAAAATATGATCTGTGATGTTGTGCTGGTGAGACCTGAGGGCGGATAGTCAATATCCAACCGAACGGGCTTAAGAGCCGATATATCTGCAGAGTTACCGTGATCAGCCACCATTTCAGTGGAAGAGGCTTTTCGGCTTAAATATAGCCGAACTAGGTACTTTCCGCGGGTTTGAAGCTGTAAACCAAAGAACTCAAAGACTAACATTAGAAATTTGTGTCAGGAAAAAAAACACGGCATTCAAGGACATTCAAGCCGCCCCCGCATTTCCCCAGGTTATGAGTGAGCAATGTCAGCCACTATTGGTCAGGTTCAACGGTTGAGGGGGGAGCCCGGCTTGTTTCCCGCTGCCGCTGTGGAGGACACAGCTACAGCTAATAGAATCTGATGGGGAGGAGGAGCAACATAAGAAAGGGAAGCTCGTGGCGATGATAGCCGAGGGTACCTACATATTCTTATCAAATACCTACCTATGATATGTTTTCGAGGCTGTCTGTTCCACCTGTTGGTTGATACAAGTTCCACTTACAGCACAGAAACCCCTTCTCGCTCGGACTATATACCCTTGTCGTGCATCACAATTGGACCGATTCGCCTCATAAGACCTCTCCATTCACCTTTTTCTCTCGAGTTTCTTGTTTGCTCTCATCTGAGATTTCTTGTCCTGCAAAAGAGGTACTACCTCAGCTTTTCACAATGCAGACCGTGATACGTCAGAGCTTGAGAAAGACACATTTATCAGCTAGATCGGCCCTCAGACCATGTCAACTGAGACAGCTTTCTTCATCTAACCTTAGTATTCGATGGGGCCCTAAAGAGGTACGCCCATCTCCTAGGATCCATCAATTCTCATAAACTTGGCATTGGGAAGGACCATAAACTAACTGATGTCAGCCTCCTCTTTACAATGGCACAATTCCTGAACATTTCGCTTCAGTCGTCTCAGCTCATGGCGACCGTGAGGCAGTCATCGCCCGCACCCCATCCCCTCACTCCCACGAGTCAACGCTAACATACTACGCCCTCGACTCTCTCTCCAACAGCCTCGCCCACTCACTTGCTTCACTGGGCGTCAGAAAAGGTCATCGCGTCGCCATTTCTCTCGGCAACGGGCCTGAATTCGCAGCTCTAACGTACGCCTGCTTCAAGCTCGGCGCTATTCTCGTGCCGCTGAACCCAGGCTTCAATGAGCACCAAGTCATTGCAGCGCTGAAGCACTTGTCCACCGAGACACTCATCATCGGTGCAGTGACGGATCTGGCTTATAAGCCTGGCCGTGGAAGAAGTAACGAGCATCTTCTCAAGAGCGTTGTGGGGGATGCTTCGGCGTCCAAGATTCAGAGCGAGGCTGTCCCCTCTTTGCGTAACGTTGTGGTTTTCGATAATTTGGCGAGCCATCCAGATGTCAAGTTTGATCTCAAGGAGTGTCGGGCGTTTACCCCTTATTCTTCGCTGGCCGACGGCTCAGTTAACTCGGTGACGCCGGATTCACCCTTGTCGCCGAGCGATGTTATTAACATCCAGTTCACGTCGGGGACAACTTCTATGCCCAAAGCGGCCATGCTGTCACATCGTGCTATTCTCAACAACGGCGCTTTAATAGCGCATCGGATGGGCCTCAATGCAGAAGATCGCATCGTGGTGCCTCCTCCGCTGTTTCACTGTTTTGGTTGTGTGTTGGGATATATGGCGACAGCTACTACAGGCGCTGGTATTCTGTTCCCCAGCCCAGCCTTTGACCCCGAGGCCACCCTACGTATGGTCGTCGACCATGAAGCTACCGGTCTCTATGGTGTAAATACCATGCTTGTCGCTGTGCTCGAAGCCCTCGACCGAGGAGACGTTGTTCCTCACGACCCGAAACATCTACGCAAAGGCATTGTTGCTGGCAGCAGTGTACCACCGTCTCTTATGAGCACATTACATAAACGTCTCGGTCTCGAGGACCTGGTTATCTGCTACGGTATGACAGAAACAGCGCCTGTAAGCTGTATGACCAGTCCTTCGGATCCTATCGAAAAGCGCACTTCATCTATCGGCAAAGTTATGCCTCATACAGGCCTCAAGATCGTCGATCCTATGGATCATAGCAAGATCGTTCCTATCGGACAGCGAGGTGAGCTGGCAGCAGCAGGATACCTTGTTATGGAGGGATACTACGGCGATGAGGCCCGCACATCTGAGGTCCGCAAACCAGATCCTGAGGATGGAACAATATGGATGTACTCAGGTGATGAAGCCGAGATGGACGAGCAAGGCTACGTCCAAATCACAGGCCGTATCAAAGATCTCATCATCCGCGGCGGCGAAAATATCCATCCGTTAGAAGTAGAAGACTGTCTCCTGACCCACGAAGGCGTCCGAGAAGCCAGCGTTGTAGGCGTCCCCGACGAGCGGTATGGCGAAGCAGTCGCCGCTTTCATCATCCCTGCCCGCGGATGGACGCCATTGGATCATATGGAAGATGTACCGCTGGACCGAGTGCGTGCTGATGAAGATGGTACTCTGACAAGGGATGGGCTGAGGAAATGGGTTGCAACGAAGCTGTCCAAGCACCTCGTGCCCAAGTATGTGTTCTGGATCGACGAGTATCCTAAAACCCCGAGTGGAAAGGTGCAGAAGTTCAAGCTGAAGGACTATGCCAAGGAAATACTGGGAGATGAGGGGAACAAGGCATAGTGATAAATAGCGTGCGTTTGTTGGCTCATGATTTTTGCGTATATCTCTAAAGTCGATATATCATACCTATACAAGACTTGTTATAAAACTTGAGCTCTGAGCTTCTATGCGCTGTGTCGTCACCAAATAGCAATAACAACAGAGATATTCGAACAAATTGTATTGTCAGCATTAATCGAGGTATCATTCGCATAACTATAGGGCTGTCTTTCTTCTCTTGGACAGCCAAGCAGACAGATAGATGATCAAAGTGAATCCCATCCAAAGTCCTTAAAATCATCACCAAAAAACAACTTTTTTTTCTGTCTTCATTGCAAAAGAAGCAATCGTCATCTCTAGTGGCGGCCGTCTATCTTTAGCGGAGCTCTCCAATGCAAATATCGTACGAGGTCTCCGGCCTCGATCGTTGTCCGATCATCTTCTACCAGCCAAGTCGTAGCAACAAGAAAAACAAAGACCAGGGGAAAACATCCCGTTCAAATGCAAGCCCAAAAACAAAAAGGTGCAGCAAAAAAAAAGGTTCAAAAATGCGAACATCACTCGGATGTAGAACGAGGAATGTGTGATGTGGATTGCCGTTAAACTCCCGACTCATTTCTTCGTTTAGTCGACCTGCTTCTCGCAGCCGATGCGGCCCAGCAACTCCTTTCGATCGCTGTGGCCGGGTAGGCTGACTCCGGAACTGCTGGCTTGCTTCTTGACGCCTGATCGGCGCTCCCAGTTGCGAAGGTCGAGTGCCTCAACGCCGACTTCCTCTTCCAAAGGCTGGGCCTCCTCGTAGATAAACTCCTCCTCCTCTTCTTCCTCACCACCCTCGTCGTCACTTCGGACGTCCTCGGCATCGCCTCCCTTGAGGACCTTGATAATGACACGGACGATCATCATGAACCAGCCGATGGTGATAGCCTGGAGGAAGAGAAGGGGAGCAAGGAAGCTCCACTTGACGGTCTCGTTGTAACAGACAAGGCCTTGAGGGTCGATGAAGGGCTCCACGAGGTATCCCCAGCCGGCTGGAGGGTTGAGAGGACCGATCATGTTCTCGTTGTTGCCCTTGAAGCAGCCAGTGGGCATGATTCGAGGGGTATCGGAGTAGATAGACCAGCAGACGGCAATGTACAGAACATGGCGGGCGAAGAACCAAGAAACAACAAACAGTCCGAACATGACGTCGCAGATCTTGCTGTAGCCGCAATACTTGAGGCACTTGGCGAGCTGTGGCATGTCAGTTGAGTGGCCAAGTTGCACCAACCAAAGAGACTTACAGGAAGGAAGAGATCAACAACATCCATGATGACGAGGATGAAGTTTCCGACACGGGTGTGGTGGTAGGCGTAGCAGGCAAAGATGAGAGCGGTAGTAACGATGTGGTGAGTGAACATCTGCCAATGGTCCTTACGGCGCTCTTCAATGTTAATGACAATCATCTGCTGCAGCCAGAAAGCCCACTGGCAAAGAAGGTAGGCCTTCATGATTCCATCGAGCTCGCGGTTGGGCCAATCAGTCCAGAGGTTCTCCATGCTCATGTAGTGAGGAGAGGTGCAGTAAATGTACTACATCAATGTTAGCGCCTGATCGTTCTTCCTATACGGTTGATTGCAAGCTTACCACTCCCCAGGGCCAGAAAACGGTATAGTACACCATGAGCCAAGCCTGTTCACTGAAGCGAGTCAAGTTCTTGCGGTTGTCGATTCCCTGCCATCTGCCAATAGGAGCGAGGATGTATTCCATGGTGGCGGCGCGAAGTCCGGTGAAAAGAATGATACAAAATGTGATGAAGTAGGCATCGTCGTAGCCGATGCGATACTGGCCGGATTGAGTGTTGTGGTAGCTGAGGTGGAAGAACTTCTGAGTGTGTTCGCGAGCTTTGGGGATGAAAGTCTGGGCGAGGAAGATAAGAGCGAGGAGGTTGAACGAGAGACCTAAAATAAGAGTACCACGTCAGCTTGAGTTCATCCAAACAAGATAAGATGATCGGATCGGTGCACACACTCGGATGCACCTCAGCATGCGATCAGCCTGTCATGAAGCGCCGCCATCTGGTAGCGTAGCAGGACCCTGAAAGCCGGGCTGGTAGGGATGTCGTGCCACGCGGGGTGCCGCTCCAAGTGCGACAACCATTCCCGAAATGTCTTTAACCAGGCTAGGTTCAGATTTGACCTGACACCCTGCCCTGTCCCGACACCTCGACACCCCCCACGGCATTTATTCGCGATCCAGGATCGGCAAGAAAGGGGGGAGGCTGGTTGATTGAAGAAAAACGTACCAATTTGGTTCTCGACAAACCAGCGCGAGAGGTGCTTCCAGGTGCTCTCCTCCTTGCGCTTAAGTCGGCGGACAAGCACCGTCTTGTTACCGGCGGTCTGCATATAAAGTGGCCCGTTCATGTTCGGCGTGCTGTTGTCCTTCTTGAGTCGTGGTCGCTGGGCAGAAGCGGTGGTAGGTGAAGTAGCGGCACTCGCGCTACCATTCGAGGCCGCAGCCTCATCGCCTGTTGTTGTGATAACAGTAACTTCTTGACGAATGATTGTCTCTTCTGTGACTGGCTTCTCGCTAGTGACAGAAGGGCCGGAGACAATCTTGTCCTCGACCTGCATGACTGGATCGCCGCTCATGATTGAGCGGGCGCTTTCTGCAGAACTGATGTTCTTTTCGTGTGTTTTCGTTCCTTCTCGTATAAGAAGCTGCCGTGTCCTTTTTTTTTTCTTTCTTGGCTAGAAAGCGTTGGCTGTGGCTGACAAGGTGGATTGGCGGAAGGAGGGAGGGGTCCTGTGCTAGGTCCGCGAGTCGGAGGCCACAAGATGGATGCAAAACTTGGGAAGTGAAGAAGATCAGGGAGTTGTAGAGGTAAAGTCTTGCGTTTTTGTTGCTTTTTGCTCTTCGTCAAGCAAAAGTCTGAGGCCGGCGGAATGATATAGCGATGCAAGGTAAATCGAGATGCAAGTCAAAAAGTCAAGGCTCCGTTGTCTGTCGCTAGGTTCGCTCTAAGGTCGTGCGGTAGGTGAGTATAGGACAAAGGCCGTTGGGGTTTAGACACCAAAGCTCTCTCCTCGTCCTGAGCAAGCAAAACTGAACAAAACACCGGACAGAGATAATACCGGAAAGCAATGCGTACTGTATGGAAGAGGAGAAGGAGGAGGAGAGGAGGAGAAAGGGAGAAGTAGGAGAAAGTTCAAGGATCGGGTAGGTAGCCAAAGAAAGAAAACCTATGGGATCCCGATGAATTTTGAACGAACCCCCATGAATTGAATTGGCTCTAAAAAAGATCCATAACCCAAGGCTCATAGGGGGTAGCGCGCTGTACTTGGTGCAGTAGCGGGGGGGCACTCTACGGGGGATAGTCGAGTGCAGAGCCAGGGTGTCCACTGTATCTTAGGTACGTACATCAGTGTGTTGAGGGAGAATTGCCCCACAGCGGGCATTACCCAAGGCGGTGAACAAGCAGCTCGTGGACTGCAGCTGAGCTGGGCAGCAGTGAATACTGTTGATCAAAAGGAGAAGCAAGCTGAGAGTGAATGATGGATCTGTCCTCTATTCACTGTGAGGGATCTCAATACCCTTTACTGTAGCTTCACCAAGTGTACATCTATGCATTCGAGCCCAATTGTTTTGTGTCTCTGCTCAACCAGCCCCTCAATGGCTTTGACAAGAATACTTCGTCTTATTTTATCACCAATCTCAGATCAGATTGGATGTGCAGCATCCCATTTCTTCAGGTGGCGTCTTGTTCTCTTTAACCCCTGCCTGGAGGTCCAACACTTGTTCCGA
The DNA here is from genome assembly GCA_014898915.1 of Fusarium chlamydosporum. Classification (NCBI taxonomy): domain Eukaryota; kingdom Fungi; phylum Ascomycota; class Sordariomycetes; order Hypocreales; family Nectriaceae; genus Fusarium; species Fusarium chlamydosporum. The sequence goes on from JAAVUD010000131.1 coordinate 324,553, forward strand.
ATAAGAATAAGGTGGATGGATGTCACCCTCCATTAGTTGGTAGGTACTGTAGAAACAAGAGAGAAAATCATTCACTAATAGATAAGTGACAGGCAGGCCTGGTTTATTCCAAGGAAATTTCGATACGTGATTCTAGATGGCACTGGACTAATGGAAAGGCCCTAGCTCCAGGGGACGAACAAAACCCAGGCGCTTCAAGGGTCGTCGAGCCACGCCAAGCCACCGTTGTTCAAAGCTTTTTCCGTTTCGTTGAGACAGGTTAAAAGAGAAGAGAGACCAATAAGAAGAGTCCATTTCATGGTCCCCTTATTCTAACTGCCCCTCTCTATCTTGCTCTCTTATTGCCAGCCCAGTCCCTCTTAAGCTTTTAGCTTAGCTAGCTAGGGGTGGTAGGAAAACATAAGACCAAAGTTTAGGGTGTCACAAATAAATAACCTAAGAGCGTATCTAACATTTAGTAAAGTGACTAAGTTATTTCGTCTTGTATGATCGGGGGCTCGAGTTTTTCATGACCCTGCGGGCTAGCACCTGGCACCCTACCTAATCTGCGGCGCGCGTGTACCGTCAGAAATGCCTACACTGCACCGTAGATCTCCATTGCCAAGTTACCCCTTTTCATTCTGCCAATGATGATCAAGCTAGCGAGAGTCGGGTGGCGGCTGGCTCCCGGAAAACCCTAGTTTTCGCATTGACATGAATTCAAGAAGAAGAAAAAAAAGCAAACGGAACTTGAAAGGGAAAAAAGGGAAAGAATTCCGATCGAGAAGGAGGGGTTTAAGATGTCATCCTCGTTCGATATTGGCAAATGCTAAGTACAGTACAGTGCAGATGGATGCTAAAGTGCTGCAGAATTATTTGCCTACTGTACGTCCAGGGAAGCGAAATGCCGCCGCAAGGTCAAGGTTTAGGCTTTTGATTGTTTTAAGGTGTTCCCCCGCTATATGGAGCCTGGATTCGCTACAATTCAGCATTGACTGGGCTGATGATGATTCTCGTCGAATCTATTGGCCAATTCCGCCCATGGACTGCTGCAACCTCGGTACGGGAGCACGGGCTGGATCAGAACAAGATGATTTGGCTTTGACCTTGTCGCTTGTGTCAAAAGGTTTTCAAACTAATTGAAGTTTTAGTTTATCTACAGCATAGTATGTATGTATGTATGTGCATGATAGTATGTGATCATTGTAAGAGACTAGAGGTATAGCATTACTACGTAGGTATGTAGGATCGATAGTACACTCTCGATATGCATGCAGTACCTACTAACTAACAGCTTCTAGATCCACCATTGAAACCGTCTCCTCCACCGTCTTTTCAACACGACACGACATAATCCGTTGGTTTTGTTTCAAGTTACCGTATAGAGCGGCCGAGTACCCCTCTTCAAGAGAGGCAACAAAATCCGATAGATTAAGATTCAGCCGCCAGCAAGGTATAGCTTTCATATTCCTCTGTGTACCTATGTCAGGTTATTCACAGTCCTGGTTACTTGCGTGTTATAACCACTTGAGCAAGCGAGATAGCATTGACACTGTACTCGAAGTTGATCTGATCTGATCTAGACCGAAGAAGAACCTCCATCTGCCGACCACGAGTCTGATGATTTGTGCATACCTACATGGAACTGCACTCATGTGGAGGGGTACCGATACACTACTCCACAAACAAAGTGCTAAGCTAGCCGCGCAACTTGTAAGCGGCAGCTGTGATGTCTTCACGCCCCGCAATTCGACGTTGATAGCTTCACCTACAAGTTATCTGCACTGGCGACTATCCAGTAGCTACTATAGGTTGAATCAGGTCTCATGCGCTTGATGTTACATAGAGAATGAATATTGATCATCGCGCGTTAGGTTTTGATTACTCAGTTGACAACCACCTGCTTGATGAAGGAACGGATGTCTACTATAAACTAACTCCTTCTTTTGCCGACAGTAAAAGGTAGACTCTGTGCACATCATCCAACTCCCAGCGCTCTTATAGCAACGCGCCTCCATCCTCACCTTCATCGTCGTCATCTTCTGAGAAAACTTCGTCATCCGACATATCAAAGTCCGAGACACATCCATATGAGGGGTGGTCAGAATCAGGATCACTATCCTCTTCCCCAGCTTCCAAGGGCGGCCACGGTTTATCGTCCCAGTATGGACATTGGTCTTCCTTTCCTCTCCAGAGCTCTTCGAAGTCCTGTCGCGTGTAGAAACGGCTATATCTTGGTCTACGACGCTGTATTCTGCGAAAAGGAGAGATGTCAAAACCGCTGACATGCAACGCTGCATCCCAAATGTCCCCAAGAACTCCATCCACGACGTATCCATGACCGGCCGGGTTATAAGCCATATCCGAGGCAGTCTTGCCCCCATTATCTTGAGCATAAGGATCTGCCCCTTCTTGTAAAAGATACGCAAAGCAGTCGAACAAGAGAGTAACCGCTTGACCTGATGGGTTTCCATACATCAACAAGTGTAGGCACGTCTCTCCGGTGCTCGACCGATCGTGGATGTTTGCACCCAGATTAATGAGATATTTCAAGATATCTACAGATGATCCGGTGTGAGTTTTGCAAATATACAAGAACGTCGACATGCCTTCCCAATTACGCCAATCGCGGAAGCTTGCGAAGGGGGTGACAAGCCCCGAATTCCACGCAAGGTCAATGGTATCCTGGACATGTATGAGCATAAGATTCAAAGACGCGACCCTTTCATTTTTGAATAAACTTACAAGATGGCCTGGAGAACATTTTACTCCGTCGAGGAAACTCTTTGAATACTGCGCATTTGGGTCTCTGTATGTTGGGTCCGCTCCCGCGGTCAACAGCAACCTGCGACATGCGTTGATCCGTTTGAGAGATTGGTCTGAAGCTAAATAATCCTCAGACCCTTCATGTACTTGTAGGCAGCCACTATTTCCTGTTAGCTAATCCAAATAATCTCCAATGTTGTTGAAGCAGCAACTCACTAAAGGCTAGAGGTACCACAGCGTTTGCGAAACACTACATGGTCAACATCAAGCCCCTTCTCGAGTAGAAACTTGCACATCTCTGGCTGTTCCAAAGAATACTAACAACATGATTTTCTCAGCAGTTGCAAACAGGTGCTACAGGCGATGGTTACCACTCACGAATAGTAAAGAGGAGCCAGTTTCATCATGGTCTCGAAGGGAAGCCTCACCACTTTGTAACAACTGACAAAGCTCCCTCATCTTGCCCTTTTTCACAAGCTTGAATACCGGCGAGTTTGACGGGAGAACTCTGTTCACTTGTAGTTGTGAGATGGATGACACACTACCAGCAAAGATTTCTCTTTGCGTTAAAATAGCCTTCAACATGTGTCGATTTTGTTGTCCATCAGGCAGGAAAGTGAGTGACATCTTATAGTCCGTCAGATGCCCCTCATATCCAGGTATATTTCTCTCATCTTCTGTGGAGATTGTTCGTTTTCGCTTGTCAATCATGAAGCTCATTTTTCCTATCCCGATGTCTGCTTGTTTGTGACTCCTTACTTGGTCTAGAATTTTGCCGGTGACTGGTTGGCTCCCGTTATCTGCTCAGTCAGCAAATGATGCCTTTTTCACGTAATTTCAGAAACAATTAACTACTTACTCTGGGAGTTGATGGATACCGCATATTGCCCAAACGACCGACCGAACCGACGCAGTCCATCCAGCATCTCTTTTTCGATCTTGTGGTGCTTTTCTCCTCGGATAGCAGTCAACATGTTGCGCAGGTCCTCTATTGCTGATTCTGCAAGTTCGTCGTCTTCAGCGTATACATCAACTGCCTCACGCTTTTCGTCAATCAAGGCACAGAGACGTTGGATACTTTCCAACATAGCTCTGTTCTGATATTTGTTGGCTGTGGATCCTCTACCAATGTCTTTGCTGGCTGACGCTTCTCTTGTAGCCTTGCCCTCTGAAACAACAAGATCTTTAATCTGGTTCAACAGTGAAATCATGGCGGTAGATTCCGACGTGGAGATGGAAGATGCCGAATCGATCGTGTCCTGGATTGAAGACAGTCGGCCTTGGAAGTCTGTATGGCTTTGGTTGCAAGTGGTCAACATGTTCTTTTCAAAAGCCTTTAGGTTTCCCATTTGTAACTGATGTTGAGACTGTAAGGAGGCGCTTAATGTCTGCACCTCCTGCCGAACCTGGTGTGTCTCGTCTTTCACTTCAGAGACTACGTTCCTGCATATGTAGATTAGCTACTTTATTGCGCTTTCTTGTCTACAAGTAGGGG
>JAAVUD010000132.1:0-223309 GCA_014898915.1 Fusarium chlamydosporum
CACTGGAAGAGCTCTTTATTGAACTAATACGCACACATATCACAGCTAGTTGTTGGCTTAGTCTTGTCTTGCCCGATCTTGTTCGGCATCGATTCACATGAATTCAACTCAACTAAGAACTATGAATGACCACCCCCGCCTAGGTACTATTGGTGTTTCCCCCCCTCCCCCCAATGACAGCCACAAAGCATCATCATTATCTCAGTTCCAGTTCAACCTGGGACATTCCATCAGAAGCAGGAATCGCGTCGAATTCATCCATGTACGGTATTCCTTGTTATTATAGGTACATTGTCCCCCTCTCTTGGCTTTTATCTTGTTGTCGCTTGCAGCGCTGAAATATTATTAATCATTTTTGCTATCAACCCAACCCGTATTCATGTCACAGTTCTTCAGCCAAGATCAGATAGATCCTGTCCTCAGCTAATGTTTCACTCATGGCAGATCGCGAGCCATCAAAGGTTTCAAGCAACAGGCCCAATTGTCCTGACTGTTACTCAGCATAGCAGGTATCATATCATGAATAACATCACAATCAAAGGTTGGATATTGCACCATATACAACGAGTGTTCAGTACTATGACACAAGTGGTATGAACCTAGCAGAGAGTGCGACTTGTATAACCAACCATCAAGTAATTACATATATAGATAGGTAACTAGGGTATCTCTATTTCCTTTACCAACTCCAGTCTGCGCTTGCTCGTCAAAATTATTAAATAAATAAAAAAACATCAAAAAGTACCAATCACACCCTTACTTAAACTTCATTCATCATTACATGTTATCCTCCATTGTAGGTGGCCGAAATCAAGTGTCCCAAGGAGCAACTGGGTTGAACTCCTTGGCACTAGGCGCTGTGCTGAGACCGCTCGATACTGAATGAGACGCTTGACTGCCTCCTGAATAAGATTGTGCGGTTTCTCGTTGCTGCCGCGCAAGCTCATGTGCCTTTTCTGGGCTCGGACCTCGAGTTGAAGTGATAGCGTCTTCGGGTATTTTCCCAATTGGTAGGTGTAACTTCACTGCTGCGCGAGGATCCTTCATGTCGATGCCGTGCCGTTTGAATGTGTTCTTCTTCTGCTCCTTCATAGCCTGCGCTGATGGCTCGCTTACTGACAGCCAGTCCTTGACTTGAGAGAACCATCGAGGTTTGCCTGTTTTGGACTTTCTTGTATCTGTCGAGGACATAGAAGTGCGTGGTATTGAGGTTCCACTGATGGATGGGTCATAATCGTAATAAGAACTGTGTTTTATGAAAGTTGATGACCTTGGACTGACAGGTGTATCTGAGGTTGATTCGGTGGTGGATGACATGGTTGAAGAAATTTGGGCCTCAGATTAGACCTTGTGTCGATTCTTGATAGAAGAGTTGTAAATCTGGTGGTGGATGATGATGATGATCGATGGTGACTATGCTCTGATCGACAACGGTCGAGGGCTTTCGTAGTAGTCAAAGAGTAATTGTGATATATTCAACCGCAAAGCGAGACGGTTACACGGATGAAGCTATTCAGGAAAAGTTCTTGAATAAATGAATGATCGAGAGTGTCAACCGTTGCTGAATTCGGCATAGTCTTTTACACACAGCCTCACTCGTGATCTTTGTTCGCCTCTCCAGACTCTGACGCCGTGTAACAAAACTTTCTCGGAACAATGAAGCAGACTTCTGAGAATCTGATGTTTAATAAACAAGCACAATTCAATGCAGGAACAAAGCCAATGGCTATGATTGTGTGGCCCTAAACGTTTTGTGCCGTTGACGTCCAACGGTGGAGAGCGGGAATGATGATGGTCGATGCAAGTGCACGAGTCGTGCAAGGAAACACTGCCGACGGAAACTAAGAGATCGACGGACTGCTGGAATGTTGAAAAGACTAGCGATTTCACAAAATGGAGAAGAGAAAGAAAGAAGAATAGAATCTTCCAACTTGAGAAGGCAGGATAGACGAGGTTGGTTAAGGAAACTGTTGGTATCTATGAAAAGATACCTAGAGAAGAGGGGAAGGCTCATGAAAAACAGAAGAGGGAAAGAGGGTTTGAAGAAAGAATAAGAGCTGGACACATCCCTACATACCTACCTAGGTAGCGTCCGGGTTTGCTCACGACCTACTGTGACGACCCAAGGTAGGCAATGTAGGTTATCCAATGGCAAATAGTGTCACCAAAAGGCTGTTCAGCACCAACGAGTCGAGCTCTGAGAGTATCCAATAGTACAACACGAGGTAATAATTTGTGAGTACGGATACCTAGATATGGATCCATCCATCCATCCATCCATCCACTCGCCCTACCTAGACCCCGTCGGCCACAAGCCTCCGGCGTCACTTCAACGAAACCCTCCAGCACTTCCAAATCATGGATGGGTCCAACGCAAATCATGCAAAGTAAAGTAATGCAGCGTCACACCCTCAAGTCCGCCGATATTGGCTTGGGTTCAGCCGGAGAACTCCAACGGCAGACGGAGGGGAAAAAGCAATTGAATTGTGTATGAGGGTCTCGATCGGTCTAGTAAACGCATCAGACAAGGCAAACCCAACAAGTCTTTCTTTTTTCTTCTTTTTTTTCTTGTGCTCGATAATTCATCGGCAAGTTTCCGTGGCTGGCTTTGTCCTTGACTTGAAATGGATCCTACACAATATCAGTGGCTTTCAATGGCGCATCCATAGTCAAGCCAGGAGTGTAAAAATCTGAAGTGGCATTGGAACTAGTCAAAAATGCCGACATAAAATGGGTGCCACGTCTTGTAGGTCGAGTCGTCCTTTCTGGCGTCAGAGTATTAAACCCTTTTCACGGGTTTGACCCGAGTCTTCGGTCCATCGACAACCAAACAGATAGCAAAGTGTCAGACACCTCTCGAGAGACGATCATTAACGAAACTGGAAATCCGGTGCCGCGAATTTCTACAGCATAAATGATGTTAATGCTTAAGTGGCTGGCTCGGTCTCGGTCGAGTGACACGGCAAAAAGCAAACCAGGTCTCAATCAAGTAACTCGCGCCGATCACTTCTTCATAACCTTTTCGGCAAGACGCACAAGTCTCGGGCAGTCTTTGAACAGCTGCATATCTTGTTCAACTGAGTTTGCACCAAGGCTTACGCACCATTACGCCCGTTGGTTGAGAGGCATTTTCGTATTGCTCTCTTGCCACTTCCCACTTTTCATCAAATGCCCCTGACTACCTTCAAACGTCTTTACATATTTAGTACCTAGGCACAAACCTATTAAGGTTTACACTGGCTGAGCACGTTTTGGCTCGCCCGTCTTTCAGCTTTGCCATGGCAAACAGACAAATTCCGTATCACGACACTATACAGACACACAGTTCTTAGAATGAGTACAAAGCCACTACTGCACAAGCATGGATTAATATCGTAGGGAAAGGCCCGAGGCAAGGTGCTGCAGTGTCTAACTAGAGACTTCGGGTCCTTCTTGGTTCCGGCAGAGTTCGAGACTATCGTGCAAAGACATTGTCCCATTTCCTAGAATCTGATAGGTTTTCATGCTGGCATCGGAGTGAACGCATTGTCTCGGGTATATGTTAAATCTGTCCAGAATATTGAGGGTCGTGTGTTATAGGATGCTGTCTCAATACTCCCAGGACGAATCAGCAGCATAGCATGAGAGACGTTGTGTTCAAGGTCTAGACTCCGGACCGCAAGCCATCCCGTTCATCCCGTCAGGAGGTGATTGATTGATTGGACAAATAGTATTATCCGCTTCCCATGTACAGTACTATAACATTGTCTTCTCCCTTCCAACAAGTCTGCATGCATTATACTCGTGTTTTGTGAGAAGCTGAAAAGAAGTAAGAAATAATTATAAGATGGCCCGTGCTTGTGTGCATCGGAATTGGCGTCAGATCGTGTCCGATCGACTCACCTTAGTCAAAGTGGGACAGTGAGATCCAATCCTAGCAGAATGACCAGGGCCCATCCTTTCTCTACTATGTATGTCTCTGTCGTACTGTACTGTCAGAATGTACAGTATTGCTACTTTTAGGTAGAGGTAGCATCCATTCAGACCCTCAAAGCCTCACGATTAAAAGAATACAGACAAGTCGAGAAATTTGTTTTTGGTGTTCTCTATTAATAATACGAGTTGGTCTGAATCTAACTACTAGGTACTTCTAATCCTACATCTTTTACTGAATCCTCCATTGCATCACCATTCTATCTAGACTACTAACCTAGAAACAAAAAAAAAATGATCAATCATAGTGTCTTACGTTACCTACATTTCAGCCACTATCAACCATTAAATTATGGACCTCCATACCACCTACCTACTCCATGTCGACAGTAGTAGGTAGCAGCGGGATGCCTCCAGGCCTGAACCCCGCCAAAACCTACCACTGATGTTACAGTACCACCTCATGCTGAGATTCCGGGCTTCCATCCATCTCTCCGGCTCCGTCCCATCACTCTCTAGCCTCTTCAAATCAAATCAACCCAAATCCTCCCTCATCTTCCGTTTTATATCCTGCACCCAAGCTTCTATTGGACCATTCTATTACTCACTCCACCCCAAGTCAGCCGCTACTGTATCACCCCATCCAGTCCAGACCTCCTTCTCCGTTTATCGGTGCCTGTCCATCGAACTCAGTCCAGTTCGCGCAACAAGCTCTCTCACATCCACTCTCAAGACTCCCACCGAGTCAACAAAAGCAACATCCAACCGTGGCGCAACGCAATCATGCCCGCCCTCACAATCAACACCGACAACCCGCCCGGCGACAATCCTCCTTCACCCAACCGACCGCCTGTTTCTCCTCTTACTCCTCCGTTACGTCCTACGGAGCCCCCCGCGCCCGCAGCTTCTAGTTCTAGCGCCGCCGCTCGCCCAAGCTTCACAATTTCACAGCCCGACCAGACTGCCATACCACCACCCCCACCTCAACCCCTAGACTTTGAGGCGAACCCAGATGTGATAGCACTCAAGTCGGCGATATCTATTCTACAAATACAGCGACAACGTGCCACCGCCGATATACAAGCCCTCAGTCGCGCAAAAGACGAGGCTGTGCAGAACCCTGAAGCCTTTATAAGTGATCTTGTCGCGAACAAGATCAATGCGCCCACCAACGACGACAGTGACAGCGATGATGATGATGATACAGGGATGAGCGGACAAGCCTCAGGCAACCAGCAGCAAGACCCTGGTGAAGGCTCCTCTAAGCAGCGCATCGCTGCTGAACCACCAGCCTGGACGAATATTCCTCAGCCACAAAACGTCGTTCGGTGTCCACCCATAAACTGGTCTCAGTATGCTGTCGACGGCGAATCCCTTGACAAGCTACACAATGAGCAAGTCACCCGCCCAAACCAGGGTACTCCGGCAACCGTGGGCGCAAACGGAACGTATGAGTTCAAAGGCGAGGGGAAACAGGAGAGATACCAAGGTGTCGCGGCACCATATGCCCCGACTCAAGATCGCCTTAAAAAGAAGCCGAAGAGCAGGAAGTCATGAGCCACGATGACAAGATGATGTTTACGAAAGAATGATATTGCACCCAATTTCTCAGTATTATGCGAGCGATTCCTTGTGAAGATGGATTTCTACCATCTACAATCCGGCGTTAGTTATAGATGGGATCATCGTTTATGGGGTACAGCGTATAATACAATACAACCCAGCGTTGCAGTTTCTCGCTTCGTCATTTCTCCAGATAGAGAGTACAGATATAAAAGTTGCATGGTTTTTCCTTGTCCTGATTATAAGCTCGATTACGAATGATGAGTCAATGCCAGTCTTGGAAGAATAATTATAGTTGGTGTAACTAATAGAGACCAACTATCACTGTTGTCAATGACGCGAATGCAAGAGCAAAGATGGGCAACGTCGCTGTTGTGTTTGCTTCGTGCTTTATATGAACAGCAAGTTAGCCCTATGTAGAGGAAATGGCAATCCTCGTTACATTCGTCCGTCAAGTTCCTCAATGCCGCAACGCCAGATAAGCCCCAATTATGCCCCTTGATGTTTGCCTGTACGCCTCCCTTGTGTCTTTTTAAATACATCTCTGAATCAATCCTTTAACATGGTACATGGGCTATTCAGGGAAGTCCCTATGAGATTAAGTCAGCGAAAACATTCTCTAGTCATACGAGACGATAGTGGATTTACTCCATGATCTGCTGCACCGATCGGCGAAGGCGGCGGTTGTATTTCTTCCTGTCGTCGGGACCACCACCCCAGTACATTTTAGTGGCTTCAGGATTGACAATCTTCCGGGGGTCGTAGGCGGGCTCGTCGTCCTCAAGGATAGCAAAGATAGCCTGTATGTGCGATCGCACATCTTCTTTCTTGAGGGGATTCGGGGTATAACATGCTGTGCCATCTGCAGCAATGTGATGGTGGAAGATTTTTGTTTCAAACGTCACACGAGGTTGCTCCTCCGGGAAACGGACACTGAAGTTCATCTTGATTCTGAACAGGCCTCCGTCAAGATTGGTCATGGGGCGTCCGAAATAAGTCACTACCCAGATGAAGGGGTTTTCGTTCTCAAGAAACACGTTGTGTGGCATATCGCTGTTCCTTTTGAACGCTTCGACAACCTGCTCGAACTGATGTTGAAGGTTCACAGCAACAGTGTCATCCCGCTTTTTGGCTTCTAGACCCTCATCGGCCCATTTCAGGGGCTCTGCATCAATGGCAGCCTTAATAGCGTGCAGACGCCGTTCGAGTTCCGGATAGTTGAATCTGCCATCCATGGAGTTATTACCTGGGGTTTCGAATTGCATCCTCACGAACGGCTGGTTAGGCTTCGTTTCCGACTTCCCCTTCTCGATGGCTGCCAGGTATGACTCAAAGTACCACAAGAACCGGCGTTTGCACAGGTCTTTGAACGGCTCAAATGGCACGGTGGTCTCATCGGTATCCTCATCGTCACCATCTGCTCCAGGGGCGCTATGTTGCTGAGTTCCATTAGGACTGAGCCCGAGGTACCCTTCAAGGCGTTGGATGACACTGATACGCAGTGTCTCATGACGAATCTAGCAAAAGTCAGAGCCCATAATACTCACGGTCGGATATCAGGACTAACCTTTTGGATATAGTCCTTTTGTGCCTTCTTATCGGACTCTTCGTTGGCATCCTCGAATCCTGGTTCATTCTCGTAGGGGTTGGAGGAAAGAAGACTCTGTATGGACAGCAGAATAGACTCTAGTCCTTGCGCAGAGGACCACTCCTCACCGCGCTCGCCACGCCATGTGCTATAGTACCTGTTAATATAACCCTTGACTTTGGCAGAGCCATAACTACCCTAAAATCGATCTGGTAACGTTGATTAGCGCATGAAACAGGCGGTGGCTGGTGTGGTATGAGACTCACAGGCAGACTTTGCCATTGCTGTAGACGTTTGGGTTGAAGCGGCAGCGTCCACCGTTCGTAGTGACACATATCACAGTTGGCGACTTGGAGGGATAATCTATCAACAAGATGAGTTTAGGGTCTCCTACGTGAATGGGATGTTCGACCTTTGTGGAACCGGATCGCAAACTGTCAGATTTAGGTCAGCCAGGTATAACAGGCAAGAGAGGGTACAATGCTGCGAACTAACCTCGAAGAATCCAAACTCATATGGTGTCTCATGGGGACCCATAACCAAGGCTTTCACATTGCGAACATCGACATCACGGCACGCCACAGCGATTGCTGCAATGGCGCGATATGGTGGTCAGTTGATCGTCTTCACAATGCGCAGTGCGCGTAACATAATCAAGTGGGAGCCACATACACAAGTCGCAGTTCTTCTGAATTTCGCCGAGTTCCTGGCCATAGATATTAGTATCTTAAGCTCAGATCGTGACCAAGGGATGGGAGAGGTTGCAAGCGGATGCGGGGCAGCAAACCTTAGATATGCGGATAATGGATTGGTCCATGGCGTGTTGTATACTGCAGTTCAGATATTAATACCTAAAGATTGGCGTTGACTGCGAAACGCGACGCATATGGATAACTCGCGATCAAAACTTAGTGTTGTGGTTGGAAGAACTTTGTTAGGCAATTGAGGTAAAGGTGTAGGTGTTGTAACTGTCAAGGTGGGATGTGAGTGAGACTGTTTAAATCGTGCGCATAAGGAAAGTGGGGTGAGACTGCTGCTGCCTCGCTGTTCCTGCTGTAGCTGTGCTGGGCGGACCTGAGATCTTCACTCTGAATACTGTCTTTTTTTTTTTTTTTTTCAATGTTGCATGCGAAAAACATGCAAGGGTTCGACCGCAGAATATCACCTGTATACGTGTGTTAAATCTCTGTTTGTATAAAGGAGTTCTTTATTGTTGTCCATGCAGCTTGCGGTCTGCTCTAACTTTCCTAAAAGACAATTGTACATGTAGTGGAGCGTTGATGTATGAGCGATTCATTCATGGTAGGTGAAGGGTCAATGGGCGCATGATGATTCTAATTTGTGTCAGATACATACTGGTGTTCTTTGTCATGCAGCGAGGCTGTTTTCTCAGTCTGTTCCATGCTCCTTTGACACTTTGGTTCCTTTCAGCTGATACATCGCGACGACTTATACCAGCGGACTGTTATTTATACCAGCAACGCAACAGTTGACATAGGCTGACCTAGCTCAAGATAAGAACCCCGGCAGATACGAGGGTCTTATATTATCACGTAAACATCAGCGCATCCTTAATGATAAGAATATATCAGCTTTGGTAAACTGCAAAATTAAACATAGCTGGTGAGAAACCTTTGCGTACCTGCAGTATCGCTGTAAGTTCAATGTTTCCATGTTCCGATATTGGATGCTTTAAATAGAGCTTACCCGGGAGCAAATAACGTGGAAGGTGGAGCATACGCTGCTGCTACCTAGCGGTTGCCATTAGAGATACGCTACGCGTAGCTTGACGCGTTAATTGATTTTCTCAAGCTCCCCATCAACGCTGGCCGGCGAATTTGATATCACCATATAACGACACTCAATTATTGTCCAGCCTCGTTCGTGTACCCAGCCATATACAATCTGAAACTTGAACAATACACAGAGTTGAGATGGCTAGCTTTTTCGATCTCAAAGCCAGAAAGGCTGCGGCCGCTGCCAACGGCAACGCCGACCAGAAGCAGGATAAACCTACCAATAATCGAGCCCAACCCTGGGTCGAGAAATAGTATGTATAACCCACATTATCAAGACATAACACGGTGTTTGAAACTCATCATCTACAGTCGACCCAAGACTCTCAGCGATGTCACTGCCCAAGACCATACTGTCGACGTGCTCCAAAGGACACTCCAGTCCTCCAATGTGCGACTATCCTACTCCCGACTACTGAGGTGCCTCAATACTAAATCTCTTAGCTTCCTCACATGCTGTTTTACGGCCCTCCCGGTACAGGAAAAACGTCGACTGTCCTAGCATTGGCAAAGGAACTATATGGCCCCGAGATGATCAAGTCGAGAGTCCTTGAGCTCAACGCCTCCGACGAGCGTGGTATCTCCATCGTCCGAGAAAAGGTCAAGAACTTTGCGCGAATGCAATTGACCAACCCGGCACCTGGCTACAAAGACAAATACCCCTGCCCCCCATTCAAGATCATCATCCTCGACGAAGCCGACTCCATGACCCAAGACGCTCAGAGCGCACTACGACGAACCATGGAGACGTACAGCAAGATCACTCGCTTCTGCCTGATTTGCAACTATGTCACTCGAATTATCGACCCGCTCGCCAGTCGATGCAGCAAATTCCGATTCAAGAGTCTCGACCAGAGCAATGCGAAGAAGCGACTCGAGGAGATCGCAGAGAAGGAGGGCGTGCCACTCGAAGATGGTGCGGTTGATGCTCTCATCAAGTGCAGCGAGGGTGATCTTCGAAAGGCTATTACTTTCCTACAAAGTGCTGCTCGGCTGGTGGGCGCTAATGCTTCTGAAAAGGATGGAGAGGGTGATGAAGACATGGACGTGGACAAGAAGGCGGTCACGGTCAAGATCGTTGAGGATATTGCCGGTGTCATTCCAGACAGCACCATCGATGATCTTGTCAGTGCAATACGCCCAAAGAGCTCAGGATCATCGTACCAAGCTATTTCTGACGTTATCGAGAAGCTGGTCGCAGATGGCTGGAGTGCAGGGCAAGTTGTTGGCCAGGTAAGTCCATTTATCATTTCTTGTAACAACAACCTACTAACCTATAACAGCTCTATCAAGCGTTGACATACGATGACACGATCCCCGACGCACAGAAGAATAAGATCGTTCTAGTATTTTCAGAGGTGGACAAGCGATTAGTAGACGGAGCCGACGAGCATCTTTCCGTTCTCGACCTCTCGGTGAGAATATCAGCTATCATGGCGAAGAAATAAGTTTTTCGACCTCGTATGTACGTTGTATCTCAGCAATGAGAAATGGAGTTGTGATTAGATATGGATTGGCGTTTAAACTGGTTCTACAATGCCAGACATTTGTTGTACTTGACGTTGCATTATTCTAATCCTATACCGCGTCTTCCTGGCCAATTAATCCAAGGTTGCCATGCAAACTAGACCATACATCTTTCGATTGCCCCGCGTTACCCTTTTCTGTGTGCTTCCTCGCTTTGCTAGGAGAACTGGGACCTGCCTCCAGCCAAACATCGTCCTCGGTAGTATCCGCTTGAGCATCCTCTTCCTTGTTCTCCTCGGCTTGGCCCAAAAGATGATCGATCTGTTGTAATGTATGCATGGAGTTTTCCAAAGCAAGCTGGCCGCCTTCAACTTGTTCTGCTACATTTTCAAGTGTTGCAATCTTAGCTGAATCGGCCGCGAGAACCCAAGACTGGACCTTTCCAGTCAAACCCGATCGTTCGCCAGAGGTAAGGAACTCTCCTAATACCGATCTGCGCCGAGATTCCGGTGCCGTAGAGTGAGACGGGAGCAGCTGGCTTTCTTCTTCTAGATGGCCAAGTGACTGGCAGTTATCCTTAATTTCCTTGCCAAGGGTCGTGTTTATGTGGGCCTTCTGTGATATCATTGCTCTCTGATTCTTGGATAACTTGAGTAAAGTATCGATGTATGGCGTGAGAAGGTAGGTGCTAGAGGCAGGCTCTGCTTCCTCTGGCTGTTGTTCAGCTGCGGATGGAGCCAGGACTGGAGTTGCCGACGAGTCGAACTTCTCGCCAACAGAGGACAGAAGAGACCTTCTACTTGCAAGGTATTTGGCGTACTTGTCCTTTATAGTGCCGAGCTGCTCGTTTATTTTGGCTTGATCTGCAATTGACTGAGCGTGGCTCTTGGAACCGCTCTCCTCACCTTCCTCTTCCCCTGATGCCTTGCCCAACTCAGTTTCAATCCAGTTGATCAGCTCATTCCGTGTTGTGTTTAGAGCATGCAACCTGATGCCATTGCTGATTACATCTGGTATGCTCTGGGCGTTTGCCCTTGTTTCACGAAGTAGCTGCTCCTCCCGTTTAAGAAGAAGCTTCGCTCTCAACACAGTTTTTTCAAGTTGGGCAACTTGCTCTGTCAAATCAGTCTTTTTGACGCTCTGTTGTGCAACGAGACTGTTTACTACCTCCTTTGGGACTTTGGGTAGACTGGCAGCATCGTGGAATACATCTTCAGGGTCTAGATATTCCGGTGCAGCTGCTGGCTTTTGCATGAGTGCATCGAGATGACCTTGCACAGCCGAGAGACGATTCTGTTTCGCTTGAAGTTTTAGAAGTGACAGTCGCTCTTCCAATAACTCGTTGCTGGATGACGAGTCCTGACTTGGAGACGATGAGGGGAAGTTTGATTGTGCAGTATCTTCATATTTCCGGTGGGCGCCGACATTAGCTTTCAAAGCCTCGATATACTCTCTGTAGAAACCTTTTGAGCTAGGATCAGGAGTCACGTCGTGTCTTGCATCTGCCAGGGACACGGGTTGTTTGACTGGTCCATCATGAGAGCACGATCCAAGATGAAGTGCCAGTACTCGTCGAATATAATTGACTTGCTCCCGTGGTTTAATGAACGGACCCAGCGTTTTCTGAAATGTTTCAATCGTTTCTTGAGAATTTGCCATCATGGCTCATATTTTGGCGGTGAAGTGTTCACTGATTCAAGGCTTGTCGCTTTGGTCCCAGCGTAAAGGAGTAAGTAAATAAACGAAATGCATGGGCTGCTTAGACGATGTTTGAATTGTGGCTGGCTAGTGTGAGGTCCTATCTCGACGACGCAATGGGTATGTGACGTGCATGATAGAAGAAAATATTCTAGTAAATTTGAGACAAAACATTTCCTGAAAATGTTTCTCTTCATACTCCAGCTCCCACGATTTACTTGCTTGAACCGAAACAAGCAGAGCGACTCTTGAGCTTCAGCCACATATGGAGTTACGCCACAGACGCGATGCGAGCTCTATTTGCGCTTAACCGAATTCGGGTTAGTGCAATATACTCTCCTAGGCTGCGATCTGAAATTTACGATCGCGACTTGGACTCTCCAATTCAGTGACGACTCCATACAATCTTTCAACGCCTACGCATCAATTGCAAACCCCAGAACACCCAGGCAGCCGCTATATAATACACTACAGTCGCGGCTGGTGGCAAACTCATGGTCATTTAATAGTTTAACGCCCCGGGTTTTTGTCGAGAACTTCGACGTTCTCCAACAACAACAACAACCTTTTTTACCTACCTAATTAATCTAGCCATCATGTCCGACGCAAATCGTGATGTGTCGCAGTACAAATACTCGGCCATGTCGAACCTGGTCCTCCAGGCCGACCGTCGTTTCGTTACGAGACGAACCGACGAGGCTACCGGTGATCCAGAGTCGTTGGCTGGCCGCTTGAGTATTCGAGATATGGGTGCTCGAGTTGCACGCGACGACGCGCCGAAACCAAAGAAGCAGCCTGGCATGCCCGAAATCGAGCGAGGTAACCTACGGGAAGGCGAAGATATCCTGGCGCGAGAGCAAAAAAGACGAAAGACGGAAGCGCCCCAATCGACTGGAGTCCTTGGAGCCAATGATCTCCTCGTGGAGGGCATCACATACCGACCCCGAACGGCCGCGACACGGGCGACTTTCGATCTGATCATCACCATAGTAGCGAACAATCTTGGTGACGTACCGCACGAGGTTGTGCGTAGCGCGGCTGATGCTGTCTTGGAATATTTGAAAGATGACGACTTGAAAGATTTGGACAAGAAGCGAGAAATCGACGACATTCTCGGTGTGACATTAAGCCCTAAGCAGTTCAACGAGCTGGTGAACCTCGGCAAGAAGATCACCGACTACGACGCCCAAGACGACGATGAGGATGTTGCCATGGGTGGTGCCGATGGCGATGATGCTGAAATAGATGAGCGCCAAGGTGTTGCAGTTGCCTTCGACGAAGATGAGGACGAAGAGGAGGGCGGACTCGTTAATGAGGTCCGTGATGAGTCATCCGATGACGAAGAAGAGGAGGAAGAGAAGGATGAAAGTGCCGAGGCGAAGACAGAAGATGCTGTCGCTGATGTGGGAGACGAGATGATCCTCGACTCGGCGCCTTCAGGAGGAAAGCAGGATGGAAAAGAAAAGCACAGCATACCAGCCCGTGATATCGATGCGTTCTGGCTACGGCGCGAGATTGGAACTTTATATCCCGATGCCCACGAGCAAACCGACAAGACAAAGGCGGCACTTCAGATCCTTTCAGGAGAACCTGGTGATGATGGCGAGGAAAAGTCCCTTCGCGAGGTTGAGAACGACCTTATGGAACTGTTCGACTTCGAGCACCACGAGCTGGTGCAGAAGCTGGTCGAGAACAGGGAAAAGGTCTTCTGGCTCACAAAGTTGGCACGAACAGAGACTCCCGAAGAACGCGCCAACGTGGAGCGGGAGATGGTTTCGGAAGGTCTACAATGGATACTAGACGAACTCGAGGGCAAGAGCGCCGCCGACGGCAAGAAAGGCAAGATGGATATCAAAATGGACATTGACGTGCCAACCTCCTTTACAGCCGAAGCACCCAAGACCGAACGCGCTGAGGGCCAACTTGTCGGTGGACTTCAGCCCCGAAAGCTCATCAACCTCGAAAACTTGGTATTTGACCAGGGAAACCATCTCATGACAAATCCCAAGGTTCGGCTACCAGAGGGCTCGACAAAGAGGACTTTCAAGGGTTATGAGGAGATTCATATCCCGACGCCCAAGAAGCGCAACGAACCCGGTGATGTCTTAATTCCCATCACGGATATGCCTGAGTGGGCGCGAAACCCCTTCAGCAAGAACCAGTCACTGAACAAGATTCAGTCAAAGTGTTACCCTTCTGCCTTCGACGACGATGGGAACATGCTTGTCTGTGCTCCCACTGGTAGTGGAAAGACCAACGTTGGTATGCTCACGATTCTCCGAGAGATTGGAAAGCACCGTAATCCCGAGACTGGCGATATTGATCTCGATGCTTTCAAGATTGTTTGTATCGCTCCTCTGAAGGCTCTTGTCCAGGAGCAGGTCGGCAACTTGGGCAACAGACTGGAGCCATATGGCATTAAAGTTGCAGAACTTACAGGTGATCGTCAACTCACCAAGCAACAAATCGCCGAGACTCAGATCATTGTCACTACACCTGAAAAGTGGGATGTCATCACCAGAAAGTCCAACGATCTGACCTACACCAATCTTGTACGCCTCATCATCATTGACGAGATCCATCTGTTACACGACGACCGTGGTCCTGTGCTGGAGAGCATTGTCAGCCGAACTATCCGCAAGACCGAGCAGACCGGCGAGCCAGTCCGAATTCTCGGTCTGTCTGCTACACTACCTAACTACAAGGACGTTGCAAGTTTCTTGCGAGTTGACACAAAGAGGGGTCTCTTCCATTTCGACGGCTCTTACAGACCTTGTCCTCTGCGACAGGAGTTCATCGGTGTCACTGACCGCAAAGCCATTAAACAACTGAAGACTATGAATGATGTCTGCTACAACAAGGTTATTGAGCATGTAGGCGCAAACCGCAACCAGATGCTTATTTTTGTGCACTCCCGAAAGGAGACCGCGAAGACTGCCCGTTACATTCGAGACAAGGCCGTCGAGTCGGACACAATCCATCAAATCCTTCGTCATGATGCTGGAAGTCGTGAGGTTCTTGATGAAGCAGCTTCTCAGGCAACCGACCAGGATCTGAAAGATATTCTGCCCTACGGCTTTGGTATCCACCATGCTGGTATGAGCAGAGTTGACAGGACCGATGTCGAGGATCTTTTCGCTCGTGGCGCTATTCAGGTTTTGGTGTGTACTGCTACACTCGCCTGGGGTGTGAACTTGCCTGCCCATACAGTCGTCATCAAGGGAACGCAAGTCTACTCCCCTGAAAAGGGTAGCTGGGTCGAGCTTAGCCCTCAGGATGTTCTTCAAATGCTTGGACGTGCTGGCCGACCCCAATACGACACATATGGTGAAGGTATCATTATCACAACGCAGAGTGAAATGCAGTACTATCTCTCGCTTCTCAACCAACAGCTTCCAATCGAAAGTCAGTTTGTTAGCAAGCTAGTGGACAATCTGAATGCCGAAGTTGTACTTGGAAATGTCAGAACTCGCGATGAGGGTGTTGAATGGCTGGGCTATACATATCTGTTTGTCAGAATGCTCCGCTCTCCCGGTCTTTATCAGGTGGGCGCAGAATACGAGGATGATGAGGCTCTTGAACAGAAACGAGTTGATCTCATTCATTCAGCAGCTATGGTTCTGCGCAAGTCAAACCTTATCAAGTACGACGAGAAGACAGGAAAGCTACAATCTACCGAGCTTGGTCGCATCGCATCCCACTACTACATCACCTTCGGATCTATGGAGACATATAACAACCTCATTCAACCTTCTATCACAACTATCGAGCTCTTCCGCGTCTTTGCTCTCAGTGCCGAGTTCAAGTTTATCCCGGTCCGACAGGACGAGAAGCTCGAGTTGGCGAAGCTGCTGGGTAGAGTACCAATCCCTGTCAAGGAGAGCATCGAGGAGCCTCATGCCAAGATTAATGTGCTTTTGCAAGCGTACATTTCACGCCTCAAGCTCGACGGGTTGGCCTTGATGGCTGATATGGTATACGTGACACAATCCGCCGGCCGTATCCTACGTGCCATCTTTGAAATTGCCTTAAAGAAGGGCTGGGCGTCCGTTGCCAAGACTGCCCTAGACCTTTGTAAGATGGCTGAGAAGCGCATGTGGCCTACGATGTCTCCTCTACGCCAATTCCCTTCTTGTCCCAGAGATGTTGTCCAAAAGGCTGAGAAGATTGATGTCTCT
Source organism: Fusarium chlamydosporum (assembly GCA_014898915.1). Lineage (NCBI taxonomy): Eukaryota > Fungi > Ascomycota > Sordariomycetes > Hypocreales > Nectriaceae > Fusarium > Fusarium chlamydosporum. The sequence goes on from JAAVUD010000132.1 coordinate 16,203, forward strand.
TGGAGCAGCTATTTTGACTTGGACCCGCCTCGCATGGGTGAGCTTCTTGGTCTGCCTCGAGCTGGTCGTACTGTCTGCGGCCTGGTTTCCAAGTTTCCTCGAATCGAGGTTCAGGCTCAGGTTCAACCCTTGACCAGATCGATGCTGCGTGTGGAGCTTAGCATTACTCCTAACTTTGAATGGGACGATTCTATCCACGGTGCTGCTGAGAGCTTCTGGATCTTAGTCGAGGACTGTGATGGAGAGGACATCCTCTACCATGACACCTTCTTGCTGCGTAAGGAATACGCCGAGTCTGAGCAGAATGAACATATCGTCGACTTTACAGTTCCCATCACGGACCCTATGCCTCCCAACTATTTCGTCTCGGTTATTTCTGACCGATGGATGCATGCCGAGACCAGACTTCCCGTTGCTTTCCATAAGCTGATCTTGCCTGAGAAGTTCCCTCCTCATACTGAACTTCTTGAACTCCAGCCTCTCCCTGTTGCTGCTCTCAAGGTGCAGGACTACGTCAATCTCTATCCTACGTGGAAGCAATTCAACAGGATACAGACACAAACTTTCAACTCGCTTTACAAGACGGATCAGAACGTCTTTATTGGAGCTCCCACTGGTAGCGGCAAAACTGTCTGTGCCGAGTTTGCTCTTCTGAGACACTGGACCAAGGGTGATGTTGGCCGCGCCGTATATATCGCCCCTTTCCAAGAGCTCGTCGACTCTCGTCTGCAAGATTGGCAGAAGAGGCTCGGTTCCCTCAATGGTGGTAAGGAGATTGTGAAGCTTACTGGCGAGACAGCCACTGATCTCAAGCTCTTGGAGAAGGGTGATTTAATTTTGGCGACACCCACCCAATGGGACGTGTTGTCTAGACAATGGAAGCGACGCAAGAACGTTCAGACAGTTGAGCTCTTCATTGCTGATGAGGTTCACTTGCTAGGCGGCTCCCAAGGTTATGTGTACGAGACTATTGTCTCTCGTATGCACTACATTCGTACCCAAACCGAATTGCCCTTGCGAATTGTCGCTTTGAGTGTCTCACTGGCGAATGCCCGGGACATTGGTGAATGGATTGATGCGAAGAAGCATGACATCTACAACTTCAGCCCTCACGTCCGACCGATACCATTGGAACTTCACCTTCAGTCGTTTACCAACACTCACTTCCCTTCTCTTATGCTGGCAATGGCCAAGCCCACATACTTGGCTATCACGCAAATGTCTCCTGACAAGCCCGCTATGATCTTCGTACCTTCCCGCAAACAGACTCGCGCAACCGCTCGAGACCTTCTAGCCGCAGCATTTGCTGATGACGACGAGGACCGTTTCCTCCACGCTGAGGTGGAACAGATGCAACCATTGCTTGATCGTATTAACGAGGAGGCACTTGCTGAGGCACTTTCACACGGTGTTGGTTACTACCATGAGGCTCTCAGCCAGAGTGACAAGCGAATCGTCAAGCATCTTTATGATAATGGTGCTATTCAGGTCCTTGTTGCATCTCGAGACGTTTGCTGGGAATTGAACAGCACTGCCCATCTCGTCATTGTCATGGGTACACAGTACTTTGAAGGCCGAGAGCACAGATATGTTGACTACCCTCTGAGTGAGGTGCTCCACATGTTCGGTAAAGCTCTTCGTCCGTCTAAGGATGGCCGCGGCCGTGGTGTTCTCATGCTGCCCCAAGTCAAGCGCGAGTACTACAAGAAGTTCCTTAATGAGGCTCTTCCCGTCGAGTCTCACCTGCACAACTACTTGCACGATGTTTTCGTGACAGAAATTAGCACCAAGATGATCGAGTCTGGTGACGATGCGATCAACTGGACTACCTTTACCTACTTCTACCGAAGACTGCTCGCCAATCCTAGCTACTATAGTCTGACTAGCACAACACATGAAGGCCTCAGCAACTACATGTCTGATTTGGTTGAGACGACTCTACGCGAGCTCAGCGAGTCCAAGATCATTGACTTTGACGAGGACGACGGATCTGTGGCGCCTCAGAACGCTGCCATGATTGCCGCTTACTACAACATTTCCTACATCACCATGCAGACCTTCCTTCTTTCATTGGGTGCTCGTACAAAGCTCAAGGGTATTATGGAGATTGTCACTTCGGCCACCGAATTTGAGACGATCCAAATTCGACGTCACGAGGATGGCCTATTACGCCGCATCTACGACAGGGTTCCTGTCAAGATGTCTGAAGTAGTCTACGATTCTCCTCACTTCAAGTCTTTCGTTCTGCTTCAAGCTCACTTCTCCCGTATGCAGTTGCCGATCGACTTGGCCAAGGATCAAGAGGTTCTACTAACTAAGGTTCTGAGCCTGCTTAGCGCCATGGTTGACATCCTGTCTTCGGAGGGCCATCTGAACGCCATGAGTGCTATGGAGATGTCGCAAATGATTGTTCAAGGAATGTGGGACCGAGATAGTCCTCTGAAACAAATTCCTCATTTCTCTCCGGAGGTTGTCAAGGTGGCTAATGAATTTGGGTATGTAACATGTGATGATTTAGTGATTGACACATCAACTAACGACCATCGCAGAATCAAGGACATCTTTGATTTTATGGAGGCCATGAATCCGGATGAGAACGCTGACTACAGCAACCTTGTCAAGCGTCTTGGCCTGTCTCAAAACCAATTGGCACAAGCGGCCAACTTTACAAACGACAAGTACCCTGATCTTGAGCTTGAGCACGAGGTCGTGGACGACGACGACATTAGGGCTGGTGAACCTGCTTACCTGAATATCAAGATTGCTCGCAATCTGGAGGAGGAAGACGGCGATTATGATTCTACCGTACACGCACCATTCTATCCCTCTAAGAAGATGGAGAACTGGTGGCTGGTCGTTGGTGAGGAGAAGACCAAGAGCCTCCTGGCCATCAAGCGAGTGACGATTGGACGGGAGTTGAATGTTCGCCTCGAGTACACTGTGCCAACAGCAGGTGAGCATGACTTGAAGTTGTTCCTAATGAGCGACAGTTATGTTGGAGTCGATCAAGAGCGGGAATTCTCGGTCACGGCAGCCGAGGGAATGGATGTGGATGATGAGGAGGAGGATGAAGACGAAGACGAGGAGTAAAAGCCCATCGCTTGCTCCAGTTACCACGGTGATGGCCAGCGATGGCTTTGTACACTACTACAGAACTACGAATGCGAATTTAGGGGTTTAATATTCGAATCTATCAACTAGGACGATGACTTGGGACAATGAATGTGACTGAGATGTGCTTTTTGAGGGGAGTTTTGCCAATACAAGGTGAATTGTGTGGATGTTTGATGGTGCAACACGAGTCGAAGAGGCGCGAAGAGATTGAGAGAACTATTAACAACGCCAAACGCGTCTAGTGAGGGCCAGACCGACGATGTGACTTTACCGGGGAGGAAGGAGCGCATATGCTGAGAAAACAGACTAAGGACGCGTCCTTCCGTTGATCTCGTATACCTAGGCGTCGAATCAGCGTCAGCTACGCGCTTGGCCTTTGGTGTCGTGTGTGAGAATGGAAGAGCCTGGGGTTGGGGTTGGGTTGCTGATGACGCCGCCTGCGCATATACGCATCACGTGACCCTCCATCCTCTGGTGACGTTTGAAAGTGCTTCCCTTGCTCGGGCAGGCCCAGCCCGTCAACTCGCACCAGCGTTTTTTCTTTCGTCAACCCCAACACCCCAGCATCTCGACGAAGCGCCTTCTTTTCATCAATTGCGCAATAATTTCATTAACAAACCCTGATCGCGCAACGAATCTTGCGATCCATTGACGCGCGCGAATCGCTTTCAGCTACGCGTTCGCCTATCTTTGCAAGCTGGAACATATCTAGCTGCTGTGCACATCGAACAGCGAAACATCATTATCAATCTTCTCACAATGTCGGATCAGCTTGCCGAGAAGCCCGAAGTTGAGGCTCCTGCTCCCGAGGCGCAGGCAGCTCCTTCCAACGAGAAGCCTGCGGAGCCATCATCAACCGGAGACGACGCCGCGAAGGCCGATGGCGAAATGAACAAGGAGGAAACAAAGGTCGCTGAGGGTAAGTTATGATCCCGACGGATCTGGCATCCATGGCGCATTTGATTGTGTTGCCGCTGGAGTCGCGCCCTGATTCCTCGCGTGCTCAAGATACAGTCGCGTTACGCCCTTTGTCAGACTCATGCTGACCATACTGCGCATTCAGAAACTAAGGAAGCCGGAAACTCAGAGAAGCCTGTCGAAAACGCAGACGCGACCGAAGCACCAAAGTCCGCTGACGAAGGTGCCGACACCGAAATGAAGGACGCGCCCGACACCCCGGCTGCTGGGGAGACCAAGACAGAGAATTCAGCCCCATCTGTTGACGGCGAAACAGCGACTGAAAACGTCGCCACCGAGACTCCTTCAGCAAAGGGCAAGAACAATCGACGCAAGTCAACTGGTGGTAACACCAGAAAGAGCCTTAGTAAAAAGGCCTCCAAGGCGCGTCTCACGCATCTCGATGCCAAGCCAGGAGACCACTTCTTAGTCAAGCTCAAGGGATTCCCCGCTTGGCCTGCCATTATTTGCGATGAATCAATGCTGCCACAAGCTCTGGTCGATAGCCGTCCTGTAGCTGCAGCACGACCTGACGGCACCTACACGGAGGCCTATGCCGATGGTGGCAAACGTGTCAACGACAGAACCTTCCCTGTCATGTACCTTCACACAAATGAATTGTAAGTCTTCCCTGCCAGGGTCATGGATTCTTTCTGACTAGACCATAGTGGCTGGGTGCCAAACACTCTACTCACAGAGCTTACCCCTGAGAAGGCTTTGCAAACTATCACAGACAAGATGCGCAAGGATCTCAAGGAGGCATTCACACGCGCAGCCGAACACAACGATCTCGATACCTACAAGGACATGCTGAAGCAATTCCAGGAGGAGTTGATTGCTAAGCAACAAGCTGCTGCAACACCAAAGAAAACTAAGAAGGGCAAAGCCAAAGCTTCCGACGATGATGTTGATATGGAGGATGTCGATGATGCTACAACGGAGAAGTCAAAGACCAAGAAGCGCAAGGCTGAGGATGACGTGAGCGTAAGCACAATCCCTGCGTGTCTGCCTAGAATTGAGATGCTAACATTTCACGAACTAGACACCACAGAAAACCGATTCTGTCAAGAAGCCAAAGATCAAACTCAACACTTCCACCCCCAAGGCTGCCAACGGCACTCCCAAGATCAAGGAGGATTCTGCCGCCAAAACTAAGGTCAAGGTTAAGAAGACTTCTGACAAGAAGACTGAGAGCACCAAGAAGGCTAAGATGACTCCCGAAGAGCGACGACATCATAAGGAGGTGGGAAGACTTCGTTCGTTCAACTGAACCAGACAGTGCTAACTAGAGAATAGAAAGAGGTACTGTACCTCCGACACAAGCTTCAACGAGGACTCCTCACAAAGGACCAACAACCCCAGGAGTCAGACATGGAGCAAATGTCGGAATACGTCACTATGCTCGAGAATTTGAAGGATCTGGAGGTGTCTATCATCCGCGGAACCAAGATCAACAAGGTTCTCAGGGCTATCCTCAAGCTGGAATCAATCCCACGAGAGGATGATTTCCACTTTAAGGACCGGTCACAAGTTCTTTTAGACAAGTGGAACAAGCTGTTGACTGCCGAGGCCGCAGCTCCTGTTGCAGACTCTACCAACGGTGTGAATGGCAAGTCGGAAGCCAAGCCAGAAGAGAAGAAGGACGACAGTGGTAAGGAGACTACTGAAGAGCCCAAGTCGGAAGCACCAAAGGCCTCTGAGCCCACGGCTGAGAAACTTGATGAGGACGATAAGTCTGAAGAAGAAAAGATTGAGGAAACACCACAGGCCTCGGCTTCCGAGGAGAAGAAGGACGATGTAAGTTCTTTCATTGATATGCACTGAGATGAATCTGACTAACGGAAATAAAGACTGTCGCTCCTCCTGAGCCTATGGAAACCGCAGCTTAGGTTAATACTGGTGTCTCGTGGCTCATGGTGATTTAGAACATTTTCTTTCGCGGCGTCAAGGTTATGGTCTACCAATTCTGGTAATTTCCGTCTCTTTTTAGCTTTTATTACGGTCTTATCTTTTCAACTGTGGTAAAAGTGACTTCATCGCGTCTTTTCGCTATCTGTATGAATATCTGCCCTTGGTGGCAGAGCTGGGCCTCGACTCGCTGGAGTCGCAACGAGCTTAGCAGGGACGGGGGGCAGGAAGTATCTTTTCTAGGGGTGTACAAACGGCAAAAACCGAGGATGCTGGGACTCAGAGCCTGGTCTAATATGGGTTTCTTTGAACCAGAAGACAGGAAGAGCTCAGCTCGTCAAGGTGATATACGGTATGGAAAGGGATGGGATGTGAAGCTCGAGGGCGAGGTGAATTTTGAGAGGAGGCGTATCGAAAGTGGACTTGGCGAGCAATAGCATACAGATGATGAATGGGACAAAGAACTAGATCTTGAGGATGAAATCTATATATTCAAGAATTGGTATCACTGCTTTTTAAATTTCGTACTTACCTACCTGGGTACCTACTGTATACCTTTGCCATGAATGCCCGTGTTCAATATTAGCGGTTGTTGTGATACAGTGCGTGATACAGTGTCATCAGTCGCGCCTACCGTCTGAAAACGCGTTGACCTTCATTATCACCCCAAGCTTTATGAGCTTCATTTTACAAATTCTGCCACTATCTACGTTGTGAAGGAATCGCATACCTATCTAATCATGGCACGTGAAGAAGCTAAGCAGGAAGCCTACAACGAAGACGATCATCAGGTAACAGATAACTCTGCTTCAAGGTTCATGTACTGTTTCCACTAACGTAACAAACAGGTCGCCTATGTTTTTGACCCTGAAGACGATGGGGCACAGAAGAAGCCCGCCAAACGCAGAAAAGTGTCGAATCAGGCTCAGAAAACCGATGAATCTGTTCAAGACTCATCATTGTTCGTGCCTCTTCTCAATGGCGCTGAAAAGACTGAATTTGTCCAGTTAAGGGAGACCCTGTTTCAGGAGAGCTGGGCTAAGGTTGATGAACGCATTGAGGTGAGTGGATGAGAACTCTTTTTTATTGAAACGACCTCACACAAACTAGGGAATCCTTAAAGGCTCAAACTTGGAGACTTTGCACGAAGTCAGCGATTTCGTAAAGGATGCAGTGGCAGACTGGTAAGAACCCAACTCCAGAGACTGCTCTTTTGCAAGCAGCCCCTAATTCTCGTACAGTGGGGATAGAATCCCTTCAGCTTTCATCATCACCGGACCTAACATTGCTTCACAAGACCTCCTCTTTCAGCAGCTATCAGAGACACTTCAACAAACAACGCCAAGCAAGTTTGTTGGCTTGAGGTCTTCAGAGGCATTGACTCTCAAAGCAATTTTGAAGAAGGTCATTCGAGATGTCACGGCCAAAGTTTCCGATGAGGAAGACGATGATCTCCAAGTTGGAGATGGTCGTGAAGTAAGTCCCCTAGCTTGAAAGAAAAATTTCATGCTCATACTTTGTAGGGTCGACGTTATCTTGACTATGATCTCGAAGCACTGCACGCATTCATCAAACCCCAAAACTGCGAGCATGTCTTTGTGGCGTTTCAAGACAGCGAGGGCTTCGACAGCAGTCTGTTGTCTGACTTGGTTATTCTCTTCAAGTATGTTCTCCGTCCTAGATACTCCTCCTTACATACTAATTTTTCAAGTTCATGGCGCCCACGTATCCCTTTTACTCTGCTTTTTGGTATCGCCACTTCAGTCGAGCTCCTCCAAGCTAGACTGCTCAAGGCTGCGTGTCAGCAGATTTACGGAGCTCAATTTGACGTGATCCAGACATCGGCAATTCTTGAAACCGTCTTCAAAGCAGCCGTGGCAGCGTCAGATACTCCTGTGTTGATGGGAGCATCGCTCCTTCACAGCATGTTGGATCGGCAACAGGACCAAGTTTCAGGTATCCAGACCTTTGCCATGTCATTGAAGGTACATTTTGCAGGGATAACACATGGCTGGATGTTTGCTAACAACAGTAGTACGCTTATATGTGCCACTTCTATGCCAATCCCCTCAGCATCCTTTCTCATGCCCCAACTTTTCAGTCAGAGCATATGGAAGCCATTCGACATACAAACTCTTTCAAAGAAACTGTCGAGAGTGCAGTAGAAACTGGAGTCTTGGATAACGTGCAGTACGCCAAGGATCTGCTCGAAAATAACGACTTTCTTGCCGTACAAGTGAAAAATAGCCTTACCGATCGACAAGAGCATATTGAAGACTTCTTGCGGGCCCTGCTTATTCTGAGGGAGGCAGAAGCTCAAGACATTGAATTTTCAAGAGCTTATGTGGAGGCTATGGACGGGGGTGTTTCGATAACAGAAAGCTCGAGGGCTGTCGAGTCGGTACGACGTATGGAAACTGACGAGTTGCTGGCTGTCCTTGGAAAGCTGGTGGCAATCATGCAAGATGGAAATGTTGACCTGTTGCTCGGTCCGGCAACAAAGCAATCAGATATTAATTTTCGGAATGGGCTATCAAAGCAGCTTGCCAACCTGGAACAGCTACAATCAACAGCACAAACGCAGGGCAAGACGCTACGAAGCAAGTATAGTGGTCAGAGCAAGGTTGTACGAACCACTGTTATTGCTCAAAGAGTTCAACTGAGCCACGATTCCGCGGCACTTACACAAGAGGACAAACAACTTACTCAAATCGTTGACGACGTTACTGCGTTGCTCATTGAGCATGTCCAGGCGCCTAGACCCGGGTCTCTTTTGTTGTCGGAAAGCTGGCTGTACGATTCTCGGGCACCATCGCGGGATGTATTCGTGCCTCGGCCGCGAGCCGTCCTCGAGCGCAGCCTCACAAGACCGCACGATTACCTATCTTGTTCATGCTGCAAGCCAGGCGATAGAGAAACCCCAGCAACGTTACCGGCTACTGCGCTCTTATATCGTTTATATACTGAAACTGGAAGCCTGATCAACGTGGCAGATCTATGGACTGCGTTTTCCGCACTGGTCAGCAATGAGGAAGCGGACGAACGCAAATCGCTCGTCATGTTTTACAGTGCGCTGGCAGAGCTGAGGGCTTTGGGGTTTGTCAAAGCAAGCAAAAAGAAAGCGGATCATATTGCCAAGCTGAAGTGGCTCTAAGCATGTTTGCGTTTATAATCGGTCGCCAGAGTTTGCAAAAAAGAGAGACATGGCGATAGAGAGTGAGCACTTGAAGACTGCAACCACAAATAAAGGTGGCTCTTTGTGGATTTTTTCGAGGAGGGGGAGGGACGGAATTAATTATGTCTTAGGAGCAAGTTTTTTTTTCTTCCCTTTGGTTTTATTCTGTATGTAATGAAGGCCGAGGTCGAGTCAATGGCCACGGAAGAAGAAAGTGTCGTCAGTCTGAGACATCAAGTGGCTGAGAGGGTTGCAATTGGAGATTTTGGAGCACAGCCAACGCAGCAGAATGCAAGACATGCAGCAATAAAAGACAATTAGACGCCGGGAGCGGAGCAGACTGCATAGGACAAAGCATCATGTGAATGTACTAATTATATTTCTTACTGGTAAGTGCCTAGTTATGTATGTACATTATGTAAGTAGTCTTTGATGGGTCTTGAATCAATGAATTAATGAATCAATGAATCAATCTAGAAGGGAACAAGGTAAACGATAAACGTATGAAAGGATCGATAAAAGGCGGTAAACTCGAGTTATTTGGATCCGATCATTGTCTTGTCCGAGACATCGCTTTGAGTCATGGCCACCAGTCACATTCCACGCCATCGTTTGTTGGTAGTTTTCTTGTTTAGATGAACCAAGCGCCTCCAGACCAACCCAATTGCGTCTTGGGTCTAAGTTAGCAGTTCGTTGGTGCCCTCTCTACACTGCATTACAGTATGGTCTGTCTCAGTCTCAGTCTCGACACCCACTAATAAACCCTGAGTCTTACCTGGAAGCCGGGTCCGTCTACTACTATGTATGTACGTTTACTCTGTCTCTCTGTGTGCTGGCAGCAAGGCAGGCATCTCGTCAGAGTGTGGCAGACGGTGGCTCTGCTCTCAAAGCGGTTCTTGGGGGGGCCAAGTTCAGGTCTGAGCTGTCAAAGGCCGCTTTGCCCAGAACAGCTCGGTCTTGGAGAGAAAGAGCCCAGGGAAGGGGTGTGCGTGTTTCTGCGGTTTTTGTTTCCAAAAAGAGAACAGAACATGACGAGAACAAGAACGGCTTCGGCCACAAAGACGTTCGACTGGCTGTTCGCGATCCTAGCTTCTCATGTCGTTCCGTTTAAGAGGGCGGGGTTTCGCCCATAAGAGTAAAGAGTAGAAACCATCCAGTATCTATCTATCTATTTACAAGACATCTCTTTTCTATTTCTTCTTTGTTTTATTTTCTCTTCCTCTCTATCTCTATCTCTATCTCTCTATCTCAATACTTTCTAGTCTTCAGCCTCTTATAGTTCTCGCCTCAGTTCTATTCAAGCCCTGCGGAAAGTCCGATACTGCAAATACCAGACGGTGGAGGAATCGACTACCAAAACTTAAAACTCTCCAGTCTGTGCTGTCATTCACTGAACTATCTATCTACACGCGGAGAAGACCGCTGTCGGTAGCCACCCCGCCAAATTCAATTCCTCATCACCACTCATCATTGATTGATTGATCGACCGACCATTGATCACCTTCAAGAGCTATTCCTATTCAGAAGTGTCAATCTTGGGAGGCAACAAGAGATTGGAACTTGTAATCTACAAAAAGAAAGCTTGAGGCTACAACTCAACTCTCTTCTAGAAACCTATTACAACCAACCTCTCTCTGCTTGTATCAACTACAGCCAAACCGCCACTATGATGCGAGGCGAGATCCCTTCAAGGCATCGCCAGGCTTTTGTTCAGCGACGACTGGCCAAGAACCCAAATCTTCAGCGCAAACTGGAACAGATGGCTCTGCCACTGGCGCCTCTTGTACAGCTTACAACAGGCGCTGTCCACCCATCATTTCCAACTACAGTTCTCAACTTCTGGCTTCTCACCGATGAGCAGCTCGAATCTCTCGCCCACTTTTACCATCAGAGGACGCCCAGTCCGTGGACAAACCAGTACCCTTGCCCAATCACGTGGAGATCCGATCTGCCTCTCGAAGAAAAGCGGCGAAAGATGGGCAAGTTTATTGGTCTTCGAGGTTGCGAATCGCCTATCCTTCTCAAGACGGAGGAGGAGATCCTGGCAGAGGCCCGCAGAGCGAGACTTGCGGCCGAGGAGGACCTTTGGAGGAGAAAGCACTTTTCCTGATCTGCATCAAGCGAGGGACAATTGGCGTCGGTTTGGTTAAATTCGGGGTAATAATCTGTCTTGGTCAGTGGTGTTTCTGATTTACAGGAGTTTTGCATAGGTTTTGTGTCCTTTTGTTTTTCGTTTGCATCTAGGAGGTCGCATTGCTAGACATGGCCAACTAGCCAGCGCGCATCATTGCATTTTCATAGGAGTACAGAGGGAGGTGAAAGACAATCCATATATCAATAGAGAAGAAGCCCATGCTACTATTTTCAAAAACACCCTCAACGCCGATAGATGTTGGTTCCCCTCTTCGTCATCCCAATGCGCACCCAAGTCTGCGCCTTGTCACTAACACAAGTGATATGTGGTATACTATACAAACCCAAATAGGGGAAGCAGGTTCGTACTCGTATATATGTAGACGACTTCATTCCGGCAAACCGTCACTTGAAGCTCTCCATTCTTTAGTCTTGGCTGGCCTGCTTGGTGGGGTTGTCAATCATGACAGCATCCTCCTCGCTGGTAGCCTTAGCAGAAGAGCTCTGCTCAGAGTCGAGCTCCTTCATGAACTCTGACTGAATCTGTCCACGGCGCTTCTCCCACCACTGCTTCTCTGACTCGGCTTGGGCAAGAATCTCCTCGATTGAACTGCGCATAGCAGCGTTGGCGGTCATCTCGTGGGCGGATTGGAAGATGGACTGTCCCCAGTTGGGAGCAAGAGCATTGGCCTATGTAGCGTTAGTGATATGTTCTTAACATCGCATCTGAGCGCATGCGCCAGAACAAGGGAGTGGCTATACCTCTGTGACAACATCTCTCAACTCCTCCTCCATCTCCTTTTCAGCGCGCTGGAATCGCTGCCACAAATCGTCGCCCACACTGCCTCGTGCCAACAAAGAACCACAAGCTTGCTTGGCTGACTTGATCTGGATCAGACGTCGGATATCCTCGACGGCACGGCGCAACAAGGCAGCGCGGAGAACGCTTTCGGGAACCTTGGGGCCCTTTTCGGTGCTGTCTTCGAGGTGCAGCAGAGACAGGTAGACATTGCGCTGGAGATGGGGGCCGAACCACGGAGCCAGGTTGGCGCTCTCGGCTGTTTAAGACAGTCAGTGTCTGTTCGAATTATCTTTCCTTTCGGGTCTTTCGAAAACATACCAGCTTGTCGTTTTCGGTAAATTGTCGAGAAAGTCATGAGAGCGCTGCCGAGAACAATAACATAGGCAAAGGGAAGGGCAAGGCCCTTCCAATCGATGTCGAGCATGATGAGAAAGAGTTTACGAAAGAAAAACACGATTTACTTGCGTGCTGTAATTAAACGAGTGTCAAGAAAGAAGTCGAGCCGGCCGTGGACTGAGAGTGTGGGATTGATTAATCGACACGAATACAGATTGCAGATTAAGGTACGGACGGTACAGTAATACAGCTAAAGTGGTAAGTGGTGGTTGTGTGGCGCATATTCAACTTTAGGCCAGATAACGCTTCTGCTTTGTCCCATGTGGCTGTTTGATCGTGGCTGGTGCAGCCTCCCAGGCAGATGGCCCTGGATCTGACTGCCGTGCGACGTCACTGGAGTATTCGATACCTAAGTTCTTTCTCCACCCGCAGCGCAGGCAGGCACCGCTGGATGACGCTGTGCTTTCACTGTGTGAGTGAGCACCTACCTACCTAGCGACCTTAGGTAAGATACGTACCTACCTGTACAGGCTCGAGCTTCCGGACCTTTACTTCTCTCTTCTATTCCATGACATTGCTTTATTGAGTTCCAACTTCACTTCCTTGGGTAGGCTCTTCTACTTCTCTCACCTTTTCAGCTCCGCGACTTTCCCTTTAGACCTTGTCGCTTTCTACTTTTACATCATCGACACTGTGCAAAGGCGACCTACAGATAACACGCCGACAACCCCCACCAAAGACCATATCACCAGCAACGACTCTTCAGAGCGACGCCCAACATGTTGCTGCGACTTCGGGGCCCCGACGGCATGGCCCGTCTGACTGTCGAGCCAACAACTACCTTTGGAGACTTGGGAAAGCTGGTTTGTCTTCCCTCAAGGCCGGTTCATGTCTTGTCCCCGCTAACGTTGGCCATCTCTAGCTACTCGAGCAACTTCCCAAGACTGTCGATCCCAAGACTATAGCTCTGTCAAACGCGCCAAACGGAGGTGACTCCAAGCGACTGGGTGATATTATCAACTTCAAAGTTGGACAGATTGGCCTCAAGTTAGTTCACGCGCATGATCTCTCAGCAGTCAAGAAAGCTAACATGACAGGCACGGCGACCTCATCTTTCTTACCTACCAGCATGCCGATGCCACCAACGCCGATGCTCCCGAGACATCGAACACTTCAGCTAGACTCAACGGAAAGCCAGTACTACCAACCGAAGACCTGCCCATCAACCCCAAGCCCGAGAGGATCTCCAGACCGTGGGAGGTGGTTCGTCAGTCCGCTTTGGATGATCGATTAGACCGTCAAGATGGCAAAATTCCTCGAGGAATCGATCGCATGTGTCGTCATGGCCCCAAAGGCATGTGTGATTACTGTCAACCTCTCGACCCATTCGACCCTGGATATCTGGCAGAGAAGAAGATCAAGTACTTGTCCTTCCATTCGTACCTACGAAAGATCAATGCTGCAACCAACAAGCCCGAACTCGGAGCTTCATACATTCCTCCTCTAGTCGAACCCTTCTATCGAGTCAGGCATGAGTGCCCTTCCGGCCACCCTTCATGGCCTGAGGGCATCTGCACGAAGTGTCAACCCAGTGCCATCACCCTGCAACCCCAGCAATTCCGAATGGTAGACCACGTCGAGTTCTCGTCACCTTCTATCATTGACACATTTATCGATACTTGGCGAAAAACTGGATCTCAGCGCATGGGTTACCTTTACGGAAAATATGTCGAGTATACTGAAGTCCCTCTCGGCGTTAAGGCTGTTGTTGAGGCCATCTACGAGCCTCCTCAGATTGATGAGATTGACGGCATCTCCATGAATGCGTGGGAGTCTCAGAAGGAGATCGACAAGGTAGCCAAGCAGTGTGGTCTTGAGCCGGTTGGCGTCATCTGGACTGATTTGCTCGATGCTGACAAGGGAGATGGTTCTGTTATTTGTAAGCGTCATGCTGATTCTTACTTCCTGTCTTCTCTCGAGATTTGCTTCTCTTCGAGATTACAGGCTCAGTACCCTAAGGCTTCCAAGTGGAGCGATACTGGTAGTTTTGGTTCAAACTTTGTAACATGCATCATCACTGGTAACGAGGACGGTGAGATTTCCATCTCATCTTACCAAATGTCTAACGAGTCAGTTGAGATGGTTCGCGCAGACATTGTCGAGCCTTCTGCTGACCCCAATGTTATGCTTGTACGAGATGAGGAGGAAGACGACGGCTCAGTCAGCCGCACACGATACATCCCCGAAGTCTTCTACCGAAGAGTCAACGAATACGGTGCTAATGTTCAAGAGAACGCGAAGCCATCTTTCCCCGTCGAATACCTGTTCGTTACACTAACCCACGGTTTCCCTGCCGACCCCAAGCCCATGTTCACACAACAAGGCTTCCCTATCGAGAATCGGGAATATGTCGGAGAGAGCCAAGAGCATTCTGCTCTGTCCAAGTTTATCAAGATGTCACCTAACCAGAAGCCTACCGGACACGAAGTTTCCAACTTTCACCTTCTCTGCTTCATTCAGCAGATGGGTGTCCTCTCCAAGGTGCGTTTATTGTTTTTAATTTGAAAGAAATTACTGACATTCTATACAGGACGAAGAAGCCTTGCTGTGCCGTGTAGCGAGCCAACATGATCTTGCCGATACATTCCAACTTCGTTCTACCGAGGGCTGGCAGACCCTACAGGCAATCCTTCAATCGACTGGTGAGAGACTCCCCAAACGTCAACGGGAGGACGATGTTGTTTCCTCGCCCTCCTCATCCTCTTCTTTTCAAGATCCCATTCGCGACTCGGGTGAACCCCTTGCTAAGCGATTTGCTGCCTTCAGGCTAAACGAGCGCATGTCCAAATCCGCCAATTCGACGCCGCCCTAATCAATAACGAGGTACTGGGTGAAGGGGAGGGACAGTTTGATATTGGAATTGCGATTAGACAAGGGTTTAGATTCGTCAGAGATGCCGAAAAGTTACAAGGCTGGATTTTTGCTGGA
Source organism: Fusarium chlamydosporum (assembly GCA_014898915.1). Taxonomy (NCBI): domain Eukaryota; kingdom Fungi; phylum Ascomycota; class Sordariomycetes; order Hypocreales; family Nectriaceae; genus Fusarium; species Fusarium chlamydosporum. The sequence continues at coordinate 31,616 of JAAVUD010000132.1, forward strand.
TGTTTACCTTCTGTGACCCGGAAGACGATATTGCATGTGTAGCTGGAGCGGCGTTTGGGAAAGGAAATCACTTATAACAAGAATCGGAGCATATGGCAACATTCATGGGTGGGCATAACCAGAGTGCATAAGCGTGTTTCGGTGTCTTTGTTTGGGGAGTGAGTGTCATTTGTGATGTAGTATTCTAACACCTCTTGAGAGGTCATGGTGAATATCTCTACGAGAAACGTGAGAAGTCGAGGTTTCATCGTACGACATTTTCGTTCTGGAGTATGCTCTCATTCTCATTTACCTAGTATTTATGCTAGTTTCCCTAAGGGTAGCTTAGGCTTGCATAAATAGCATCCTAGATATGAGTAGTTTAATGTATATGTTTTAGCACATGCATCAGAATGGTCAGAATCATATCCGTATCACGTTAGGGTATACCAGGTCCCGATTATGGAATGTCACTATGCAATTGCAACAAATTCGGTTCGCAGCAGACTCAAGCGTATGTCTCATGATGAAACCTGATTCATTTACCATACTCCATCTATAGGTACAAAGAGGGCGGGTATACTATAAGCCCAAGCAATCATCACGCAAACTCCCAAAACCCCCGCCCCCTCCAAACGAAAGATTTCACCCTGTACATCTCTTCTTGAAATCCTAACTAATCCTTTTCCTTTCCATTAACAAAAACGCCTAGTATGTTTTTACAGGGGCTTGCCACCGATGAAGTTGGACCATCGGCGGACCTCAGCGGGAATGCCCTCGGTGCGGGGAAGCTTCTCACTCATGCACTGAGCAAAGAGGATGGCGGTCTAATATTAGGTTAGTCTTATGATACTTTGAGGTAGTTTAGGATGGGTTAATCTAGAACTTACCTGAGGCTCCATGAACAGAGGGACGCCAAAGTCGACGGCATTTCGGCGCATGACATAGTCGACGTCCAGAGTGGTCTTGCCTCGGGCCTGAGCAAGGTTGAAGCATCCACGGATGTCGTACTTCTTGAAGACCTCTCGGAGAGCTCGCTTGTCCTCCTTGGGGAACTCAATGACCTCAACTTCGACCTTGGTCTTGGACTTGGCCTCGATGAACTCCTTGACCTCGGGGCTAGCAGCGTACAGCTTGTAGCCAAGAGGGGCAACGTAGTCAACGACCTGGGTCAACCAGGGCTTGGTGACATTGCCACCGAAGAGGAGACCCTCACCAGGCTCAGGCATGCGGAAGTTCATGGTGGACTGGAGAGAGGTCCAGTAGGCCTCGACAAGGTCCTTACCAAAGCAAGCAATCTCACCAGTGGAAGACATCTCAACACCCAGGAAGGGATCGGCACCAGCAAGACGGGTCCAGGAGAACTGGGGAACCTTGGTGGCGACGTAATCACGCTTCACGGCCATGAGATCAGTCTTGGCGGGAACGTCCTTGCCAATAAGAGCCTTGGTAGCAACATCAATGAAGTTGGTTCCAAGGACCTTGCTGACGAAGGGGAAAGATCGAGAGGCACGGAGGTTGCACTCGATGACCTTGAGGAGAGGCTCGCCACCCTCGGGGTTCTCGGCCTTGATGATCTGCATGTTGAAGGGACCAGTGATCTTCCAGGCCTGGGCGACCTTCTTGGCGATCTCCTTAACACGCTCCATGGTGGTACTGTCGAGGTTGGCGGGAGGGAGAACCAGAGTAGCGTCACCGGAGTGAACACCAGCCTGCTCAACGTGCTCAGAGACAGCGTGGAGGATAAGCTCTCCGTCGGAAGAGACACCATCGACGTCAATTTCCTGGGCACCCTCGATGAACTTAGAGATAACAACGGGGTGGTCAGGGGAGACGCTGCTGGCAGCCTCAAGCTTGTCCTTGAGATCCTCCTTGCTTGAGATGACAGTCATGGCAGCACCAGACAGGACGTAGGACGGGCGAACCAAGACGGGGTAGCCAACCTCGTCGGCAAACTGCTCAGCAGCCTTGACTGAAGTAAGCTCCTTCCAGGCAGGCTGGTCGACACCAATGCTGTCAAGAATCTCAGAGAATTTTTGACGATCCTCAGCCTTGTCAATGTCCTTGGGATCGGTTCCGAGAACCTTGGCACCGCCAGTCTCCTGGAGTCTGAGAGCGACGTTCTGAGCCAGCTGACCACCCACGGATACAACGACACCCTTGGAGTTCTCGAGTTCGTAGATATCCATGATACGCTCATAACTCAGCTCGTCAAAGTAAAGCTTATCAGCCTCATCGTAATCAGTACTAACCGTCTCCGGGTTGTAGTTGATCATAATGGTCTTCTCGCCCATCTCTCGAAGAGCCCTAGTAGCGCTAACAGCACACCAATCGAACTCAACGGAGCTACCAATTCGGTAAACACCGCTACCAAGAACGATAGTACCGTTGTCCTCGAAGGTGACGTCGTGGGTAGAACCGTTGTAGGTGGTGTAGAGGTAGTTGGTGTTGGCAGGGAACTCGGCGGCGAGAGTATCGATCTTCTTAACCCAGGGGTGAATACCGAAGCTGAGACGGTAGGCACGAACCTCGTCCTCGGTGCTCTTGACGGCGTTGGCGATCTGTCGGTCAGAGAAACCCATCTTCTTGGCCTTGAGAATCTGATCTTTCTTCAGGTTCTGGAGGCCACCGGCCTGCTCAAGCTCGCGAGTGCAGTCAACGATGTTCTGCAGTTTGTGGAGGAACCACTTGTCGATCTTGGTCAGCTCGTGAACCTTGTCGACGGAGTAGTTCTCGTGGAGCATGGCCTGACCGACAGCGAGCCATCGACGGTCGGTAGGGTTCTGGAGCTCGTAGTCGAGGTCCTCGAATTTATCTCCCTGGAATCCAACAAATCGGGGGTCGACCTGACGGATGGCCTTCTGGAAAGACTCTTCGAAGGTTCGGCCAATAGCCATTACCTCACCGACTGACTTCATGGCACTGCCAATGTCGCGCTTGACATGCTGGAACTTGGAAAGATCCCATCGAGGAATCTTAGTGACGATATAGTCCAGGGAGGGTTCGAAGTTGGCAGTGGTGGTCTTAGTGACAGCGTTGGGAAGCTCGGGAAGGGTGTGTCCGAGACCGATCTTGGCAGCAGTGTAGGCAAGAGGATATCCGGTAGCCTTGGAGGCCAAAGCAGAGGATCGAGAAAGACGAGCGTTAACCTCAATGACACGGTAGTCAAGACCATCAGGCTGGAGAGCGTACTGGACGTTACACTCGCCAACAACACCAAGATGTCGGACGATCTTGATGGCAGCACTTCGGAGCATGTGATACTCTTCATCACTCAGAGTCTGACTGGGGGCAACGACAATGGAGTCACCAGTGTGAATACCAAGAGGGTCAAAGTTCTCCATGTTGCACACGGTGATACAGTTGTTGTTGGCGTCACGAACAACCTCATATTCGAGTTCCTTCCAACCCTTGAGCGACTTCTCGACAAGGATCTGGGGAGAGAGGGTAAGAGATCGGGCGGCCATGTTGCGGAGCTCCTCCTCGTTGTTGGCGAAACCGGAACCCAGACCACCGAGGGCATAGGCAGCTCGGACAATGATGGGGTATCCGACGGTCTCGGCGGCCTCGAGGGCCTCCTCGACAGTACCGACGGCGATCGACTTGGCGATGGGGATGTTAATCTCTTCCAAAGCCCTAGCGAAGAGATCACGATCCTCACTCAGCTCCAGAGTTCGGACGCTGGTACCGAGGACCTTGACGCCGTACTTCTCGAAGAGACCGAGACGCTGCATCTCAACACCGAGGTTGAGGGCAGTCTGACCACCGAAGGACAGGAAGATGCCGTCAGGCTTCTCCTTCTCGATGACATAGGAGACATACTCGGGGGTAACGGGGAGGTAGTAGACCTCGTCAGCCAAACTGTGGTTGGTCTGGATGGTAGCGATGTTGGGGTTGATGAGCACAGAAGCAACGCCGGCTTCCTTAAGAGCCTTGAGGGCCTGGGCGCCTATAATTGGTCAATGTCAGTTTGTGTGCTTGCTTGTTGGATATTTTGGTGAGTCGCGGGGTAAGTCGGTGAGATTTTCGCATATAATAGATACGCAGTTTTGGTGCGATTTGAGTGTACTAACCTGAGTAATCGAACTCTCCAGCCTGTCCAATGGCAAGACCACCACTTCCAATGACAAGAACCTTCTTGACATCGACTGTCTGGGAAGGCTTGATAACTCCACTGTCGAGGTAGGCCTTGGGGTTAGGAGCGTCTTGAGCGACGGAGCTGTATCCGCGCATAACCTTGAGGGTGCCCAGGCGCTTCGAGTTGGCAGGTCGTGTAGCAGCAATTGAGACTCGGCACGAGGCGGCGAGAGGGCTCACTGAGGAGAATGAGCGAGAGGGCAAAGCTCGCGGGACCCTGCGTCCATGTCGGAGCAGGGCCGGAGCTCGACCAGCGAGAGTGGTTGCCAGGTTGAGAGGCATTGCAGCGGATAATTTGCACGTATCAATGCAAGCTGAACCGTCCCGCTGGCGAGGTTGCCCTTCTTTGTCCCGAATTAAGGATCGAGGATAGCGATGATTGTGAAGGACACAAGAGACGGTGACTCTGTGGAATGGTTTCCAAGAAGAGAGGGGGGAAAGGAAGCAGCGCGGACGGCCACTCTTGAAGAAAAATAGCAATGGCGGGCGGTACGATGCCGCTGATAAGATAAGGGATTGTTGCAGCGCACCGCACCTCCGAAAATTATTCTCTGGGTGTGGTCGGGATGTGTGTGACTCTACAGATGTGACGCAGGCCAATCCCTAAGCCAAATTAGTGCTCAGATACCTCCGATTCTTAGACAGACAGACAGATAACTACCTCTACAGAGTGGGCTGCCCCAACGTTTCGGCCGTAGTGAGAAAATTAACCAAGATTCGATAGAGATCGTCCTTCACTAGCGGCTCTCTCAAGGCTTCCTTCGTGGAGTATCCAAGGCACATAGCTCCGAAGTTCCTAAAATGTTGCATTCTGTTGTCTTGATTGGGTCTTGGGAGTTATCAACCTGATCAACATTGTTTATGTATCTGTCTATGTGTATGTCTCTTTATCTGACAATCTAGCTGCCCGTACATGAACCTCAACATTTGATATTTGACGTTTAGCTACTTACTACCGTACAGCACAGTACCTGCAGGCCGGCCCTTGCTCATCCTTGTTCAGAGCTCCCCAGATCCAGCTAAGCTTATGGGTCCGGTTACGGAGACAGTTCTTGGCAGACAAGAAAAAAAAGACAGAAACAACAAGGACACGGCAGACAAACAGCTGTCAGCAACAAGGAAAATAATTCTACTGGTGCTAGCATGCATCTAGAATAATTGGCAACTTCTTTTCGGCCCATTGAAAAAAAGAACGAGCAGCCAATGCCGTGTTGTGAACGTCAAGCTAAGATAGTTGATTCCCCGGCATCGGCGGATTTGGCGGTGATAACTTACCGCCTGTTCCGCCGCTATTCGGCGCTTGGGCGGTAGAAGAGCCGCTGGCGGAAGTTTCTGAGTCATGAAGAGATTCCGAATGTCGAGGCCCTGTTGGTTGTGACTGCCGGGTCATGATATGCAGAATTTTCTGGTAACTCATGATACAGCTCTCATGATGTTGCTTAGATTGCCCAATTTCTGGATGCATGCATGCATACATACATACATACATACATGCATTGTTCTTTTGTTTTTGTTTTTTTTTAAGTCTGAATTAATATACTTGAACAAACCTCAGTTCAGCTTGATTAGATTAGCATACAAATCTCAGACTCTGGAAACACCCACAAATTCTTAACCTACGCCCAGACATTAATGAATAACTCAACAAATGAACAAAGGCCGAAACCCCGAGTCTACACTATCTCCCATCGTATCTAGTGATTGCGATCGAAGTTTCTACGAGAAGAAAGTGACCCAGCAACCAAGGCCCATTGTCCCCATCACTGAAAAGTTACTACCCTGTAGCTTCCTCAACAAGATACATATTTCCAGCTTTTTACTTACACGCCATTGGCCAATCGGAGTCGCTTACTCATTCTCCAACTGAAACCCAACTTCACCACAATTCTTAACATACTACGTATAAGGGTCTTAAGATAGAGGATGAAAGCAGCGACCCGATTCCAAATTGAAGAATGAGAGGATTCCTATCATGAAATTAAAATATCCATATAAATCTATCTATAGAGAGGAAGACTGGACGCCGTAGCCCCTATTGGCCACCTACGGCGTGCAAGTCCATAGACAGGCTGGAATAGCAGCAACTCTGATATGACTTCACTCGAACTACCACTGGAACAAGAACCTCAACGACGTCCGAAAAGGTTTCGTGGAAATCTCACAGTCCGTGAATACTGTCCCTCTGAAACATTCTGCCACCCTCGTCAGAAAGGACAACTCATCCAAACCCTATAAGCTCGGCTGTGCTCATGAGTTCAGTATGCCAATTAGGTTCGAATTGACTGAGAACCACCGAGATATCGATTGTGCTCCGGGAATGTTCAAAGAAGATGCCCCGGGTGAGTTGATGTGGGGGTCTCCTTGTTTGGACATCAGCCTCGACTGAACATATGTTCACCACAATTCAGCAACAAAAGCCATACAATCCTTTCCCTTAAACTTGCATTCCGAGTTTCCAAAAGACTATGGAAAGGAGCAGATGGTGGACCGTGCCTATCGTTAGTACTGATATGTGTTGGATATTATCAAAAGTTCAGAGGCAGGTCCTGTTCAATAATGATTATATAATTTCATGTATTATGGCGTTGACTAACAACGAGCTATTCTTAAACCTACATGAGTGGCTACCTACATCATGGCGATAAGTTTTGCCCATCAAATTCAATATGGAAATATTAAAACTCACAAGTATAAGAAGGATGCTGATTGTCTGCTCGAGCACTTCTCTCCATAATTCACCATCACACGATATCACCACAAGACACCACCGCAAGATAACATCATCACAAGATACCAACGCAGCCAACCGCATACCGAAAACATGAGATTTTTTATTTTAGTTCTTCTGACCGTTAGGCTCAGTGTCGGTATTGTATCCCACTTCTACCACCCATCCTTTCTTGGTCTCAACGGAAAACGTACCTCCAAGGAGGACTCCTCGACGGGATCATGGCAGTTCCATATGTTACCGGAGCTTCTGTCCATATACTGGGCGAATAGGGAAAATCTCCTGGAGATCACCACCAAGTCCGTTGGAATCGTCTCTGTCCCTGCCTCCCACAGCTGTGCCGGCCCGGACGGCAAGATTGACGCCGAGGGTGCCTTCGGGCATTACAGACCCTCGTCTACAGGTATCATTATGGAGGAGAAGCCGGCTGGGTTTACGCTCTCCAACAGGAAACCCTGGGTGCCAGCGGAACTTGTCACCAAGGACGAGCTGCAGCAATGGCAGAGACGAAGACAGTGCTGCTTTTAACAGGAGGCGGGGGAAGAGGAGGAGGGAGGGTAGTAGGGAGACAAGAGGGCAGTGTGATACGCCCGGTGGTCACGGTTCGACCGACCCACATCGATCGAGGGAACTGGGATAACCCAAGTCAATAATGTACAAATGTCCTCGAGTATACGACCCGGTAAGGCATCGCGTTACCCACCATATCTTGATGAACCCATACTAATGGACATGACTAAGATCAAAACGAACAAAGTAATAAATAAGAGCGAACTTTTATGACTGTTCCTAGAGTTTTAACGACCTAAAAGGTACGGCACTCTGGTAATCACCGAAATTGAAGGAACCGATACTGATGGATATAGTTTAGACTGCAACGAATATAACGACAAAGGGGAATGGAGTTTCTGTGATCACTTTTTGAGATTGAAAGACATCTGGGGACTGAGGAAGAGAGATTGATGTATAATTGGATTTAGCCTGCACAGTAATGCAAGTTCTACACGAGATGCCTAAATCACCGAGGCTCGTCACCATGCTCACCTACTCAGTATTCATTGTTACAGGCAGCATGTTCACTATGGCTTTGACTCGAGATCTATATTTGTTCGTGGTAACCACTGGACAGTGTTATATTTAGACAAAGAATAAAGTCGAATACCCCGAAACAACACACGTAGAAAGACACCTCGTGTGGTGTCTGTCCTTGGAACAAAGGAGTTGTTTACATTATGACTGCCTACATAAAAACACCAAATATCAGATATAAAACCACTTGAATCCTCCCATATCGTCAAAGTTGATCTAGTACTTGCTCGATCAACAGACTCTCGTTCCACCAAGATACTAACTCTCACAGAAACCCCAACACTCAACGCTCATCACTCCTTTCCCAACAGCATTGACAACTACCTTCACAATGTGCTACCAGATTTCTAACTTTCAGTGTCGACACATATCTCGTATTCGTGTTCCTTGTCGAAAGTTTAAGGAGCGCCGCAAGGCATGTCTACGACCTCTTCTTGACTGGCTCTGCCCAGTCCAGCCCTGCAGCGAGACGATTGAAGGCATGCAGCGACCAAAGAACGCTTGCAACGAATGCAGGGCAAAGCCTGCCGAGCAACAGCCCGAGTCCCGAGTATCCTCAGATATCTCACAGGAGGTTTAGAATACCTCTGTGATATCATCGGAGATACAGGAGCCAGAACGAGCTGCCTCTTCCTTCCCATCAAGAGGGAATGGAAGCCCAGAGAGACGTCAACAGCTGCATGGTAACCCCAACCTTCAGCTGAACCGAAATCGTCCAAATTACAGACGCCTACATCCAGCGCAGCGCCTCAGTCGCCATGTCCCAATACGTTCAACGATGCAAGGTCAACCAGCCTTGAACCGCGCACGTTCAGTTGAAAACATGAACAAACTCTACCGAGTAACAGAACCGAAGGGTTTTGACCGGGCTGGCGCCCGTAACACCGCCCTGTCCAAGGCTCTCGAGGAGGAAAAGACCCGCGCTGACATGCGTGTCTCCCAAGTTCGGGGAGGTCAGCCTCAGTACGTTGTGAGCCACTATGTGGAGCCTCGCAGTTCTGTTGAGGTGCAGCTCTGCCATGTAAGTGACGACGAACCTTGAATCGAGGAGTAGACCAATGTCCTGTTTTGTTAGTGAGCTGGTTTCATTGACCCTGCATCAGCAGATAGCTAGTCGGAAAGAGGCAAAATAAGAAAGACCACTTTGTTTACTTCCAGACTGATATACCACGTGGACATGTGATGTAAATAGACGACGTTGCTACATGCTCGACTGATAACTGCTAATTCAAAATGCAAACAGCACAACTCCATACACCTCGTGCGATGTTGGGCCGGCCAATATGGCTAGACCCTCTTCAGACCGTCCTCCTAAATATGCATGCTAGTTTTGATGTAAATCTCAAGGCCGTTACAATGTAACGGCCATTTAAGCAAACGACACTGCTCTTGGAAAAATTAAGTGCGTGAGTAAACATGGGGCCGAGGCCACCAATGCCACCTTCTCTTTGGTTGCAGAGTCCACAACTTCATTACACCGATTGACTCCAAAACCACTTCGATTCGAGTATCTCGCGTTTATCATCGATCGGGTGTCTGAAATGCATTCTTACACACCAGAACGTGACTTGTCTCGATGCTCAATATTGTTATATGCACAACATGGCACTGCGCTTATCAAAGGTACAATTCGCGGTGCCTAACGTTGATACAATGAAGCAGAACGAAGAACTTGCTCTATTGAGCCTTGCCGTTCTTAGCCCTGAACTTCTCGATCTCGACTTGAACCTTCTTGTTGACACGGGCTCGGAGCTCGGGACGGTACCCAAACTTGAAAAGAATCTCGAGCCATACAAACATAGGAGCCAGGAAGATGGCCTGGACAAGGTTGTCGAGTAAAGCAGGAGCTCGACCTTCATACTTTCCATGGCCGATAAATTGGAAGATCCAACAGACGATGTGCACAGCCAGAGCACCTTGAAAGGTTGAGTCAGGGTTCTGCTGGCGCAAATAGTTGGCGAAAGCTGCCCCAGCCATACAGAAAATGGCCAAAAGAAACCCGGCAAAAGGCTCTAGAAGCAGATAAAGCAAGGAGTAAAGACTAGCGCCAATGATGCCAGCATTAAGCTCCAAATAAGGAAGAGTGAGCCAAGATGGCGTGGGGATGAGAGTGCCGCTGTATGTGGCCTATAGAGTGGTAAGCTGGTGTATTAAGTTGGGGTTGGCAGGCCATAATTCACTTATGACCTAGCAACCATAGAGTGGAGAGACGAACCAAAGAGAACCCCGAGACGAGGATGAGGGGAACGCAGACCATGTGAATGGCAATATTGACAGAATTATGGTGGTAAGCACCATACTAAAAAAAACCGTTAGTATGAATTCGATATATGGTGAGACCAGGGAGTTTCAAGCTGTACTTACAAAGGTGAGGTGGTGCTCAAGATCCAGAGACATGGTGGTCAGAACCTTAGTAGAGATAAGATGGATGAGAGGAGATGCGATGGGACGAAACGAGGGCTGTAGGAAGCTCGAGGTGGAAGACGACGCGAATAAAAGTTTATCGAGTCGCGATGAACCAGACAAGCGACTCGACCTAATGTGGTCCGTGAGCTGGACTATGCAGTGTTTGACGTTTTCTGAGACTGCGGTTGTGGATCCGAGTCGTAGGTAGGTAGAGAGACAGTCAAGGCCACTGGAGGAGATATTAAAAGAACCTTGAAAGTCGCCAATTGACAGATAAAAATGATGCTTGCTCGTGGTGCGATGTTGAAATCGACTACAACTACTCAAGGTATACAATCAGGTTACCTCAAGTTTAACGTAAGTAGCGAAAGGTGGTGCAAGGTAGCACAATCCAACAATGGGGACAAGGTGTGTGAACCCCTTTCTCAAGAAACCAAGGGTTTGCTAGAGGATGTGCGTTCAGTGCAGCAGGCAGGAGAAGCAGTAAAGATTGAGTAGAGAAGCGAATGAGCCAATATATGGTTAAATAAAAAAAGGAAGTTATTCAAAAGTCAAAATAAGGCGAGGCAAGACAAGAAGACAAGGGAGAATGCGGGTGCAGGTGGCTCGGTACGATAAAGCGAATGAGAAGGAGAGTGAGTGGCTTTTGCTTTGACTTTGGCTGTAGCTTTGCTGAGTTGTTCATTCTTCATGTGCTTTCCGTTTTTGCGAGAGTTGCTAGGAGAGGAGCCCGCAAAAAACCTCACAAACCCGGTAATGACCCGCTTGAAGTGCACCACCGCACCTGCTTCTGTGGGGCGAAGTCCCGTAACTTGGAGCCTCCTTTTCCTTCCAGCCCCCCTGATCCATGTTGGTCGTTCCTTCCAGCTCGTGTGCTCATCTCCTTAACTTGGACAAGGACCCTTATTTTGTAACTACCGCCAAGCAGAAGGAAGGTACGAACCAGACTATGGAAATATAGTATACATGCTACATGTCATGGTATTGGTTGGGAATCCTTTCTCTGTTCCCCTTGCTATAGTACCCCAGATTTGATTTTGTACCGTACTTTAATAGGTTGTAGCAAGACAAGGGTTTGAAAAAGGCTTCCATTCGCTTCGTGCCACTCATCTGTCCTGATCGTACCACATCCTGGGATTCTTCTGGAAGACGCCGGTTGCGCAAGGCCAAGGCCTCCACTGTGAAGCCTCGTTCTTGCAGTACCGAGCTGTTTGCGCTTATATGTCTCAGCGACATCGCTTGCATTGGCTTACAAAGGGAATTTTTGTCTTTGTTTCTAAGGCCAGTTAATGTGAGTTAACATTTTGAATGGATGATGTAGGGAATATTGTATTACTTCCTCGAATCTTAAGCTTCCACCTTCAGAACCACCACTGGTCCTTACTATAAAACTTTCATCCGAAGCTTTAGCCTTAACTCTATAACAGTATTTATTAGTGGAAGAAGAATACTTTCATGTTCTAACATGCATTCATTGTGAAGGCAGATATGTTTGCAGTAGTAAGCTGAACAGAAATGATAGCGCAAGTCCTCGACCAAATCGGCTAGAGTTATCCTGAATTCTTTTGGCATATAACATTGATACCTACTTTCGACCTACGATACTACCTTAGGTTAGTAGTAAGCAGTCAAGTACACAGTGTTGTGCTTCCTCCGGAAGGCAACCTTCTCCCACGCGCCACAGCTGTGGCTGAAGAACCAGAACTCTGATTGGATAAAATTCGTTGACATCCATATGCCAGCTCAGCCTCGTCGATAATGTCCAAGCTTGCATCTCACTTCGCATTCTTTGTTACAACAAACCGTCAACCTCTTTGCGCCCGCGTCAACAAGGCTAGCAGTCATACTGTGACCCAACACGCCACGGCCTTCCCTCTGCTGCAGCACTTCTCCTTCGATCATCTCTGGCGAAAGACACGCACTATCTCGGCGCGTTCCCTTTCAAAATCTACGCCGACCTGTCGCTACTCGTAATCTGTCGCACGCGTTCTTCTCGACACTTCCTCCCGATCGATCGTATCAACACCTCTATCCGGCGGTACTTATTAGCTTGAGGCCACGCTACATCGAATTTACATTTGTTTCCACTCGACGATTATTGAACCCATCACGTCATCCAAGAGTTCCCGTTTCAATAATTCTTCTCCGCCTCCTATCAACATCTTCGCTTCTTCTGAACACATTCCATCATGTTTTTTCTTTATAACTTGGAGCGCAAGGTCACCTTGCACCCCTCCTTCATGGGTCGCAACATGCACGAGCTCGTGACGGGCAAGCTTCTGAAGGATGTCGAAGGCACATGCGCTGGCAGCTACTTCATCATCTCCATCATGGATGCTTTTGAAATTTCTGAGGGCCGAATTCTTCCTGGTCTTGGTATGGCCGAGTTTACTGTGGGATATCGCGCTGTGGTATGGCGGCCATTCAAGGGCGAGACGGTAAGGTTACCATTGCTGAGGATCAACAATCCAGGAGTCTGACTTGCCTCAGGTTGATGCTGTCGTTCACTCTATAAACCCGCAAGGTTTCTTCGCTCATGCGGGTCCTCTGCAGCTCTTCGTGTCGGCTCATGTAGGTTTCTCCTGGCAGTCACACAGCGACCATATTAACCCAAGCTTCAGTTGATTCCAAATGACGTTAAGTGGGATCCTAATGCGACACCGCCTCAATTCACCAACAACGAGGATACTGTTATCGAGCCGCAGACGCACGTTCGCGTGAAGATTATCGGTACCAGAACAGAGGTCGGCGAGATGTGGGCTATTGGGAGTATCAAGGAAGATTACCTGGGGTATGTTTTATACAGCCTGTATTTCCAATGCTCTATTTGCTGACAGTCCCTTAGATGTCTCCAGGCCTCCTAATCTGGACGCGGTATTGAGAATACTCAAAATCGAGGATGAGTAGAGCTTTGAACACAGCGCCGAGCACGATCAGTTAACTACCCGACAATTGATGCCACCAAATTACTGGCTATCACAACAAAAGCTTTTTTTTGCAGCGAAATTATGAACTGTCATTACCAAGGATTAAATTGGCTGCTGCATTTTGGGCAAGAGACTCATCAGCAGACAATCTGGCCGTTGAACCCGAGCAGTGCCATTCTTGGGCTCAACTCGCAGTTCTTTGTAATAAATATATAGGGTGTCAAAATAGCCCAAGGTTGAAGATGATGGGCACAGTTTGCTACAAAAGGAAATGGCCGTCGTTTCGACAGCAAACGATTAGACAATTTTACGCAAGAATTTACAGTTTGTAAAACAGATAATAAAAATACAGATACCCGATCACGCTCAATTTATCCACGCCCTATGAATGAAAACTTTCCGCCCTTCAACACAAGCTTTTGATGACCAATTGCAAGTCTTGAAGATAGGTTCTGTTTTCCTGAAGCAGCTTGATCTCCCCCACGGAACCCCGCAATCTATGACTTCCCGCTTGGAAACCTGGGGACGGGACCGGGGAGCCCCGGGGAAATACATGATATCTGGTCTTATAAATTGGGCTCTCGGGGTCTGCTTCTCCGAGCAAATTGACTTTGTGCATTTATTATCGATTACCCGTACATGAACGCAAACATAGGCAATATGAATAGGACATGGACCTCAGCAACATCGCGGTTACGACCAGCTTTTGCAACCAATACACTACATCTAGGTTCTGTAACCAGAAGCATGTCAGCCATGCAGGCATCTAACAGACTACGAACATCACTCTTGGAGGGTAAGAAAGCCTTCGGTGCTTGGCAGATGCTTCCCGGGGCGAATGTATCTCGGATACTAGCGAGATCAGGAGTCGACTGGGTGCTAGTGGACTGTGAACACGGCAATATAGATGGTAAGAGCTCATTCGTACTGCTAATACTGACGAATTCTGACGTCTTTTGAGATGGTGCAATGCACGATGCAGTACCAGCTATTGCAGCACTAGGAGTTTCGCCTATTGTGAGATTGCCTGATATGCAAGGATGGATGGTAAAACGTAAGGTCTATACAGAAACATCCATGATCGAGAAAGCTGAATTGACAGTTCTCAGGTGCCCTTGATAGTGGAGCTCATGGTGTAAGAAATGTCGGATGAACGATCATGATACAAAGGGCTGACAGTGGCAAGATCGTTGCTCCATTGCTGAGAACACCCGAGGAGGCGAGGCAACTCGTCCTGTCTGCCAAGTTCCCCCCTCAAGGCCGACGAGGCTTTGGATCTCCAATCGCTCCCGAGCGATTCCATCCTGAGCCCACCTTCACGCAGTATCTGCAACAAGCGAATGATTCTCTCCTGACTATCGTTCAGATCGAGACCAAAGAGGCTCTTGAATCTATCGATGAGATCGCTGCGGTAGATGGCATTGATGTATTGTTCATTGGTCCCTTTGACTTGGGTAAGTCCCTCGAGGTTTTCTTCAAGCTCCAGAAGTATTAATACAGGACAGGAAACGCCATTGGTCATCCTATAATCGAAGGAGTCATGGCCTCAGAACTGAAGGATGCAATCGCCAAGATTCTTGCTGCTAGCCAAAGGGCTGGTAAGAAAACAGGAGTATATTGTACAGGAGGGGAGCAGGCGAAGGCCTATGCCGATCTAGGGTTCGATATGATGAATGTGGTAACAGACTATACATCGTTGGCTTTAGTGGCCAAAGAGCAGCTTAGCTTTGCTGATGGAAGCACGGCGCCGGCCAGGGGAAAGGGGTACTAGAAGGACTCGGTCGACAATTGGAGCTTCAAGTGTTTTCCGCTTTGTCCATTTGAGCTTCGACTTGTTCGACTGTGAATCTGTGCATCAACTTGATAGCTTTGCCAACTTTGGCAGGGTTTTCCTCAGGTGCCGTTGATTTGCTAATATGTATCTGCAATTTTCATGTGAATAAAGAAAAGTCTTGGAGTGTCCTTTTTACTCACTACGGGGACGTCAAAGTCATAAATATCTCTCCATTGTTTGGACTCGGGCTTCGGAAGGTCGACGTTGACTTCTGTATAGTCGAATGGTCTCTTATCCCAGACATCAGATAAAACATGCTTAGCTTGGTTACATAGGCCACATGTCTCGCGAGTAAAGAATGTTATTCTCGTTGAGAACAGAAGACGACGGGTAGCGAACATGATGAAGATGATATAAGTGATTTAATTAATTTAAAGACCAATTGTTACAGCATGAGATCAATGATCTGAAATGGTCTGAGATTACAGATGAAAGAAATGCTAACTAATGTCTGTTTCATTGCACCCACACATGCAACCCCGCACTGAAAAAGGAAAGCGGTCAGAGCATACCTAGCTGGGCTGCTTCCAGTGGGCATCGTCATCGCATCCATGGGTGTCAGAGCTTGATTTCTAGAAGCTCCCACCCCACCAAAGTCCGCGATACCCAACTCTTTCTGCTCCCCTCTATTTATACTCTGAAAATCGTCAATTCAAGCTGGTGGAGCACAAACATCATAATACTAGCGAAATGGCCCAAAAGTGTGTCCATCAAGGTTGTGGAAAGGAGTTTACGAACCCTGATGAGAAGTGCGAGTACCACCCCGGTCCGCCTGTTTTCCACGAGGGGCAGAAAGGTAAGTTGGGCAAGCAACATCAGACGATGTTCTGTACACTGACTCACTACATAAAGGATGGAAGTGCTGCAAGCCCCGAGTCTTGACCTTTGATGAGTTTATGGACATTCCGCCTTGCACGACAGGCACTCATTCGACTACCGACAAGCCACCTCAACTGGAGGAGAAGCCTCAGCAGGACGATGCTGCTCTCACCAAGAAGATCGATGCGCTGAACGCTGCGACTCCCTCCCGTGCACCAGTTCCGACTGCTCAGCATGCTCCCACCCCGCCTCCCCCAGCTCCCGAGTCGGAAGACGACGACCCCAGTCTCGAGATTGCCGATGGTGTTGGCTGCAAGAGAAGAGCATGTGGTGCTACTTACAAGAAGGGTAGTTCGAGAGACAACGAGGAATGTGTCCACCACCCAGGAGTACCAATTTTCCACGAGGGAAGCAAGGGTTACTCTTGCTGCAAGAGGAGGGTTTTGGAGTTTGATCAATTCATGAAGATTGAGGGCTGCAAGACCAAGAATAAGCACTTGTTCGTGGGCAGTGGGAAAAAGGATGGCGCTGGTAGTGAGGAAGTCGTATCTGATGTCAGGTAAGTGGAAATCCACCAGGTGAGCTTCTGTTTTCTTATGCTAACAACTCCAGGCATGATTACTACCAGACCCCTGTCAACGTTATCGCATCTTTCTTCCTGAAGAAGATCGATAAGAGCACAGCCAAGATCGAGCTCCAGCCCAAGCAGCTAAACCTCGACCTGACAACAACCGACTCGCCTCCCAAGCGCTACGCTGCCGAAGTTCCTCTCTACGGCTCGATCGACCCGGAAAAGTCATCCTACAGAGTCCTCGGTACGAAGTTGGAATTTGTCTTAGCCAAATCCGACAGTACCTCGTGGCCAGTTTTGCGAGGTGACGAGGCCCTGACAGGCGAGATCCTGCAGGTTGGTCGTGCTGGAAGGGCTTGATGGAACAAGATGTCAATAACGAGAAGATTGAGAAAGATCATGATATGGAGTTTATGTGATTGATATGGCGTTGATGAAATTTTAGATGAGAGCATTCCTCGCTGGAGATATTGAGGACCTAAAGAATGGACCAACGAAAGAGATGAACGAGAAAATAGAATAAGAACAACAATTACATCCATAATCTTGGCACATCAGTTCTTTTTTTCTTCGTTTTCTTTCTTCTTTCTCTCTTTCTTTAGAAAAATAAAAATAAAAATAAAACAAGAAAACTGGATTCTCACTGAATCTTGCTTTGTTGCAGGGAAGGCTTAACTTGGGCAAACAACCCATGAGTTCGTGATCAACGTCGTTCATCACGCAGAACTATGGTTAATATCTATGCGAACAGTTTAATGCCTCGGGATTGCAATGCCTCGCTGAAAGTGATGCATGCGTGATTTAATATTAGCGAACCACAGAAAACACCAAGAACCTGGCATTGAAATGTTTCATCATGGATCAGCACTCAAAGGATGTGGAACCATGTTATACCTGCTGACAGTTTGAAAGGTAAGAGCCAACAACAGAAGATATGACATTAGTTTTTCGTCTACAACTTTAAATATGTGGTCCGATACCTATATATTGCGGTCTCATCGGGTTTACTCTCTTTTGTTGGAATATCCTTGTTTCTTGGTATCAATATGTGGCACTTCTTTTTGTTCAGTCTTATAAGTACAGCCCAAGCTGGAGATATTATACTACGAAAGGACGCTCCGCAAATAGCCAGAAATGTCTCTGGTTTCACTGCCTACGATGTCTTAAACTACACCAGCTCCATACTCGACGATTCGCCGAAGATAGAAGTTCCTCTACGTATTCTTTGTGTCGGAGACTCAATCACTGAAGGAGCAGGTAGTAACTCGAATGGCGGTGACGGAAATGGTTACCGACTGTCTCTTGCAGAGCATTTATCCCGTAAGCGTTTATATGTTCCGATACGGTTTAGAAAGGTCTGTGTTGACTTGTGTACAGGTGAAAAAGTTGTCTTTGCTGGTACCAGGCACCGAGGTTCTATGAAGGACAATTACTATGTAAGTTTCAGGCTTTGTGACAAAAACACCAAGCTCATGTAGACTCTTAGGCAGCATGGTCTGGAAAGACTATTCAATACATAAGCGACCACGTCACAGAATCTTTGGAGCAAAGACCCAATGTTGTTCTTCTTCACGCTGGGACAAATGATATGGATAGACGGCCGTCCATTTCGCAAGAAGGAAGCGACCCAAAAGGTGTTGCGCAACGTCTAGGCCAACTCATCGACAAGATCATTCGTTACTGCTCAGATGCAGTAATTCTCGTTGCGATACCTCTATCGTCCTGTGACAAGTTCAAGTCTGGAATCCCCGAGTATAGGGCTATGGTCCCCGAGGTTGTGCGGAAGCGTCGACAAGACGGAGAGCATGTTGTTGCTGTGGACTTTAGCACTTTTGATTTGAAGGACTTACGAGACTGCCTGCACCCTACAAATGAGGGTTATAGCGTCATGGGTGATTACTGGTATAACTTTTTGACGCAGGTACCCAAGGGATGGATCAAAGAGCCCGTTGGGGACAATCCGAAGCGAGAAGATGAGAATGGAGTTGGTGAAAGAGCAGGTGTAGATGTGAGGTATGCCTTGGGGTTTGGCTTAGGTTGGATATTGTATTTCTATGCTGTATAATTATTAGGCTAGCTACCTAATGTATGAATCCGTGCCCAAGTTGCATGTAGATGGGCTCATGAAGGAACTGGAAATACCTGGGAAGTGATCATAGATGAGCAGATAGATAGATATATTGGGTAGAAGTTATGGGTATGCTCAATGTCACAATACCATTGAAAAAGCACGATTTCAGCAAAAATAAATGAATGCCTTGTGTGTATGTACTGCAACAACCAACAGGATCATCTATCGAATAGCTGGTTAATCTCAAAGGAACCAATCCCACTCTTGTCTGCGAATATAAATGCAAGGTTCCTGATAAGAGGGGGGAACCCTTGACCCGTGGCCATGGAAATGAGAAGCATTGGAGAATCGATAAGTTGAGTCCCCCACATTAAATTACCAAAGCTGAACAAATTCGGATACGTAACCAGAGACTGAAAGATGGCTTCTGACTGGTTGCGCTCATTTCAACAGTCATCACACCCTCTACTGTCACTCGTAGCACGTGCTTGACACTTCCATTCCAAAATGCCCTGCAGAAGATGCATTTAGTGACTCTTGGTTACCATTCTGGTTGGGTTTAGCGGGTTTACTGGGCGTTCTTGGCATGTCTTGGGGCTGCTTCGTGTAAACTGATAAGAGAATCCATTTGGATGATGGACTGGGAGATATTGATATCGCTCACTATCCGATAGAGATAACAGCCCTGCCGTGTGCGTCCAAGTACTCGTAACTTGCTTGTACCTATACCTGTACCTGATCATGATGCCATGGCAATCAACGCCTGTTCCTTGTTCCTTATCAAAGCCGGTCTCGGGCATGGGATAACAAACAAGCTTAACCTGACGGCTGTGCTGTGCTCTTTGTGGTGCCCTTCCGCCCGATGACGAGTAGTATAAGATGTCGCCGTACCCAGGGATTCAGCTGACGCCTGAACGGCCGACTTTTTATGTCACAGTTACACTCACACATATAAACTCAACATTTCACTTGATATTCTGATAGCCTCTCCGATCGCATCCTTGAACTACGCACGTCTTCAAATAATCATCAACAATGTCGGCTGAAGTATCTCACGGTCGTGGTGGCGCTGGCAACTTCAAGCCGGACGACACCGAGTATGTCGATGGCGAGGTCGTTCGCACTGGTGTTGTTGGAAGCCATGGTGACGGCGCATATAGTGCAGGTCGTGGAGGTAAGTGACAGCCGATATCCCACTTTGGCCAACCGTCCTATCCATGTTTGTTGCAATACATGATTTTTACACTCGTTGTCGTGCTGGTTTTTGCAGTCAGCTACCCTACGCCTTCCTCCATCGCGAATGAGATCAAGCTGCTAACAGGATTTGTGCCACAGGTGCCGGCAACATTGGCGATGTAGGCACACCTACCACCGAGCGCAAGGACCAGGACATCATTCCAGAGACTGCGATCCGACCGAGCCAGGACGGCCGAGACTTCCACACGGGCCGTGGAGGCGCTGGCAATGCCCAAGTCGGAACTCCGGAGAGGAAATCTGAAGAGGAAGAGAAGCCTACTGTCAAGACTCCTGTTGGTCTGGCTGACAAGCTCAAGTCCAAGCTCTTTGGCCACAAGAAGTAGATACCCTATTCGAAGCTGAGGTGAGATGGATTTGGGAGTGCAGCCAAGGAGGACTCGTCGTTGCTGGGAAATGCTGTTGTTGATGTTGGTTTATTCGGAAATACCCCCCGATGTCATTACTGCTCTTTTGAACAGGCAATTGGCTTTCTACATTGCCCGTTTTATTGTGCATGGTGCCAAATGATGGATCTAGGAAACGTTATACCCAGTGATGTGAAAGAAATGCTCCCCCGCATTTCTTATGTTGAACGTTTTGGCGTCTGTCGGTCTGACCTGCATAATCAAGATCTGACAGCTTGTGACCCAAAGATTATCGAGAGGTCGAGCCGAGTCACCTATGAAGCAATTGAAACAAGAGTGTGCTTATGTATGCATATGCGATTTCTAAACTCCATGTTGGGCTGCCATGACGTTGATGAATCTAGTGGAGATCCCATTATCAAGGATCATCCTTCTCAGTCTCCCGAGATCCAAGTCTCCACTTCCCCTCATTCATTAACTTCTCGTGAGTCAAATGAGCTGACAAGTTTAACACGGAGAGCGGAGTGACCGTGTCTCGAGACTCCGCTTCAACATCATAAAGTGCTGGAAAGAGAAAGCCCATATTCCAGGATTGGCTCTTCCTGGTGGGTTTTGTGAAGCCCAAGCCCGAAGCTAAACCAATTCGGCATTAAATACCTGCATCTCTGAACTAAGAGGAACTGCAAGCACCTTGTTAGTGTTGGAATGGTCATTAAAGACCCTGATAAGAGCCCAAATAGCTCAGGGATCGTCACAAAGTTGGCCTTGGTTATGCTGGCTCACAGTGATTCTTTAGGCGAACGACCCAAAGGGAGCGAATGGGCGTTGCGATAAAATCGTTGTAATGCACATTGGAGAGTCTTGTCTAGCATGGCAGGGTCTTTTGTTGGCTCATGACTGGACGCATCGTGTGCGGAAGGGATGTTAGAGGATGTGACGGTGATAGTCCCTGGCCTGGTCTGGTATGGTTTTTGGTTGCCAGCCAACTTTAAGAATACAACGATGCGCAGTCCTTCAAAGATTGTGAGTCTTTTATTGCTTTCCCTTACATTTCCTCCCATCGTGATCGTCGCTCGTCCAATTGCTTCAACAAAACCGAGTCCCCAGACTCATCCAGAATACGTCTACTTTTCACCTATTGACAGAGTACATGGAGCACTTCACATCGCATAAAGAGCAAGAAAAGCTCTGTTCCGATTCGAGACCGCTTCAATCTTGTGGGAAGAGCACCTGGCGGTGAATCTTACATACCAACTACTTTTATGTTCACCTGTCTCGCGGCCGTGTGACGACGACAATCACGTGCGCCTGGTGAGATCACGGGTACGACATAGGCAGCTACCTCGAAGCTCGCTGCAGGCATGGCGCCAAACCTCCAACCTCAACCTCAACCTCAACCTGAATCTCAACTTCAGCGTCCGCGCCTCAAAGACCATAGACCGTGGTCCGGACTCTCAAATATATCAAAACGGTCCTTTAGGTCTTGTGCAACTTCTGCTTTTGAGGCTGACGACGAGCGTTCCTCCAGCGACGGTGATATGAGCCCTCGCAATAGCGAGTCTGGCTTGCGGCGTCCGGCTGTGCCGCGTCACTCTGGTCATGATGCTCGCCCAACAAGCCGAAAGGAACTTCTGGGATGGTACGCATATGCGTTCGCCGCCGAGACATACGTGATTTGTGGAATCGGTAAGTTGGTTATTATCGAGCTTCTATAATGGTACACCGACTAGGACCCACTGCTAACGCCTATGCTCCAGCTTCCTTCATTCCCATATTGCTTGAAACTCTCGCCAGAGAGAATGGCGTGCTGCTTTCTGACCGAAAAACACCATGCGGATCAAGTGATAGTAAAAAAGAAGGCGATGGCCAGTGTATTGTTTGGGTATTTGGAATGGAGATTAACACCGCCAGTTTCGCTATGTACACTTTCTCAGTGAGCGTCTTAGTCCAGGCGCTGCTTGTCGTCAGTATCAGTTGCGCCGCCGACCATGGAAACTACCGCAAGAAGCTTCTTCTCACTTTTGCTTGGATCGGAAGCTTCGCGGTCATGTCATACATCTTCATCACCAAAGACAACTATATTCTCGGTGCCCTCCTTACCGTTGTTTCCAACACCTCTTTTGGCGCATCCTTCGTATTACTGAACTCATTCCTTCCATTGCTTGTGCGATATCACCCCGATGTTATCGAGGCCAATGTCGCTAGTACTCCGGATCTCGGCGACTCGGGATTTGAGTCGCGTCCTCTGGATGAGTCGGTAGGTGAGCTCGAGGCATCAAGAGTTACGACAACGTCACCTCTGTTACTTCCTGAGGATGGCGAACGGTTGAAACCCACGGCAAGCCACGCAGAGATTACGTCCAAAGAGCTGGAACTGTCAACACGCATATCAGCGATCGGAATCGGTACCGGATACATCGCAGCTCTGTTTCTACAATGCGTTTGTATCGGGGTTCTCATCTCAATGCACAACACGACGTGGGGCCAGAGGGTTGTATTATTCATGGTTGGTGTCTGGTGGACCATTTTCACTATTCCTGCGGCTATGTGGTTACGACCCCGTCCCGGACCTCCTCTGGCGAACAATGGCCGAAAAGGCATCGTGGCAGGGCTCGCATATATTCTGTATGCCTGGAAGAGTCTCTTCAAAACAGTTCAGCAGGCCAGACGTCTGCTGGATATTGTTTTATTCCTTGCTGGATGGTTTCTCTTATCCGATGCCATCGCAACCACGTCATCTACCGCTATTCTATTCGCCAAGACCCAACTCCACATGCAACCATGGGCGCTTGGTATGATCAATGTCATTTCAACTACTGCAGGGGTCTTCGGTGCGTTCGGATGGTCGTGGATATCGCGGCTATTCAACCTAAAGGCTCATCAAACCATCCTCGTTTGCATCGGATTATTTGAGCTGATCCCCCTGTACGGTTTATTGGGGTATCTCCCATTTGTCAAGAACTGGGGCGTGTTTGGACTCCAGCAACCATGGGAAATGTACCCCTTGGCTGCCGTGTATGGAGTTGTCCTCGGAGGCTTAAGCGGTTACTGTCGTTCCCTATACGGCGAGCTCATTCCACCTGGGTCCGAGGCGGCTTTCTATGCGCTTTATGCTATTACAGACAAAGGCTCCAGTGTGTTTGGGCCGACGATCGTTGGCGCAATCATTGATAGGACCGGCACAATACGACCTGCTTTTTGGTTCCTGGCAGTTTTAGTCGGCTTTCCTGCGCCTCTGATATGGTTCATTGACGTAGAGCGAGGCAGACGAGAAGGTGCCAAGCTCGCAAAATCCATAACAGACTCGACCGCACAGGATGAGGATGAAAGCGATCATGAGGCTGAGCGTCGCGGGATGTTAGCAGATTATGAGGGAGCAGAGGAAGAGGGTGTTGATGATGAGCGCGCAGGTCGTTGATTTTGCAGGCTGTTGTTGGATAGCATAGCGACGGCGTTTTTCGTTTGTTTGGTGATTGATTATGTCGTTATATCATTTTCAATGGTTAAAGACGGATGCGATGTATATTAGAAATAATAACGGATAAGGGATCTCGGTTGATAAAATTGAGAGATACATGTACAAAGTACTAAGTAAAGCAAATCGTTTGAAAGCCTACCTAATATACCACCTGTCTATATTACTGTATCAACGATGATTTGCCTTCGTTTCGACCAGATTTTCTAGAACAGTGCTCCCTTCCTTGTAAGGTGCTTACGTCCAGGGGCGGAAATCAGAATGCAACGCGGCCGGCAGGCCCAGCTGTTTTCTCCCTTCAGAACCTAGTCTAGGTAGTAAATAACTTACAGTACTAAAGTGCCTAAATCTTGTCCGACCTACATACTTCCTTCCACTTCGAAACGGCCAAAGTGAACTTGTCCAATAAACTAAACTTTGCACTTACAAGCATACCTACCTACCTAGTACCTACCTTAGTAGGCAGGTATCGCGTCACTTATCGCGTCTCCTCTATCCACTTTCCCTTTACCTTCATCGTCCAGTCCAGCCACATCCCGCTGCCAACCCACTTCAATTCTTGATCTCCAACAGACAGCAGGTAGAAAAGCGCCAAGTCTCGAATCGAACAACAGCCAAGACTTGTTCTGACGCGTTGGGTAGGCTGTGTGTAACTCCATCCATCAGCTTAGGTGGCCCCATTGCCAACTCAATCACGTGACACCAGCCACTTCGTGCTTTTGGTCCGATTCTTAGTTCTTCCGCAGATTGCGACGTTGCTCACCCAGACAAATCGAGCCTTCCGTGCACAGGACATCGCAGGCCGCGATCTGTCGCTCAAAGACAGCTTGGGCTCGGCTTCACATACAGCGCGCCATCAAAATTTTACTACACCACATCCAATCAATCATTTCTGCATCTTTATCATCTTAGTTTCATCCTTTTTATTGCCCTTTCATCGCGATCATCGCCGTTTGTCGCCCGAAACCCCTCCTTC
Organism: Fusarium chlamydosporum; assembly: GCA_014898915.1. Classification (NCBI taxonomy): domain Eukaryota; kingdom Fungi; phylum Ascomycota; class Sordariomycetes; order Hypocreales; family Nectriaceae; genus Fusarium; species Fusarium chlamydosporum. The sequence continues at coordinate 56,229 of JAAVUD010000132.1, forward strand.
TCTCCACTCTCGACGCGGTCATACCCAACCGCATCAAACCGCCGCAATGAGCAATCGCAAACGATCGCGATCAGTCGGGGAGGAGAATCGCGCAGAGTGTCCTTTCACAATTACTTACGCGAATAATCCATCGCGCGCAGAGCAGGAACGTCATAAAAACAAGAAGCGGAAGCGCGACGGTCAAGATGATGACAAACGAGTTCAAATTCAAATTTCTCCCTTCTCTCCAACAGGCAGCTTCAAAACCCATGACACTATGGACTTGTATTACACAGTTGAGCCTGGGAAGAGATGGCAAGATATGACGCGATACAATAGCTTCGTCCGTAAGTATCTAATGGAATTCCAGCATCGCGATATTTGCAAGGCTTATGACTAATATCTCGTAGTTAATAGCATCAAGTACTATAGCGAAGGTTTCGTGTATGTCGCCAATGAGTCAACCGTCGAGCATCAAAAAGCTCAGAATGAAAACAACGGCGCCTACAAAAAAGACAGTAGAGAAGAATGGGTAGCGCGCATCCTCGAAATTCGAGCCTCCGACGAGCACCACGTTTATGCACGCGTTTACTGGATGTACTGGCCTGATGAACTTCCTCCTGGTACCATTGATGGAAAGAAGACCGTACAGGGTCGCCAGCCATACCACGGTCACAACGAACTGATCGCGTCCAACCATAGTATGTTCCGAAGTATCTACAGACAACCTTTCTGCAGCACGACTGACCAACCGTTTTAGTGGATATCATCAACGTTGTCAGTGTAACGGCACCTGCATCAGTCAACCAGTGGATTGAGTCCGACGATGAGGAGATCCAAGACGCGCTTTATTGGCGCCAAGCATACGACTGCCGTAACTCACAGCTCTCGGTATGTTGCGCGGTAGCTTGCACCCTGTGCACTTGTACTAATACCTACACAGTCGGTTGATATCATGTGCAAATGCCAAACCCCCGCAAACCCCGATAAAACGCTCATAGGATGTACGAGTTCGGAATGTGGCCAATGGATGCATCGTGAATGCCTAGCCCATGACGTTCTCATGCAAGTCTACGAACGTTTAGGCACCGATAAGCCTCACCGGACAGAGGGAGCACCCGTTAAAGAAGAAAAGCCCGAAGAAGCAACACGTCCCCTCTCGCCAACCGATGCCGAAGAGAAAGAGACACAGCCCACGATCGATGTCCGTTCTGGGGAGACACAAGATAACGTTCACGTCAAGAAGAATATTCGCGAATCACCCAGAGAAACCGAGACCCCGACACCCGGACCAACACCATCGAGAAGTATCGCTGCAGCATCAGCAAAGGGTTCGGCTAAGAAGGGTCGCAAGAAAAAGGCTGCAGACTATAAGCCTTATCTCGGACTATTTGAGGCCAGCCTTAAGATGCAAGAGGGACCCACGGCCTGGGAAATTCGTGACCTGCGCGAAAACGTAACGGGCGGCGACAAGACCTGGACCGAGAAAGCCTATTGTCTGATATGTGGTGCCAGCATCGAGTGAACATTTAATAACGGGACCGCTTAACCTTACTGAGTCTGCTCCGGTCAGCAGGCTCATCGAGTCTCGAAACGCGCAACTCAATATTGCGCGGGTCGGCGAGTTAGCTTCACGCAACTTGTTGGCGATTCTACACCCCAATGTGTCCAGCTCCACTCAGCTGCCCACTCGACAAGGCTTATTGGAACGACGAATGTCTTCGGTTTCTTTTGTCAAAATTTCGAGGTCACTTTGGCTATTCGCCCACTGGTGGAAATTTCGGGCGCGGCGTTGGAGGCGAAACTGGCTGTATCGCGAGTTGGAAAGGTAGTTCGGTTTGGAACTTGCGAGCGGCGAGGGAGATACGTACTCTATTTTCTTTTACATGAGATTCAATAGGCGATGCAAGAGGAACTATTCATATGGGTCACAGTATGAACTTTGGGGTAGGACTTAGAGCGGATGCTGAGTTAACGGGATGGATGTATTATGGGCATCGGCCAGGGGTTGAGCATGCGACTGGTTGACTCGCCTTTGCTGATCATCAACCGTCTAGTATGATATTGTTTATCTTGGCAAGTTATCATCAACGGTTTGTTTTTAAGAATGAGGCTTTACTTTGGTTTAATCGATTTCCATTTCCTTAACCTACGTGTTAAGTAAGTACCTTGATATATCTTTGATAGCAAGACTAGAGGTACTTTGTCAGTGATGACATCGTTACAACTATTTTGTATGGGCTTGTCGAATATCAACGACAGCCGTTGATTTTTGTTGAGCCATCGAAGAGACTTATATGTGTACAGGATTGTTTAATTTGAATTCTCGTCATAGGTTTGCTTTCTTGAAGTCCCTAATTGGGAATAACCATTCTGAGCTTACATGGAAGGCCAGGTACGTACTCCACACGGAGCTCCAGGCGACCCCGCTACTCCATAACGTCGCAGAGCTTCACCACCACATAGTGCATTGCCTGAAGACCAAACCACTAGGCCTTAACAACCAACAAGAACAAAAAGCCCTCCTTAACCTCCGAAATTTTACAGTCATAGAACACTATACCTCGCTGCAATGGCTGTAGATCCCTTTGACTCAGCTCTGTAAGCTTCTCGTCCCCTTCGCGCAATGACGTTTTCCCCTTATAGCTGACCGTTTCATCTCGTAGCGACCTCCTGCGCCGCCTCAATCCCAAGCAGACGACCGACCATCTCAACGCCATAATCTCCATCGCCCCTGATTTGACCGAAGATCTGCTCTCGTCCGTTGATCAGCCCCTCACGGTGCGTCGCTGCAAGCAGACCGGCCGAGACTACCTCCTCTGCGACTACAACCGCGATGGCGACAGCTACCGCTCACCATGGTCTAATCAGTTCGACCCGCCCCTGGATGAGGCTGGATCCGGTGGTGTAGGCTCGGGCGGCAATGAGGGCGCCGGCGAGGGCGCGATTCCTAGCGAGCGTGTTCGCAAGATGGAAGTCAAGGCGAACGAGGCCTTCGACGTCTATCGCGATTTATACTACGAGGGCGGCGTGAGCAGTGTTTACTTCTGGAATCTCGACGATGGTTTCGCAGGAGTTGTGCTTCTTAAGAAATGTAGGAAGCTCCACTGCCAGCTGCACATTTGAATATGGAACCGCGAACGCTAACTGGGATATCTAATTACAGCTTCTCCTCAAGGCGGCAGCTCTGAGGGTGTCTGGGACTCCATTCATGTTTTCGAAGCCATCGAGCGAGGACGAAGCACCCACTATAAGCTCACATCAACCGTCATCCTCACGCTGTCGACTTCGGGCGGTAACCTGGGCGAGATGGACCTGAGCGGAAACATGACACGTCAGGTTGAGCAGGATCTCCCCGTCGAGAACGATGATAGCCACATTGCCAATGTTGGACGATTGGTCGAGGACATGGAACTCAAGATGCGCAACCTCTTGCAAGAGGTTTACTTCGGCAAGGCCAAGGACGTCGTGGGTGACTTGAGGAGCATTGGAAGCTTGAGTGAGGGAGCACGAGATCGAGAGGCGCAGCGAGAGCTCATTGGAAGCATGAGGAGATGATCGGTGTGGAGAGCGCCTCCCGATCGACTTAAGTGTGTTTTCTAAGAGCAATACGTTTGATAGACCGTTTCTAACTTTTGTGGCATTGCAAATAAACATTATCTGCCGTGGGCCAAGTGCATCAGATACGGTAGTTGATCACTTCCGATAAGCTCTTTCTGGTGCAATAGTTGCCTAGCAAGACTCAGAGGCATGACCAGAACGTTCGAGCTACAAGCATATACCATTGCGACTTTGTATCTAATGTGAGCAACCTTAGGAACACCAGCATTCCAACCACATATCGACGTGACGCATTAGCCTTTCAACTGCCATTGTTAGTCAGAATTAGATAACCTGTGTGCGTTTAGACCGGCCCGATCTGCCGCAACGAACAGACTTTCGAAAAGAAAAGCACGGCTATGAAGATGATGTGGTTACTAAGACCAGCATAGCACCAGCATTAGCATTGGCTTTAATGCGTTCACATCGTGCTTGCAAGGGCTAGCGGGATCACTGGCCGTTCGATCCTGGACGTCGATCAAATTCTATCATCAAAGCAAAGGCTGTTTGTAAACTGGCGACGAGTGCGTGGACGAAAGCGGTCGATCACGTCAACTGACCACGAGTACTTCGAGTAATGCGAACTTTCGAACAGACGAGACTGACAATGAAGGCTATCGCCCTGGTCCTTCTCTCGTCGCGCTTCTTTGTTAGAGGTACTGTCTAGCTCTTAAGGCTCGGCTGCACAACAGATGGTGGCTTGGACGGCTCGCCTGTGTAGAGCGCCTGGCCACGCTAAGGAACATGGACTCAGTTTCTTCTGAGTCAGAGACATCACCGGTTCTGCAGAAACGCATGAAAACGACAATGCGAGATTAGTGAGAGGCCGTGGCATTGTCCACACGGCATTGATGCAGCCATATGATGCACTATGAAGGATCTTAGCAATGAAGAAGGCCCCACCCTTGACTGGAAGTGGGCGCGAGGTTGAGGCCAGGCTGGGGACATGGAAGTGGTTGCGAGATGCAACGACTAAACAGCCCTGTCTTGTCATATATGACAAAAGACAACATCAAAAGGCAGCGAGACCTTGGCATCATCAGCAACGATGGAGCTGGAGAAGACAGGCAAGGACAGGGTGAATTGGTGAAACGAGTTTCGCAGATGAAATGTGAGGCGTAGAGCCGGGTAGTAAATCAATAGCTATGTCCAACGGTGATCCGAGAGCGGCAAGCATCACGGTGTATCTCGATTGCTCGCTTGCTTTGTTTGCTCCATAGCCGCATGAAGGTCTGTGTTGCGCATGTCATGCAGGCCGGACCCGCGAATCCCGGAGTTTTGGTGCAGTGCGGTTGGATTCGAACTTGACTTTCATGGCCCAAGATCATATTGTAGTCTTGTAGAGCGCGGCGTGCAAGCAGGGATAAGTGTCTTAGGCGCTTGGACATTGGCGTTGGTTCTGCTATACTCGCTGTGCTTCGCCTATCAGCTACGCGTTGGCGTTAATGATGGCGTCGTGTAGTGTTGAACTGCAGGCTAAATAGGAGTAAGCTAAGTCCATTGAGCATGTGGTAGGCCGCTAGGGCAAGAGTGAGATGACAGGTAATTTCATGATGATGTCGGATCGTAATAGTGAAGAGATGGATGGCGGAGGTCGGGTATAAGTTTACAGACAATGACAATGGATGCGTGCCTTGCTGTCTCTGGTAGGTACGCTACAGGCGCTTGTCTTAGGGGGCACCTGGTATGGACTGTATGTATCTGGAAGGCGCAGGTACCTACTTCTTACCTTTAGCGGTACCTTATTAGTTCATCAGCTAAGCCGAGATACAGACGGGATATCACCTGTAGAAAGACAGTGAGTTAGAGTATTGACTACCGCTTGAAACTTGAATTTGAAGTAGAACTTATGAGGATTTTCTTCAGCCATAACACTCAGTTCCGCTATCATTCCTTAGTTTTCAAGAATTATTAACCATAACACTTGTTGTTCCCGCTATTGGTAGATACCTACGCAAATGGAAAAATTCTAGAAAGAAAAAAGACCCCGCATCATGCCGTTCCTGTTCCTGTTCCTGTTCCTGCCGCTTGCCACATGCCCACTTGACAGACGCAGGCGCCTGCCATAGGTAGATGTCCCTGGTGAGCGACAGCCTTCTAGTCTGGCATCCGTTTAGGCACACGACAAAACCACAAGCTGGATACCTAGGCTTCCGACAACAAAACGCCAAAGCTTAACGTGGCTTAACTTATTAACCATCAGGCTCGGCTATATTCAGCACCAACCACTTCTCAGGAAGTAAAAAGATCACACAGATGGCCCTGTGGCGGCCCGGACGGGATCTTGGATCGACAGGCATGCCGGCATTCAGCGCTAAGCTCTTGCAAGACGAGCTCTCAAGTATAGTACATCGACGTGGAGGGTACCTCTCGCGCAAACCAACTATGGATTACAATATTATTACTTGGTTTCTCAAGTCGATGTTGACAAAGGATGTCAAAAACATTGCCGTATACGCAAGCGCGGATTTATCATGCGAACATCTCTCAGAGATCATGAGTTCCGCCAAGAAAGAGTTGGACGGGGCAACATGGTATTCTCCGGCTCGTTTCGCGGCGCAACGAAGCAAACTTCCTGGCTTGTGTGCACTCGGAAATGCTCGCAAATGAATTGAGACTGCATTGCACCATCCAGTACAATGAAAAGCCATGCTCCAGGAAAAAGGGCACCCTCATCAACCAAGTGATGGGTTTCCTTGACCGCCTAGAAAAGTGTCGAAATATGTTTCAACCAAATTGTGCTTGCTGCCAAGACCACCAGAATGACGAGACTTTCGCAAAAACTCGCAGCAGGGAAGTAGGACCTGATATGCGTAAATGTGTTCATTCCCTTGGGCCGCCAACCGCCATGCCTGTATATTCGGACGGCTTATTCGACTTGACCAGACTGTTGGTAACTTTCACACTGAACGCAGACAGTGGGCTATGTTAGGTACTGTAGATAGACGGCGTCTCAGACAGGGTCGGCGATTGTCATGCTTCTCTATCCCTGTCATGCCGGCATACCCCTTGTCGCAAAGACAATGACGAACATGGAGGTCCACTGCAAGTTCGGTAGCTAGCACGGCTCGGTGCTAGCCCAGCGATATGATGAATGGGGCATCTTGCAAATCCATCCTGCAGCTCTGTTCATTTAGCCAGCCGCATGACCGCCAATTTGCATCTCCGCCAGCTAAGTTACGGGACGGTTACCCCCACTGACCCAATACAGTTTGGATCTCTGCATCTTTTTGCAGCCTGTTTCTGTCTTGACTCGCATCCGAAGATGTACTTGTCGGGCTCTTGCCAAGATTGACTGCCGAAGGATTGATGAAAAAGGACAAATGCAATAGAGATGGTTGTAACGGTTGTGAGATGACAACAACGAACCTCAGCTCGAACCGAATAAAGAGCTATACTTTGACCAAAGTCTAGATGACCTGAGGCTAGGAATGGAGTAGTCGAGCGGGCTCTCTCGACAATACATACCCATGTACTCGCTGTATGTACTGTGCATGAGTTGGAAGGACCCCTCCACAACCTGCCCACATGCATTCTTAACTCATCTTTCAGGCCAGTGCTTCCTTCGGTCTGTTGTACTTGTTCTATACATGTATGATATGACTGCCATCCAGTCCGCCAGAGGCTTGTTACAGTCAGTCCAAGGTAGTCCTGCTTGGGCATGACACCCCGAGGTCGACAGGTATCATGAAACAACAGTCTCAGTCTCAGAGCCGACGGATGGAATAAGGTGAGCAACAGCTTGGTGCCTGATAGTCTGTAGGGCATAAAAGTCAACCCTTTGACAGGGCCTTTCACGCCCATAAACCCACAACACGCCCCTCATTAAACTAGAGACAAGCCAGCATCAAAACCTGGGCCCCTTTTGCTGGAAAGGAGTCCACATTGTATCCCACTCACTCTTACACTGGCCGATTCTTCCCCTCGTCTTTCCCAACAGGAGATCCACCGTCATTCTGGCTCTCATTCTATCATCAAAGCCGCCCCTCATCGACGCAGGAGGCCCCAAGCCAAGGGTCCTGTTATTTGTTCCTTGGTTCTAATTCTGGTGCAAGCTGTTGCTCGTCTGGCAGCTTTGTTTCGTTCAAGACAAGACCAGAAGTTTTGAAGGATTCGGATCTCTTGACGTTGGTTCAAGCCCCCGGTCATCATCCATTGCTCATCCCAGGAAGCGGTTGGTGCGTCACCTCGTGCCCTCGCAAAAGTTGAAATTGCTACATCTGTTGATCGTGTTTCCCTCCACTCACTCCCACCTTCCATCCCGCCCATCTGGTTCCGTCTTCCGTCCGTCCTCCCGTTGGCTTCCCGCCTTGGATCAAACCTGTTCCCCTTTGCTCCCGCACATCGTCTTTACGCCGTCGTCGCACCAGCATTCTTTGGGGCTCAATATTAAGTACAGTACTAAAATTGTACTATTGTATGTCCTAGCACTTACTCCTTGATGTCCTAATAAATACTTACGTGCGTGACTCCCTGCCAGGTTACGGCCCTTCTCTCACAATCAAACTACTGAGCTAGGTCATTGCCCAGCCCACTCTCTCCACGAGAGACCTGAACAGACCTCGCTTCGACCAACGCTAAATCACACCGATTCTCGCATATCCGTCCTTTGACACTCCGTGGGACCTCTTGGCTGGTGTAACTTTACTCAGCTGTTAACCCTCAACCCCCTGAGGCCGAATAATTTCGTTCCAATACTTCGCTCAGAGTCGATATTTCACTCACAACAGCCAGTTGTCGGGCTGACAAGACAGTCAGGATCTTCCTAACGTATCTTTCTAAAAACCCAAGGTTGAATTGAATTTTGTCCGGTCAATCTTCGTCTTATAATCACTCTTTTTTACGCCGCCGACGCCTGCGCCCTCATCCTGACCCCACGCTTGCGCACGATTATAATATTACGATTCGACAGCCACAACTCTCACGACCATGGCCGAGAAGCCTTCGGTCTTGATTATTGGAGGGCTTGGCTATATCGGCCGCTTCCTGGCCCTCCATATACACCAGAATGAGCTCGCCTCCGACGTGAGACTTGTCGACAAAGTTCTGCCTCAACTGGCATGGTTGGCTCCCGAGTTCTCTGAGGCCTGTTCGCAGGAAAAGTTTATGCAAGCCGATGCCAGCAGACCCGGTAAGATTTTGCGCTGCTTATGTTGCCCCCAGATGCGCTACTCATTGTCGCCAGTGGCTTTTGATCTTGACTAGTTTGCTGACCAACATTTTCCCTTTCCGTAGAAGGATTAGCAAGAATCTTTGACCGACCCGACGGAAAGCAATGGGACTATGTTTTCAACTGTGGCGGAGAGACCAGATATTCGCAAGAGGACGAGGTTTACAAGCTAAGGTCTCTGAACCTCTCGATTGCAGTGGGCAAGGAGGCAGCGAAAAGAGGTGTCAAGGCCTTTGTTGAGCTAAGCACGGGCATGGTGTACAAGTCGGACTCGTCGCCAAGCAAAGAAGGCGATAAGTTGAAACCATGGAATCGCATTGCTGTCTTCAAGTTGCAAGCTGAGGAGGAACTATCCAAGATTGAAGGGTATGGCGTGACTAGAGCTCCTAAACATCTGGTGTACTAACGTGGCCTGCAGACTCAACCTTATAATTGTGCGCCTGCCACACGTGTACGGACCTTATGCTTCTCAGTGGGTTGCGACGGCATTGTGCATGGCTCGTACCTACCAGCACCTGGAGGACGAAATGAAGTGGCTCTGGACTAAAGATCTCCGAACTAACACAGCACACATCGACGACGTCACGCGCGCATTGTGGGATATCGCGGCCTGGTACGACGCCGGTAAGGCGAAGTGGGATGAAGCCAGCATGGGCAAGGTTCCTATTTTCAACATAGTGGACGAAGGCGCGACGAGTCAGGGCACCATAGCGACCATCATCGGCGACATTTTCAAGATAGAGACAGGTTTTCAGGGTCAGCTCATCAGTACTTTCGCCCGTCTCAACCTCGACAGCGTTGTAGACGACGTCAACGATGAACTTTTGGGTCCATGGGCGGATCTTTTGGCCGATGCGGGTATCACTCGGCCAGGACCATTGACTCCGTTTATGGAAAAGGAATTACTTAAGGATACGGATCTTAGTATGGATGGAACACGGCTCAAGACGCTATTAGGCTTCGAGTACAAGAAGCCAACCCTTACCAAGGAGTTGATCGAGGAGGTGATTGAAAGCTACAAGAGGATGAAGTGGTGGCCTTGAAAGGACGGCCTAGAAGATAAAGATGAGAGAGAGAGATGCGGCATGGCATAACATGATGTGCATGGCATGTATGGATATCCATATGGATTTTGACTTGTTTCTTGCATGAACTCGACTTAGCGAAGATTCCGCTTGTTGCTGGAAGAGACGATACCCGGGGTGATGGAAAACCACAGTCATGAAGAGCAGCGGTGAGAGGATTCGGCAGAATCGAGCTGCAGCAGATTCAGTGTCTGTCAAACGAGGGTTGTCAGCAGATGATGATGATAATGCCCGGGGAGGTAGACAAGAAGTATGGCCTTTATAAAGGAGTTTTGAAAGGTGAAGGTCATGGATGACAAGTGTACCCCGAGTAGAGGGTAGACTAATAATACAGCCAAATACATTGCATATTCAAGATGGATTTTGCATATGACTGTCGTTCTTGGCTATAGGTCTCTTTTGTAATAACGTTGCTCATGGGCTTTGTTGCAGATTCAATGGATGTTGCGGAACCAAGAGTATAGTTATTGGCGGAAACTCTGAGAGCCTCATCAGTGAGCCGAGGCTTTGAAAGAAGACATGTGGGAGAGAAGAGCAGAAAGGGGCCTTGAAGTTGAGTTGTACCGTACTGGGCGGTGGAGATGAATGATTAACAATGCGGGGAGGGTAATCCTGGCTGGAAATATTGGTCGACGTCGTGAACTTTGTCTAGCACGAAGGACATGGTGGCATTGAATTTCAGGTAATCCAACATTCTGCAAGGGGCAACTCATGAGGTGGTTTTAAGTTGTTGAACTGGGTCAAATTATTTATCGTACTCCAATAATACTAATAATCAACGACCTGGATGGATTCTTTGTACTTGGTACCTGGTAGGGAGGCAGGTATTCGTACTCAGCACTCTTGGCCTCTTGGCCTCAGCAGAGGCATGACTGGGTGAAGCTTGGCGGCAGTCCGAACGTAGGTATGTATCCCCATATACGGAAGCAATTTCCACATTTGAAATATGTCCGACCTTGACAGATTCGAGTTGGACATGACTCCTGTGCATCATGGCTCAGCCTCTTCTCATTTTCAATAGTGCTTAGGTCAACCCCGCACTGGAAGAATCCATTTCGACAGGTACGGATATATCATGTGCTTGTGACAATTGATCACCTACCACTTTCGTATACCTACCATAGTAGTACCCCAGCCTTGAGGTTCGGCAACCTCACAATACTTAGAATTATGACCTACCTCTATGTATAGAAAAGATTTGACATGATCTCGTCATTGGTCGTACCGTTGACCTCGGCGTTTTTGCGTCATTACTCGGTGTTGCTTGTGATTGACATGCATCCATGCTTAGGTACCTAGCCTTTTTGAAAGGGAGTATATAAGAGGTACTGAATGTCCGAGCTAGAGAGTGCGGCTAATAGCAATATCATCATTGAAACATTCTTCATCTTGAAAAGTTGTTTGGTCGAATTGGAAATTACCCTGAGTACTTACCTACCTAGTACCTACCAACCAACCAACCAACCAATAGTGCGTATACTTGAGGAGAGCGCTTCCTGTCTGTACCTACCTCCTCAGCTTGTTACAGTAGCGTCATTTCGATCCACAAGCCGCCAGCTCAGCTCAGCTCAGCCCAGTCCAGCCTTATCAGCCAACTCTACTCACTCTTCCCCAACAGCAATATTCTTCTCCTCGAAATATTCATAAACGAAGACACGGTTATCCCTGTTTAAATTCAAGCTACCGCAATAATGGCTGCTCCTGCTGAAAAGACCATTACCAACCTCAGTGGTAAATGGGTCCTCGTATGCTTTACCCCTCCACTTACTCAATGTACATCCCATGTACTGTAGAAGAACCATGAAACTGACAGCATTGTACAATAGAACAAGCAACTCTCTGATAGCTCAGAGCCTATCCTCGCTCTTCAGGGCATCGGCTACCTCATCCGCAGGGGCATTGGCCTGGCTACAATCACCATCGATGTCAACCAGTACGATGCCCCTCCCAAGGCACCAAACACCTCCACCGATGTCTTCACTCATGTCGACATTGTCCAGTCTGCATCCGGCTTGTCAAGCACCCATGAGAACCGATGTCTCGACTTTGAGCAACGTGAACACTCCGACTGGCTATTCGGTACCGTTCGGGGTCGTTCCCGTTTTGTCACTCTCGACGAGGTCGAGGACGACTTTCTCAAGCAGGGCTGGCTCGTTGAGGGTGACGGCAAGTTCATTCAGAGCATCGCCGAGAGTGTCGACAATGGTTGGGTCGCCACTCAGATTTGGGGCTTCGAGGATATTAAGGGCGAAAGGAGATATGTCAGGCACGTCCTAGTAACCAAAGGTGAACAGAGGGTCACTGCCAAGCTCATCTACGACTACCAGGGTTAGATATGGAGGACACCAGTTACCTTACCTAGACGGATAGACGATTAACGACACCAAGACCGTGTACTACCTCATTAGCCCAAAGAATAACTCAAGAACAAATATACTTGATTGACCAAGTCGACATGATTTGCACAAGTGATTGACAATCTGCTACGCAAAATTAATATCCATCAAGATGTATTATCCCCAGGGTATTGCGCTATGTTGAAAGCAGCTTTCCTGCTTGACAGGTTGCGATGAGCCCACCGCAGCCTTCATGATGTTTAGATCATTATTCCCCAACGCCCAGCCAAGATGCTTAATTCTTTTCCTTTTGCCGTCCCCCGTGCATACCATGCCCTCTGAACCCAATTCCGCCGTCCCCATATCATCGGATTTGCATCATCTACTCAGGTCTTCGCTTCACAAATTCCTCAAGGTCCTGCACCGTCGCGACGCCGAGAACAAATCTCCTCTTCTCATCTGTGATGACGGCAAATTCCTCCTTCCAAGGACCATCGGGAACGCCTCCGCGGTAAAAGGCCTCGAGCTCTTCGAGGGTGGTCTCCATGGTGATGACCTTGTAGGTGCGGCCCTTGCGCTGAAAACGTGTCATGGCTGTCGAGAGGGGATCGTCAGGCTTGACCTTGCCTGAGTCGAGCAGTGACTGCAAATGAGGAATGGAGATGTAGCCCAGGAGAGCTCTGGTTTCGGAGTCAACAATGGTCAAGTGAGTGTAGTCGCGCTCGAAGGCGGAGAGGAGGGCGAGAGAAATGGAGTCGGAGGGGTTAAGAGAGAGGGCGGCAGGAGGGTCGAGGTCTTCGACGGTAGCCTGTAGAGTGTTAGTTTATGCTTGAGCATTGGTATCTATCTGCCTAATAGATATATTGAACTCTATTCAGACATTATATCCTCGAAACTCTGGGTATAAATTGGTGTCATGAGCAAGTTCAGACAAAGAGACATACCCCACGATATCGGGAAGACCACTTTGTAATAAGGGGATGTGTCGCGCTGGACATTGTGGTGGTAGCAGTAGCAGTGGTCATAGTGAATTGAGCCGTGACGGGAACTGTATGTTGAGTTTGACAAAAGAGCTGAGGGGAGTATGGCGTTCAAGTTGGATCTGATTGAAATGTCGGGGTGTTTGGAAGGGGTCGTGGGGCAGGTCTAAGTCAGTCAGAGTCACGCAAAAGACTCGATGAATGGTGGGGTCACAGCTTTTTTTCTCGTTAGGTTATCATGACATGGATGGATGGATGATGGCCTAGTCCACTAATAGCAATACTGTAGAGTCTTGGTAGGTTAGTAGAAACTTGAGCAGCTGTCCCTAACGGAACTATCAAGGTGTTTACTTATGCAACGTACCTAGGTATGTATTATGCCATAATTGATTCAATTGAACAATATCTTCGAGCTACGTGGACGGTATTGTGAGCCATGACTTGTCCAACGCAAGTTACCTGGCAGTAGTAGAAATACCCGGCTTCATGTGTCAGTTATTCTGTCATCGTTGCCACCAGCAAGTGAGCTACAGAAATAAAGCCAACACCGACTTTTAGAATTGACAAGAAACCTCCCAATTCAGCTCACTCCACTAGGTAGCTTAAGCCATGAATATGCCCCATCTGCAACCGGTGGATCATCCCGCTACGGAGTTTCTTAATTAGCGTCCCAAGACAAGGTCCGGTGTAAGTGGAATAAACTCGTCAATATCCATAATAACATAATGTTACCAATTGAAACAGCGAAACATCAAAGAAAACCTACGTTATTGTGTAGGCCTACTTGTAGTAGATCATCGTAAGCTGAAGGAACTGATAGGTACTGAGGGAGTAGGTACCTAACGTCTGTGATAAGCGTGATGTCACCTTCCCACTCCGTTTCGCCTGCCATGAGCGTCATACCCTCCTTTCATTCATGGATGGGAAGGAATTGGTATGCACCACCTTAACTCCGAAAGATAGGTGCGACCTACCCGACCTTGATAATTCCTGATTTACATTTTCAACTTCCTCTGCGATATTTTCCTTTTCTCTGCACTTACAGTACCTTGACTGCAGATTCCAATCTTTGAGGGACGCCATAGGCACCCAGTTATACCTCTCGATTCGCTCGCTGTCAAAGCATCATATCATGTAAGGCATCTCAATCAGCACAGCCGATTCATCCGAGTCACTTTGCAGCAATATCTGGGGAGCTGGCTCAGTAGGGCGACTCCCTCATTTGGATTTCCTTTGTGTCCTTATTTTTGCTGCTCTACTCATTTCCATCATCTCATCTCGGTATCATACTCTCCTTTGAAATAGCCAATTGAGAACCGTCCACTCAAACGAGGTATCGCTAATACACCGATAGAGATATCGTAAACCACCTCGGACAGCTGAAATGTCTCCATTGCACCCGTCCAGAGACGCCCTGCAGGGGACTTTTTACAGTCCCCTCTCACCAACAAACCGCTCTCCCTATCAAGCCCGCGCTGAACTCTTCCCCGTCCACTCCTCTGTCGTCGAAGATGCCAAAGGCAAGGCTAAACAGCTGAGCGCCGAAGCCACGGCCGAGTTTGAGAAGGCGAGCGCGAAGGCTCAAGCTAAAGCTGGGAAGATCGAGTTGTACTCGGGCAAATACTACGCTGCCTGTACCTTTGGCGGCTTGATGGCTTGCGTAAGTGTTCCGTCCTGGCCTGGACTTTTACTACGAGGGGATATGTCGTCGTTGAAGACCTACTGTTCAAGTAAAATCATGCTAACCGACGCAGGGGCTTACTCACGCTGCCGTGACTCCTCTAGATCTTGTGAAGACACGCCGTCAAGTCGACTCCAAGCTCTACACCAGCAACTTCCAGGCCTGGGGTAAGATTTACCGTGCTGAGGGTATCCGTGGTATTTTTACCGGATGGAGTCCTACACTTTTTGGTTATTCTGCCCAAGGCGCCTTCAAGTATGGTTGGTACGAGTACTTCAAGAAGACCTATTCTGATATGGCTGGCCCCGAGGCTGCCACCAAGTACAAGACTGGTCTGTATCTCGCCGCCTCTGCTTCAGCTGAATTCCTCGCCGACCTTGCACTCTGTCCCTTCGAAGCCGTCAAAGTCCGCATGCAAGGCTCAATTCCCAACCCCTACACTGGAACTATTCAAGGTATCAGTACCATTACAGGTAAGGAGGGTGTCGCCGGTTTATACAAGGGTTTGTACCCGCTCTGGGGCCGCCAGATCCCTTACACAATGATGAAGTTTGCTTCCTTTGAAACTATTGTCGAGATGATCTATGATCGTCTTCCCGGTCAGAAGAGCGACTACAGCAAGGCTGCCCAAACTGGTGTATCGTTCACTGGTGGTTACCTCGCTGGAATTCTGTGTGCTATTGTCTCTCACCCCGCCGATGTCATGGTCAGCAAGTTGAACTCGAACCGCCAACCCGGAGAAGCGTTTGGTAGTGCAATGGGTAGGATTTACAAGGACATCGGTTTCAGTGGTCTTTGGAATGGACTTCCTGTGCGAATTGTCATGATCGGTACTCTGACTGGACTACAATGGATGATTTATGTAAGGATTTTGAACAATCCCTTCCAATGTCCCTTAAACTGTCTACTAACACGAGTCACAGGACTATTTCAAGATCTTCATGGGTCTCCCAACTACTGGCGGTGGTCCACCACCGGCTAAGAAGCAGGAGTAAGTCAAGTCGCCCTGTTTCGTAAGGGTGCTCGTTTTTTGTATGTTCTGAGAGAGCGTGTGCTTTGGTCTTTGGAGATATCGCGGGGCAGTTTCGGGTCTATTGTTCGTCTTTGGTGGATAAGGAACGAGAGTCATATTGTTAATCAGATAGCCGATCCATTCCTATGAAACCCTTCGACTCCCGAGATAACGCAATAGGTTTCGATAGTGACATGACTTCGGAACGATCGGGTAGAGGTGGAACGATGCATTCTCTTTGTGGAACTCACAGCTTATCACCACTTATCCTGACCTGAAGATATCTTGACAAGGTTAGAGATGCTGAAGGGGGATAAGAGGCATAATCCTGCCAATGAGTGGTGATAGGAGAGCGTCCTACTTTGATCCCCTTTCTTGCATGAGTGGTTGGGTATGAACAACAATGCCCGTAGAATAATGCAAAGCGTGACGGACCGGGGAGATCATCCGAAGTTGTTATACTGCATGTTGTCGTTGAGAAAGCTGTACCTGACCAGGCTATTATCACACGAGCTGGATGCACAAGCTAGACTGGCAGCATCGTGCTCACAATAATACGTAGATAGCCAGCGAGGAATCCATACATATGGCGTTTTTACTGCTAGGAGATGGACTACATTCGATTGGTGGGCTTCTATTCCAGGTGTTTTCAAGATTAATTACAATATGTCATTTGGAACTGCTCATGAACTGAGACTTGATGTTATCAAAGCTACAGTGAATGTCGCAGTGGTACCGCTTATAGATAGCGTCTAGGCTGCTGATAGCCCGATGATTGCAGACAGCCACCAAAAAAAAAAAAAAAAAACTGACTGCCCGCGTCCAATGCCGTCATGGTACATAAGACTGGGTGGGCACCGCGGGGAGAGCGGCGCGGTTCGCGTACGTTGATGCAATGCGATGGGCGCAGACGGTTGTGAACTTTAGTTACAGCACAGAGCGCTAGCGTAACTGACGTTTGCTTCCAGAACACTACTACCTTTGGCTAAAAAGGTGGACTGTGTTGCGTAGCATCATCGCCAGCATACATAGGTAGAGGTAGCAACCAGATTCTCTAGTGACCCTCTCTCCGTCCCTGACGTACATTTGGTACTGTAACGTATCAAAGCAGAAAGGCAAACAACTTAATACACCTAGGTACTGACTTTACTTGACTATCACTAGGTAATTTGACATTGGTTGCAAAGGCACGATTTGCCTCGAAGAGTGTGTGCGCCACCTCGTAATATTGGGGATCAATATGGGCCGTCAACATCGATGTTAATTAAGACGGGTAACCCATATCTGTGTAAAACGAATGAATATTTAAAAGCGTCGACTAGAACTTGCTTATGTAGAACATGAGCAGTAGACAGTGGAGATGACAGAACCAACCCGCAACATATCCGGGACCGACACACGTGAGGTGCCCGGGTATCCACAGGTACCTACCAAGTAATAAGCATCGTAACCAACGTGCATATGCTTAGCCAGACTGTCTATGTAACCTAACATCGTCTTGAGACCATGTAAACTCGGTATACGGGTGTGTATCAGGGCATATGTCTTGACAATAACGGACCGACTCGTGGGCGATCAAGCTAGGAGGGAAATCAAACTGATAGGATACCATCACCACGGTTGGGGACGACGGGTCGAGTGATTGGTGACACTTCTCTTGTGAAGGTGGGTAATGAGGGATGTGCCGCATGGCAACCCCACACTCTCATGCGTCAAATGAGGGGTTGGTTTGATTTATTCACTTTGGCGAGTATCGTCTTGAGTTGCGAAATTCGTCATGACCCCTAAGCGGGTGCATAACGAACAGTGAGCAGTTTCCAACGCGATGAAGTTTGTGATCGTTGAAGTTGAATCCAGTGCTCTACCCATAGTTGGGGTTGAAGATCATTAAAATCGAAACTTAGCCAGCATTGGTATTAACTGCCTGGTGGCCCTGGTAGTTTGGCAATCAGCTTTCACTTCTGTTTATTCAACAATGCCAAGGAACAGGGTTCGGGCAAGGAAGAGATGCAACAGTGGTCTCGCTCTCTTCTGATCCTGCTTGGCTCAGGGAGGTAACCATAAGCAAGGCTGCCATACCATGCCAAAGCAAAGAGGAGCACGTTGGTGCCTTGTGCAAGACGTCCTTTCTGGCTGTATAAAACAACAACCTCTGTCAAGGAACATAGTCAAGCCAGAGACTCGAGGACTACGCACGAGACGTACAGAGTAGACGAGGAATAGATAATGACGACTTGGTCCCGTCCATTGCAGAAGCCAGGAGATTGATATCCGAACCGAATAATGTTACTCGGGTCAGCAATGACACAGTCCCAGCAACATCTTCGACTTGGCGGTGGTTGGTCCGCCTCGGCGTCCGCTCGCTGTAGAAAACTCGGCCTCCTGGATACTTCGGCTAATAATAATGACCCCAAACAGAGGCACAGGGGGCTTTGCTTTGGGTGATCGAATCGGCCTGAGCTAGGGGAAGGCTAATAACCGATGAGTTGTGGCGCTGTTCGTTATTTACCGCACCAAAGAATAAGTCTGAAAGTCCAAATTAGCGCCTTTGACACTATCATCTCAACTAGTTCGTACTACGCGCTATGCGTGCGTGGACTTGTGCCATATATTCTGTAATGTTAGAGTAACTTAACCTCTGAATTTGTTTATTGGTTGTGGAGAGTCGATATACAGTGCTTATAAGTAAGGCTGTTTGTTAGGGAAAGTGTTCCAACGGGACATAAAAGGTACACACACGCGCGTGAGGGACTTTTGGAATCATCCATGTCTGTCACTGGCGTGACTGTTGTGCTGTCGACTCGGTATCTGTTGTTGGTTCATCAAGAGTTGGGCCTGTGAAAAAAAGAAGAGAATACCTGCCGATTACCTATTTTACCTGCTAAGGTACCTACCTCAGCAGGTAGGCAGCGTTGGAGGTTACCTAGGAGGTAGGTAGGTATCGTGGAAGAAGTTTATTTGCTGATATTAAGGTGGTAGGGAATTATCACCTGCGTCGGGCTTCCCGTCTATGTAACAGTTTTGAAGGAAGATGTGCAGGAGTCAAGGGAAGAGAAGGAAAGGAAAAGTATGCCACTCCCCCAAAGAACCTTGCCCGCCCGTGAATTCTATCTCTAGAGGTAATGACGATCTGATCTTGATCCTTCCCTGACATGGACCGCTAAGTCAGGCTCACAAAGTTCGCCTAATGGACTTTCAACTAAAGGGAGAGACAATTTACTACCTATACCAGTACTTACTCTTTCTGCCCATTGATCTGAGCTCATATTATAACAGTATCATGGTATCTGTTTGTTGGGTTCCAAATCGGTCAACAACTGCTTCCAACCCATGTCAAACATTTTAGCCCTTAACTGTGTTTGGTTTTATCGTACCAGCCAATGGACCATAATCTAGATGCCAGCTAGACCCAGTCCCCTACCGACCTAGGTACCTCAGACATGGGGTCACCGGCTGGCGTCTATCAACCGTCCACACCACGTTCAGTCCATGTCTGGTCGGGCTAGGCTAGCTAGGTCTGATCTGGCGCGCTGGTACATACCCCAGGCATGCAGTACCCCAGGCCCCCCTCCTCAGCGATGATGTCGGATGTCTACATCGAGTTTAGACTACCTACGTATTCAGTCCAGTTCCTTTGGTCCAAAAGTGCATTTAGATGAGGGTATTAGGTGATCAAATGTTGGAAATAACTTGATAGAAGTTTGAACACATAGATTGCGTGCTCGGGTTTCAAACTAGATATCGAATTTCAATAAAACATAATCGCCTCAAAAGATCGTGGTTCTGCTTTAGTTCTGGCTCTGGAGTGGTGCTTTTTAGAGGATTCAGGGACCCAGCAAATATGGACACCATCATCAGAGTCTAGGTAGCGCTAGTACTAGGTGTACTGTAGGTGGGAGGGGGCCATTGGGGGCTTCGAGAGTCTAGGCAAACTGGGGTTGCGCGAGTCCTTTGCGTAGGTCGATGAGGTAGGTTAGGGGAGGGAAGATGGCGAACGACATTGCCGGCTGGCGTACAGTATTACTCGCATTCGATTCATCCGATTGAACGTGAATGAGGCAACGGCTGTTGCTAACCATGTGCCTGAGATGCCTTGTGGAGAGAAGGAATTATCCGGGCGCTCAATCCACGGCTCATAGTTGGTTCCTACGTTTCCATAGGCTGTGGAATCTCCCATCATGACTTCCATCTATATTCTTGCGTATAATAGTAGGTACTGTAGGGAGTATCTGTGGTATTACGGGCTGTCAACTGTGCTGTAACTCAAGGTAGGGGTAGGTACCTACCTAGGTACCTACTAGATAGGTATTATCATCCATCCATGGTACCTGGGAGGCCACTGTCAAATCCCAATCCAGTTCTGTCCAGGACCCATGGATAAAATCCTACGTCCTGGAACTTCACTGCACCTACCATGGATGTTGGGGCACGGTAGGCACCACCACTGGACCCAACCACGAGGTCACTGATCCATCCTTCTTTCCATCTCCTCCACTTTGACTTCCACTTCCACTATCATCTCCCCGGACTTGACTTCCATCCAGGCCATTTCCCGCCACCCTGATCCTTACCTACCTTACTTTCTTTACATCGGTTGTCCTCGCTTACCTTGCCCGCCTACCTACCGCACCTGTGCCTTCCATCGACAGTACAGAAGCAGCTTGCATTGCTCTCTGTTGCATTGCCTTGCCTTGTCTCGCTCATCAACGACTTGACACCTCGCTCTTACAACCAAGGTGCCTTTGGTCTCTTCTTTGGATCACTACTCGACTTCTTTTGACTGCATTTCTTTTCTCTACAGCCAAAACAAAACATATACAGGCAACAATTGCTTCGTCTCCAGTTCGGCTTCTGGATCAGTACAGTAATCCCGCCCGGCGCTATCGTGCCCACGCCACATAACCGCGCCTCGCTTTCCCCAGGTCGGCACCAAGTTCTAGCAACCAGCACCTGCGCCATTCCTCGCTCACAACTCGGCAACTCTGAATCTGAATTGACTTGCCGTTGCTCGACTCGACTTGTCCGCTTTGCGCCATTCTCTGCTTACACTCCATCAAATTGAGGCCATTCGCGCATGGCACATTGTCCCAATTGCGACTCTCTTCGCTGAGGTGCTGCTGCTGCAGCTGTTGCGGGTCAGCCGTTTGATAACGTCCCTCCGATCGGCTCACCTAGTCCACGGCCATCCTACCGAGTCGCTACTACTGACGACATCACGACATCGCCATGGCCGGGTTCTTCAACAAGATAAAGGGTTCTGGCACTGTATGTCTTGGACTTGCTTATTGCTCATTTCCTCTCGCGCTGTCCCA
Organism: Fusarium chlamydosporum; assembly: GCA_014898915.1. NCBI lineage: Eukaryota > Fungi > Ascomycota > Sordariomycetes > Hypocreales > Nectriaceae > Fusarium > Fusarium chlamydosporum. Next base: position 77,384 of record JAAVUD010000132.1, read on the forward strand.
GTTTCACCTGATATATCGCTCCAACTTGCGCCTAGTACGGTTCTCATGACTGACAAAATGCCTCTCGCTTTTGCTTCTAGGCCACAACCACAACACCCAATAAACAAGATGCTGTCGCAAAGAAGAAAGAGGAGCCTGTCCTCGACCTCACACCACTCGAAAAGATGCTCCAAAACGCTGGCCCTCTCCGAGAAGACGGTACTGATCGCTTCTTCGGTCTCGAGAATGTACGTTGAGCCCTTACTAATTAACCTGGCGCGCAATACTCTGCCTCTGCTTCAAATTGACCGCACTATTACTACGAGGAGTAGGCTAACCCGATAATAGTTTGGAAATACATGGTAGGAGTTGTGCTAGCCATCGCCCAGCCGTTCTGTTATACTGACCTTTCCATTTAGCTACTGTAACTCGATCGTGCAAGCTCTTTTCTACTCGGAGTCATTTCGAAACAATGTTGTCAATTACCCCCCAATCTCGCCCATCGAGACGAACGGTAGCCGAGCCAAAGTTCCTATTACCATAAGACCTCCGCCCACCGACGCCGTGGAGAATCTATCCAAGCAAAAGGGTCTCAGCACCTCTCAAGTAATCAAGCAAAGACAAAACTTGACCCAACAACTACCCGGACAGGTCGGTGTCCGGCCTGAAGACAAACCTGATACGCCCGAATACAAGAAGAAACAAGCCATGATCAAGGGACCTATCCTTGAGCTGGCACGAGAGAATGCTACTTCCTATGGCATGGACGAGTGTACCTTTACCGGGCTCAAGGACATCTTTTTGGCTTTGCTCGAGAGCGATACTCATACTGGAGTTCTCAGTCCTCAACGATTTCTGGAGATATTCAAGCGCGACAACGAGATGTTTCGAAATTCTATGCACCAAGATGCCCACGAATTCTACGGTCTCGTGCTAAATGATGTCATAAACAGCGTTGAAAGCACAGCTCGTCAAATGCAATTGCAAGCCCCAGCTGACGGTCTCGACGGGTTAGCCACTTCAGTAGGACATGCTCTCGGATCGGCTATGGCAAACCACGTGGCCGGGGCAAGCTCGCCAGCGACAGGATGGGTTCATGACATTTTCGAAGGCGTTCTGACATCGGAAACGAAATGTTTGACTTGCGAAACCGCTTCTCAGCGTGATGAGACATTTCTTGATCTGTCCATTGATCTAGAAGAGCATTCTTCCGTGACGTCCTGTTTACGCAAGTTCTCCGCTGAGGAGATGCTATGCGAGAGGAATAAGTTCCACTGCGATCACTGCGGAGGTCTTCAGGAGGCTGAGAAGAGAATGAAGGTGAAGCGTCTACCCAAAATTTTGACACTTCACTTGAAGCGATTCAAGTACACCGAAGACTACAGCCGCTTGCAAAAGCTTTTCCACAGGGTTGTGTACCCCTATCACTTACGTATGTTCAATACGACGGATAATGCCGAAGATCCGGATCGACTATATGAGCTATATGCAGTGGTGGTTCACATTGGTGGAAATGCCTATCATGGCCACTATGTGTCCATAATTAAGGTTCCAGGTCGGGGATGGATCTTGTTTGATGACGAGATGGTTGAGCCGGTGGATAAGAATTTCGTCCGCAACTTCTTCGGTGACAAGCCCGGAATGGCCACCGCATACGTGTTGTTTTACCAAGAAACAACATTTGAGAAGGTGCGAGAAGAACAAGAGAAGGAGGGTATGGAAGAGGTTAAACTCGCCAGCGAAGCGGCCAATCTGGCTCAGGAAAACAGCGACAAGGCCGATACATCACCACTTAAGCGACAAGCAACACAGCCCATGTCGCCACTGATGCACCATGAGTCGATGGCGAACCTCGCTCATGCAAGTACAGCGCCAGCGATGCCTTCTGCGCCCCAGCCTGATGTTTCGCCTCCACCCACAGCCGTGTCCAACGGCTTACACCGCGTTCAAACACAGAAGGAAGAAGTTAAATCCAAAGATGACAAGAAACGAGAGAAGAAAGAACGTGAGGCGGCCGAAAAAGCCGAAAAGCTCGCAGAAAAGGAGCGAGAGAAACAGGCCAAGCTTGACGAGAAGAAACGAAGAGAAGATCATCTAAAGGCGATACAAACGCGAAGAAACGAGAACGATGAGCTTGCCAAGGTTCTTGAAGCCAGCAAGAAGTCGGCTGCACAAGAAGAGGAAGCGAGAAAGAAGGAGAACGGCGCACCGCAGGGCAATGGCATTCTCGACCGGACCAAACGGGGTAGCAAGTCCATGTCGCGGAAGAGTTTTTCCCTTTTTCACAAAGACAAATCGGGTGGGCAGAGTCCAGACACTCCTAATGGCGATTCGGGCGAGAAGCACGAGAAGCTCAAAGATCGGCTCAGTTTCAGCCTAGGCCGCAAAAAGAGCACAAACTTGCTCTCATAATCTTAACGTACACATACTTTGCAGCGTTTTCATAAGGGAAAGAGGATATCGAACTAGTTTATTTATCATTGTGGCCTTGTGGATTTTGGGGGATGCAGAATACCCATGCACTTCGAATGAAGCTGTCATTGCATGAAGGAAAAGCACGATCAATGGCTTGAGCGTAAGAGATGGAACGTATTAGAGGGGTCAGTCAAGATCACCACCTTGGGAACAGTTTTCCTATTCCTCACGGCCTCTTCGACCAGCAATGCCTGCCACTGTCTTGTGCTGGATGTACTTGCAATTCCAGAGAAAGAGTAGAGGATGAATCACATGGGCAAAGGATACGTATTCAAGCGCGCCCGCTCGTTTCAGGTTTGTGCAGGCGCCAAGGGACACAAACTGTGGTATAGCAGTTGTACTATAGATAAGCCACTTAGGAAGCCAGAGGCCCAAGCTGCCTCAGACAGATGTTGGTTCGTCTGGCTCATACGATAGTTATTGAATAAGATAAGACGCTTACAGCGAATATGAGCTAACAGTATATCGCTTCACGCAACGTGACGCTCGAAGTTTTGGGGTGCTGTCTGCCTTCATACGAACTCGTTCCACGTTGCTTTCATGCCAAGTATTGGTGATTCCACGCATGGCCTACCGTGATTTATATCAACAACAAAACTCCAGTTCCAAATTTGCCCGACTCCGTTGATGCCTAGAAATGTCTACTGCGTCCTCTTTTATAACCATGCCATGTCGTATATATGTGTCCAAATGTGGCACCTGGAATCAGCCAAGTATGAGCTCGTAGAGAATAATGACAGAGTTGACAAAGATTAGTGGCACTGCGATGACATTAGTCCCTGGTCGCAAGGTCTAGTGCGACGCTCCCTCAATCGCGTTGCGTGGATATTGATGTTTGACATACTCCTCATGATGGTTCGAACACTCGCGATTAGATTGATGATCTTGGCCTTGACACTGGCGTCGGGGCCAGCGCCAAATGCGGGATCATAAGATGCTGGCGAGAGATTGACTAGGTAGAGCATGTTAAGAATACGTGCGAATACGGATAGGCTTGAGATTGGGGTCGTTCGTACTGCGCGCAAGGAAACGATCTTCGGAAAGGACAGCGACGGCATTGATGAGGAGAATGCAAACTAGAAAGTTAGTTGGCAGGTGCGCATTTGGGAAGGGAGGTTGAAAGAATATCTACCATAGAGGAAACTTCCAAAGAACCACATCTTGGGCGATTGATGTAGCTGATCGTGAAGAAAGGCTTAAGTTTAGCAGTCAAGAGTTGACGATGATGTGTAACTATCCACCTCCTTCTTGCCTTGCCTTAACTATGGATGCAGTGGGGCTTGCCCGTGGTATAGGTACCTGGCTTGAGCGGGTACGTACCTGCCTATTCGTTATTCGTTTCGTTGCAGCTGCCATCGTGGCTTCGTTGAATGGCCGTGCCAGGGAAGGGAAGGAAGTACTGCGGGGAATTTGTTAGGCCGATCCCGAAGACCCCTAAAGAGGTAATGAGCTCTGGACATTGCATAGATGAACAAGATGCAAATTACAAGTACCTTCACTTTTGGATGAAGTTTAAAGTAATATGATGGCCATTCTTTCATTCGAGATTTTTCTTTCGTCTTGTTGAGAAATTCCAACTTTTACGCTCAGTCGAGACAAATATTCACGTACACCAAACTCGAAGCTAAATAGAGCTCTCGCATGAGGGAGCTCTCACTATTAAGTATCAGCCAAGATGAAGACATCAGGTATGATCACATCAGCATTCCAATAGACTCATTCAGTTGATATCAGTATCTAACAGCCATCAGATATCATTCTGACATGTCTTCTCATCACTATTCCACTCACTCACTTGCTCATCTCCCCGTACACCAAAGTTGAGGAGTCGTTCAACATCCAAGCAGTACACGACATCCTCATCTATGGAACCCCTACGAAAGATGTTCATGATCGCCTCTCGTATGCCTATGATCATTTTACGTTCCCGGGGGCCGTACCTAGAACGTTTCTTGGTGCTGTACTTCTTGCGGGTTTGGGGCAACCTCTCATTGCTGTCTTTGGCTTCGAGCATGCACAACTCGTTGTGCGAGGACTACTTGGTGCGGCTAATGTCGCTGCTCTTGTGACATTCAAGAATCTTCTTAAAAGAGCTTACGGACAGGGTGTTTCGGTTTGGTGGGTTGTATTCATGGCCAGCCAGTTCCACATCAATTATTACATTTCGCGGACATTGCCTAATATGTATGCTTTCGGTCTCAGTAAGTTATACATTTCACCCGTCAACTCCCAGGCAGCGCGGCTCACAAAGATTAGCAACTCTCGCCTCGGCATTTCTGCTACCGCAAAGCTCAGCTGAGCTTTCATCTGTTCGCAACAAGCAAGCAATCGCCCTTCTGGTGATTGCAGCAGCAGTCTTTCGTTCCGAAGTCGCTGTTCTGCTGGGTACAACTGGGCTTTACCTCCTTGTGACTGGCCGCATGGCTTTTGCTCCTTTGTTTTTCACCTTCCTCTGGTCTTTCTTCGCATCGATATTGATTTCGATACCTATCGACTCGTACTTCTGGCAGCAGCCGCTATGGCCTGAGCTTTGGGGCTTCTACTTTAATGCTATCCTTGGGTCTTCGTCCGAATGGGGTGTCTCTCCATGGCACTATTACTTCACCTCGGCGCTGCCTAAGCTCTTGCTCAATCCCCTCATCCCAGTTCTGGTTGCCTTTGCACTTCTGCGGCCTGGTACTTCACGAGCCGCCCAAATTCTAACAATTCCCAACTTGCTCTTCGTTGCCATCTATTCTGTTCAACCGCATAAAGAAGCCCGCTTCATATTTTACGTTGTTCCATCGCTTACTGCTGCTGCCGCTCTGGGGGCTAATTACATATCCTCTCGGAAGTCCAAGGCCATCTTCTACCGTGCTGCTTCCATCATTACTGCTTTATCAGTCTTGGCCAGCTTCGGGGCCAGCATTGTTATGCTTCTTATCTCATCTCTAAATTATCCTGGCGGCGATGCGCTGCAACAGCTACATTACATCACTCGAGATGATCCCACTCCCGTTATGGACGTTCACGCTGATGTGTTGACCTGCATGACTGGACTTACGCTCTTTGGGCAGAACCCGTGTGGCTATCCTCTTGCCTACCCCGTTGCCCCCGAGCCAGATGCTACAGCCCCTGTGCTTCTCTTTGATAAGACGGAGAAGGGAGAGCAACTCGCCTTGCCACGTTTTTGGGAGCGCTTCGATTACGCTCTGGCTGAGGACACACGCAAAGTATTAGGCGGCTGGCAGGTCGTAGGGGTAGTCACAGGCTATGACGGTATCGAAATCCTCAAACCAGGTTCTTCACCTGAAGGCGATGAAAGTGAGGAGGGAAGGATTGGTGGCGAGAGGATCTTGGGCCTAGGCACTTACGTCGCAGCTGTGAGGAACTTCGTCAGGAGTTACACGGGCGGTTGGTGGGTCGGACCACGAATGTCACCCAAGATCCGAATTATGAGGCGTATTAGTTAGTCTTAGACGCAGCATGCCTTTTCACCATCCAGGAATTGCATAAGCAATGACTTTTAATACTACATCAGCGTATTTTGTAATGCCTATCATATCGTATAAACAATGCATACGTGCGTGCGCAGACTCCCCGAGGCCATCCGTACCCCTTTGAAAACAAAACCTGTCGACCGATAATCCCAATGGGCGCAAGAAGTAGCAAGCATACTGGCAGACAAAACCACCAGTCATCAGTATGTCCTTAATTTCTCCGAAGCCCAACGCCATGCACTGCTTCTCCATCCGAGTCTCTTTTTCAATTCTCAAGCACGTCCTGAGCACTTCCCACCAAACCGTCCGGAATATACCAAGAGAGTAAACATGCACCAACCCAAACATGATTTCCCACCCTAAAACCCCCCCATCGCACCCTTTCATCCAATTCCCACCAAAAGTTAAAAATAAAAAAAAAAGCGTTCTGATCAACCACCCAGGGTCGTATTCCTCGTGTCGCGTGGATGATTAAAGCATATATAAGTGCTCATGTTTGGTTCCAACGAACCAGTCGTGTAGGATCACAACTCTTGCTCAGTGTCACTCCCTTCTTCGGTGTCGGGATCATCGTCGTCATCTTCATCGTCCTCTTCGGTGCTACTGCTGCTTACCGGGTTGGGCAGCGCACCATACTTTCTCCTGTAACGTTTCAATTCTCTGTTCTGGGCCATGAACTGATCCAAGATGGCAGACATCGGGCCATGAAGGTCGTCGAGTTCCTTAATAGTACCACCACCAATGGCAATGTGACGCATCGCTAGTGTCGAAATACAGGTCTGTAAGTGTTAGTAAAAGGCGCAATCGAAGGAAAATCGTTTGGAAACCCACCTCTATCCTGGCCACTTGATGTTCCAAGAAGTTCAATAGGAATCGATCCGTCACTTCGCCTCCTCGTTGCTTGATCCTCTCAAGCAGCTCTGTCTCCGGTGGCTGGAGACCAGGGGGCTCGTTTCCTTCCAATGAACTGCAAAGCATCTCCAGGCGTAAGCTTATTCGCCAAAGAGTCCAAACGCTGTCCGGATCGATACACAGCTCGGCTCCAGGCGCAAGAACGACTGGCTTATCGCCCCCTGCTTCGTCCTTTCTCTCGTGCTGCGAATGGAACTCGATGCGACCAGCCAAAGCATGAGGATATAGGGAATACACGACTTCGGGATTTTCAAGACCCTTCAACTTCTTCTCGCCCATTTCCTTAACCTCAAAGCCCTGAGACGTGAGGGATCTCAAATCCTTTCGGATCGCACTGGCATAGGTCTCCTCGTCGCCAAAGGTATCCTCGGAGCCGGAAGCGTTACCCCGATCTGTGTCTTGATAGTTCTCGAGGCATCGCTGTATCTCCGAGATAAAATCGGTCGAGACCGTAATCTGACCACCGTCTGCCACGGCAGAAATTCGTGCCGCCTTGTTCACCATGGGTCCGAAGTAATCCATACGACGTGTGACTGGATCCGTCTCGCTCACGCAGTCACCGAAGTGAATACCCATACGCACAGACAATCCCTTGAAGATGAGACTGTTGTCCTTATCGTATATGGGCTGACATGAGACCGAGTTCAAGACTTCTGATGGCCAGTTTACATCAAGGAGCTGCATCTGAACCGCAAACGTCCACAGAAGTGCCGACGTAGCTGTTGGGAAGGACACCATAAATGCATCACCTTCAGTCTTGACTTCGTAGCCACCAATTCGTCTCAGCTGCCGACGCATAACCTCGTTGTGAAGTTTAATGGCGGATCGCATAGCACTGGGATACATTTCCCAGAGAGTTGTCGAGTTCTTGATATCGGTGAACACGATCGAAACGTTTCCTGTGGGTGCTGGAATCTCGGCTTCGAGACGGTTGAGTGACGAGTCAAGAACATCACCTTTTGTCCTTCGACCCCTTCTGGTATTAAGGACCTGAGCGTCGTCGGGAATACCGGAGGGATAAAGCGACATACTAGCGCCGCGATGAAGCCTCGATCTTTCGACTCGTCGCTTCAGGTCAGCAACACTAATCATCATGACCATAATTTTGCCCGAGGCGCCATATGCGATAGCCAGATCGCGAAGCTTTTGGGCCGCCCTCATGAGATCTTGACGCTCAGCCCTCGCAACATCGGTAACCAGACCAGGCGACAAGTACTCCCAAAGTTCTCCGGTAGCGATCAGAATGATGTCGTCCTGCTCTCGGATAGTCATGTTGCTGATGTAGGGTGCCGCTTGTACAGCCGGCATCAGGTCAACGTATCCAAAAGCGCGCGAGACTTGCAATAAATCGTTCAGCCTACCGTTGCGCGAAACCCATCCACCAGCTTCGCGAATACGCGACCGTTCGTTCGGCTCAGCAGGATCGTGTTTGCGAGTCAGCATCTTATGAGTGCCATCGGTTTGAATCACCATCGCCTGCGCGTCTCCAACATTTGCGACATAAAGTTCCGTACTTTGAAGGTAAACCACGGTTGCGACACCGCCCGAGTTGAGATCCTCCTTTGTGAGTATGATTGGCTGGCTAGAGCTCCTATGCGTCTGAAGTGGTCGTTCTTCCGATTGTTGGATCGCAATAGTAACCAAGTCCTTGTTGAGCGCCAAAAAGGCTCGTCGGAGGGCATCAACTGGTGTCTCATTTAAGCGTGTCTTCAACGCCTTGAGCTCAAGAGCAAAGATGTGACCAAAGTTCTCGTGGAGATACTTGGCAATCTTGGATCCGCCACTAGACAAGGCCTGTCCATCAAATAGACCCAAGAGCATCTCGGTTTCTGATGCGTTGAATCTTGGCACCACCAGATCGACCGTTGACAAATGCTCATGCTTACCTAGCGTATCAGCCATGCCATAAGGCAGGTGACCGGCAAGCGACCCAGACGTACGCACACGTCTGTCTTCACTTTGATCCGGGATACTTGGTTGTGTAAGAGTAACATCCATCAGACCCAAGATACGCAAGTTGAGCAGACGACTGAAATCCGTGTACTCCTCACGATTAACAGCGCCGGGGCCAAGCGGACCCGTAGATGTCTGCTTGATTTCCAAACGCTTGTTACCAGACAAGTTGAGGTATCTCAAATTCGGGTTTAGATTCCAGTTCCAATCATAGGGCACGTTTGAGATATTGTACTTCAGGTAGTTACTGCCACAGTCAAGAACAGCGAGGTTCTTGGCCCGCGAAATATCGGCTGGCAAGTTGGTAAACCTGTTTCCGTTGATATAAAGAGCCTGCAGTAGGCTGGACTCCTCTAGGTCATCGGCTGGCAATGTTGTGAGCGCATTACCAGAAAGGTAAAGCTCGACAAGTTGTGGCCAGTTCTTGATTGATCTTTGGGGCATGTCGCTGATTTCGTCGTTGTAGGAAAGATTCAGCACCCGAAGCTCGGCAAGGAGTGTGATTTGATCAAAGACATCATCATCCAGACGGTTGTCAGCGAGATGCAGATTCCTCAGAGACCCGGCAAATGTGTTGTTAAGCCTCGATGACATCCCAGAATCCTTCCTTGGGTTGACTGACTGCGTAGGGGCTGATGGAGTTGCTGATCTAGAGACAACGGACGTCTTACGGCCACCCTTACCATAGACAGACACGACGGAACTCTTTCGATCACCAGCATTGAGCGGAGACGGTCCGACGCTAAGCAGAGTGCTCGAGTTTTGACTCGGTCTTCTATCATCAGACAATTCTTCGGAGCTTGCAGTAGCCGACAGCGTTCCAAGAGGGGCTGCTCTTCCGTTGACAGGAGGAGGCGCTGGTTGAGACTCCTCTCCTGGTATCCGTGGTGCTCTGGAAGCAGGCTTGGGGAAATGTTCCAGGACGTTGGAAGAGGCGTTGAACGTCTCAAGTCGGTTCGCCCACCACAGTTCCATTGGCAACTTGGAGATGTTGTTTCCTCGAACGTTGAGCACTCTCAACTCAGTGAGACAACCAATTTGGGCCGGTAGCTCTCCCACGGAATTGTTGGCAATACTGAAGTGCTCAAGCCTGCTTAATGTACCAATTTCTTGGGGCAAAGAGACAAAGTAGTTCTTGTCCAGTATCAGGTGCTCAAGGTTTACCATGTTTGCGAATGACGAGTCAATGCTAGCCAACTGAGCGTTCGATAGGTTCAAGATCTTGAGGGTCGGTACAGGAGCCACAATCTCGAATTTGTTAAGGGGGTTGGAGTTCAGTTTGAGCTGTCGAAGTGATTCAAACTGCCCAACAAATGCAGAGACGCAATTGTGATCCGCAGAAAGGATCTCAAGTCTAGGGAGCTCCGAGATGATGTCGATGCTTGAGATACCATTGTACTTAATGTCGAGCTCACGCAGGCTAACGAGCTGACCAAATGAAGCGGGCACAGCATGCGTTAGTCTGTTGTTCGTTATCAGCAACTTCTCCAGATTTCTCAAGGAGCCAATCTCTTGAGGAATTGTTGCAATGGCATTGAAGCTCAAATCAAGATCGACTAAACTCGGCAGGCCACACAGGAATGTCGGGAACTTGTCGAGAAAGTTGGAAGAAATGTTGAGAGAGCGAAGCGACTGGTATGCTCCAAAGTAAGAAGGTAGGTGTTTGAGTCGGTTATTAGCCAAGTTCATCTTGAGCATCCCGGTGAGGGCATCGAGTTCAGCATGCTCCAACTGCTCAAGCCGGTTGTTGGCAACGTCCAGGAAAGTCAACTTGTTTGCTCGACTCAAGCTGGGCGGCAGCTTCCTGGCTTCGTTGTTGTTGAATTTGATGTCTCGAAGATGTTTACACGATTGTATAAAGTCCCGAGGAACGTCTAGAGAGAGGTTCCGCGAGAGATTAAGAGATATAATCTCCATAGCTTTTGAGTATAGGGATATAGGTATTGTGACGAGATTACGGCCAGAAAGGTCAACATAGTTAAGCTTCTGAGCCCGAGCCAGGCCCATATCAGTAGTTTTGGCATGAAAGTCGCTTTCTCTTGCAGACAAGAACATGAAGCGACAGAGGTAGCTGTTGTCTTCGCGTCCGAGATCTTCGATTCTATCCTTTTCTTCATAACCAACTTGCTGTAATAGGCGCTTCTGCATGAGCAGAGGTCGCTCGGGAGGTGTCAGGACACGGATAAGATCATGTTTCTTCATGATGATATGATAATTCTCCAAACCGTCCATGACATAAGTCTTCTTAATAACTTGTGAGATGACGTCCGTGACACTCGAATCCAAAGGCATAGAGTGAGTGGAGAACGTGCCGTCTGAGCGAAAGATGCGAATGCAGTATGGCGACGCCTTCTCCTCCGGTCGGGGTGGGCTGCCAATCTCGTCGAGCTCTGGGCCATGGTAAGAGTTGTCTTCGGTGTTACGACGCACTGCCCAACTGTCCGGAGCATCCCAGCGACCCTTAGGTGCTGTGGAGATAATGGAGTCGTGGCGCTCGGGCTCAACATTGTTGACAAAGGTAGTATCCATAGGCGTGAGCGGAGGAGGCTTGGTCAGGATACCCTCCATATCGTTCAAGTTGGTATCGAGGTGGTACATGTTATTAGGATCGTTACGATCAGTAGGGCCAATTGTATCTTCAGTATAATCTTGAGGCCGGTGGGTTCGTCCCTTCTTTGCAAAAGGAAATTTATTGTTGAACGTTGCTCCCCGCTGTGCCGTTGCAGGTCGCATATCAGGAGCGTCGGTCGGCTCGCCAGGTCCAAAAGTGCCCGAGGATGGTATTGTGGTCGATGACACATCGCTGGGTCGATGAAGGTCGGTCTTGGAAGACTTTGTCTGCAGAGACCTTGTCGATTGAGGGAGGTCACGAAGTCGGGCAACGTCGTCCTTTTCCTTGCTGTGATGACCTCTGAGTCGTCGCAAAAATCCGCGCTTGCCATGATTATGGTGGCCAGGTGAGGTCTGGCCGTCGACTTGTGTAGATTTCGAGCTGCTCCAAGTCATTCCTGCACTCCTAGTGCTAGGTGTTGGGCTCTGCCCTCGGGATCTTGTCTGGTACATTGCGTTGCTGCTTCCCCCGCGATCGCGCGGCATTTGTGTGCCAATTGCTGTATCGTCCCTGCTCATCGTCGGTCTAAGTGTACGAGGGTCCTCGTTGCTCTTGTTGTGTCGGTGGTGGCCCGGTAAATGGGCGATGGAATGGCCAGACCTTGAGGATGATGATGTCTTTGGGGGTACCTGTGAGGAACCGTCACCAGCATATCGCTCTCGATCGGGCCCGGTCATTATGTCCCGTACGGGAGCTTCGCCATAGCGCGCAATGTCCTAAGAGGGTGATGTCAGCGAACCAAGTTGCACTTGCGAGAGTGCATTGGATGGCACGGTAGCTGAGCGCGGGCCCGGGCACTAAAGCAGACCAAGGGAGAAATTCGGAGAGGAATGTATCGATCGCGGACCAGACCGACGGAGGAAAACAAGGTAGTCAGGGTGATGAGACAGAAGCGAAGGATGATACATACACTGTTGTCTTGGTATAGAAAAGGCACCACCTCTGGCGCTGGGACAGGCGTTCTTGGTCTCGAAGATGATGGCGATGCATCGCGGGTGTGATCCGTGGCATTGGAATAGTTGCGATCCCTATGTGTGGGGCGGCTGTGACTATAAGAGCGTCCACGCTGGTCCTTGCCCGCGAGCGAAGTGGGTAGGCTACCCTCCGAGCTATCGCGCCCAGGGAATTCCTCCCCAAAGAAGCCCTGAAGCTTGCGAAAACCACCTCTTATGCTAGTTTTGCTGCCCTGACTGCTCGCGGTGAGAATGCTGGCGGCGGACGGCCGTCTGCCGTCGAAATATGATGCATCAGGAGTGTCGTGCTGCGAGGGGTGCGAAGGGTATGGTTGCTGATGCTGCTGGCGGTTACTGATCTGGTGGCCCGGTGAAAGCTGGGAGGCAAGGGACAGGTTGTCGGTCGAGTCGTTGAAGAAAGTGGTCGGCATGGTGGAGGTGTTTGTAGGGGAGCCAGACTGGATTGCCCAAGGTGCTATTTGAGGGCTCGCGCCGCCGGTGGGCGGAATCTGTTGAATCTGAGGTACTCGGGAGGTCTCGAGACAGGCGAGCTCACGTCGATAGTTGGCGAGGTCGCTCATGCGACGGTCTTTGGATTGAGCATTGGCGCCGGCGCGAGGGGCGAAGGTGGTTGACGGTGCGGTGGCAGTTGGTGAGAGCTGAGGCTCATCCTTGAAGGAAGACCTGTAGGATGCGGGAAAGCGTTTAGTTTTAGCTGGAGGGCGACGGGAGGCGAGATGAACGTGAACGTGAAGGCGGGAGATGGCAGCAGGGGATCGTGGGACGGGAGACGGCATGGATGTAAGTTGGACTCACCACTGGTTGCTCAAAGAAGCAGGGCCATCAGCGCTGAGACGAGTATGATGATTGTGAGGAGGGCGTTGGCGAGGCGTCGAGGAGGATACGTAGGCGTTATTAGAGGAAGGCGTCGCAACGAAGGATGATGGAGTTGGTGTTAGAGCGTCGGTATCAGCATTTGGATCTGGCTTTGGTATTGGATTTGGTGCCGGATTGGGAGTAGGCGAGTGATGAGTGGGAATGGGCGTGGGAGTGGAGATAGTAGAAGCGGCGGAAGCGGGAGCGGGAGAGGTGGAGGCAGCTGTCGATGGTGAGGTCGACTGAGATTGAGATTGATATTCAGACTGAGACTGAGAATGAGGTTGAGGTTGAGACTTTACGGTAACGGCAGAATATGTGTCAATGTTGCCCGAGCCCATGACAGAGCTGATGCGATTGACATGCTCATTCCTGGTCATTGTCGCCGAGGCGTGGGGACGGCGGCGATGAATGGCAGGGCCCTAAGACATAGGCAAGGTAGTGCCGTCGTAGTAGTAGTAATAGGTATGGAGGTAAAGAGTATAGGTAAATTGGCTAAATTTGTGGTCTGAGCGAAGAGACAAAACAAAGCAAATTTCAGGGCATAAACTACGCGATGGCGGAAGGATGATGACGATAAAACGTATTCGGGGCGCGAATGCAAATGCGAATAATAGGCAGATACGATGAATGTTGTTGGTGTTGGTACAAATGCAAATGCAGATGCAAATCGTGAACAACGCGGGGGTAAAGAGGTCCAAGCTACAGGTAAGGTAGGTAGGTACTAGGTAGGGTATAGATAGGTACGGGTACGAGTAGTTAGGTAGCTTAAAGATGAGGTAAGGCAAAGAAAGGTATGTGAGATGGATGAAAGAAGATTGATCGATTGTACTTGGTAGGTAGGTACGGAGTACACCGAATAGGCAGTGCTTGCGTTCACGTCATGTCTTACTTAGGATGAGATGGGATGAGAGCGGAGGAGGCTGAGAGGCTAAGTTCCAGTTCCTGGGCTTGATCTTGATCTTGGTCTTTGGCCTAGGTAGGAAAGATTGGCTTGGGGCTTGTTCCTGTTCCTGATGAGGTCCGGATAAGAAATGGTTCTTGAAGGCCTAAGTATGACCAGAGGAGTAGTCCTAGGTAGTTTTGTATAGCTAGCTGCTTGTCGTAGGGTAGATAGAGTAACAAACAGAGAATGAATCAAATCAACAGTCGATATGCAGTTGTTGTTGTTGTTGTTGCTACTGACTGCTCTCCATACAATATGTCTCAGTGTTGGTCATGGCGCTTTCAACCCCGGGGAGTGTGACTGGGGTCCATTAGGTCCAAAGATTTATCAAATGCATGCCCGGGGTTATGGTCCTGGTCCTGGTCAAGGTCAAGGTCGCCTGGGCTGGGAGAAAAAGAGGCTGGTCCTTTCCTTTAGCGTAGCCCCATGGTTGGCTGAGATGAGACATGGAGCCTACTACCTAGTAGGTAGGTAGGCGATCATTCTCAGTGCTGTTTAGCCCGTAACTCTCAATGCTAAGCGTCCGTACCTAGTTAAGCGTAATGCTGCCAGCCGAGCGGGCGGGGGTAAGGGCGCTGGAACGAGGCACCTAAAAGCCTGTAAATCGCCTATGGACTCGTTTCCATGCATGGTCGGGCAGTTACATCCATCCGAATCAAGTATCAGGTGTACCTGATTCTTTGTTTTTAGGTCCGTTTTGTGTTTGTGAAAGGAAAGGGGGGAAAAAGAGACGTTGTAAAAATGAAAGTAATGCTGTATAAAATAACTATAGTCTTTTCAGAAACCTAATTGTCTCTTTGACAAGGAGAATGTTTTTCCGGTTAAATTACCTAACATGAAGCAAAAGGTAAAGCAAAGCCTAAATGTTTACGTTGCTGTGCCTCGTTTGCCCACGCCCGGCCCATGTTGAATCATATTATCTATCCTACCTGTCTTGCATACAATGATACAACGCCCGAGGCAGGGAACTTTAACGACCGATTACACTATACAGCAGAGTACTATACAATGGAATTGGATTGGTTCCCTCATTAGGTACGAATGCAGAATACATCATCTCCTGTACCAGTACCACTAAATTCGGTAGCGTCCTCGCATCTAGAAATGGATGAGACACGGAAATGGCATCGCACGTACCACATGCTCACCAAGATGCATTACCGGTAGTTACCTAGTGCCTATGCTAAATTTCCATGCTGTGCTTATTGCCTGCAGTATCCTGATCTACCTACTACATACAGCAGAGGAGACAGTCTTGAGCCATTGCGTACTACATGAAGAAACGAAACTCTTGTCCTGATCTCTTAACTATGGGAAACTAGACACAGTAAAAACAGAGAACCAAAATTAACATTACCTGACTGTTCTTTCGGTGCACAGAATGGGGAATTCACGAAGAGACCCCAGCTACAGTTGCAGTCGGTATTGACAGCCCTGTACTCCGTACAGACAAGGTTGCATACCTAATACTAGGCAGGGTCCTATTCGATTTCGGGGTCGTGGAAGCGCTCAAGGGCTTCTGCCTTCTTTATCCATCTGCTTGAAATTGGGCACTCTTTTGTGAACGAATGGTTTCAACCTCAAAAATAAGTATTGAACCGGGATCTGTCTTGGTACAACCCCGTCAATCAACGGCGTATTCCTTATTTGTACTTCTAGATAGTTTCCATGTGTGACAAGATTACCAACCCGGACGGAGATATGTATGTTGGTTGTTGGCCAGCTGTAACGTTGAGTTCTGTGCTACAAAGAGGGACGTATATCATGCATGTTGGTTGACATGACCTTGAAAGTATATATCCGCGGGTGTTTGATATACACTGTATAAGTATCGCGATTTGTGGGCTGAAGGAGCATGTATTGTTTGACTCCGCCTTGTCGTTGCGGACCGCCATCAGTAGGGATTGCAATGAAAAAAAGGTCATTTTCCTTGGTTGACTGACCCCTGATGTTGAAGATAAATTGACAAAGAGATAAGTCATTAAACTCCATAGCTCAAACAACCTTCACCGTCTCTCCTGGAAGCTCGATACAACTGATTGGGCTGAGAGAGCAATGGTTCTTATTTAGTGGCAGAGTGAAACGAGCAAGACTCGCGTCCCTTGGTCTGTAACGTTGATAGGTATTGTAATCGCATTAGTGTGCTCCTTGCGGAACCTGCTCGGTATATATCCTCGGCTTATGACCTCTTGAAGTGGATGTTTATAGGGATAACTAACACACTTATATTGATTAGATTAGTCCCTTGCATGGTGGTGACTTGGATCCTTCTGGCCTTCACACTCTGCTCCTTTGAGTTCTTTGCTATGCTTAAGATGTCCGAATATGTTCAAACAGACTTTGCCAATAGTTTCTCCTTACCAATAATATCAAAACTGCCAATGTTCTTGTTGTGCTAATTCTCGATGTGTAGTGCAAATTATTCATGTGTCCTTTACCGGCAACTTGCAGGGTTTAATCAATACACAGTATCATGAATCGTTTCTATAAAGGCCACTGCTGAGATGTTTCCACTGCCACCCGCGAGTATCTGCAACAAGCAAAATACCCAATTGATAAGAATGCATGACTAGCATACCATCTTTGCAGATCTCGTATCATATTGTACCATAAATATCTCACCAAGTAACTACTAACCTAGGCGAATAGACGAACAATTTACCCTGTAGAGGGGCCCAAGTTGATCGTTGTGATAATCTCTCCGGGAATTACTCCGTGCTGTCTATTAAATGATCAGGAACAACCCTCATAGCCCTCAATACGATGTCTCTATACTAATACCCTAAAGCGACAATCGAGTGAGACGCTGTGTAACACGACTCAGTCATCAAACCATTACAGATCAGTGAACACCCCGCACCTACGCATCAACTGCCGCGTTAGAGCCTCATCGTTGCAATTGTCTCTGATACAGCGGTCCGAACTATTCATTTGTGCCGGATTATTCGGTTGGTTTCTCCGTAAAGTGCACGGTGTATCTGCCAGAAAGTGTCTTAATTGGTCTATCGTGAGTTTGTCTTATTGATCACGAGCCGCTGTTCTCACGTGCAAGGAGCGCTGTAGGTGTATACAGCTAACAAACAGCAGGACACCACATTTGGTTTCACGCAGACCCAGATTCATCTCAAATAGAAGCAACCATGGGCAGTACAGGTCAAAGTCTTCGAGCTTGGTGGAAAGAGAGCTCGGTGTACCAAATATACCCAGCATCTTACCAGGACTCGACTGGCTCCGGTGTCGGTGATCTAAAGGGCATCATCTCTCGAGTGGACTATCTCAAAAACTTGGGTGTTGATATCGTGTGGCTCTCACCCATCTTCAAGAGCCCCCAGGTTGACATGGTTGGTTTCTCCTCAGAATGCAATATCCATATATACTGATATTGGGTCAGGGGTACGATATCAGCGACTACTACACCGTCGATCCTCCATATGGTGACGTCTCAGATGTCGATGTTCTCAAAGACAAGCTTCACGAGCGAGGAATGAAACTTGTTCTGGATCTGGTCATGAACCATACCAGCGACCAGCATGAGTGGTTCAAGGAGTCTCGTAAGTCCAAAGACAACCCCTACCGAGACTGGTATATCTGGAAGCCTGCAAAGTACGACGCAGATGGGAATAGACATCCACCCAACAACTGGGATGCTCACTTTCAAGGTAACAATGCCACTGCCCCCTTTCACAATTTTGATCATAAAAACTCACTCGTCACAGGAAGCGCCTGGGAGTACGATGAGACCACAGATGAGTACTATCTCTGTCTCTTCTGCAAGCAACAGCCAGACCTCAACTGGGAGAACCCAGCTGTCAGGAAGCAGGTTCACCACGTCATGCGCTTCTGGCTCGACCGAGGCGTCGATGGTTTCCGCATGGACGTCATCAACTTTGTCAGCAAAGACCAATCATTCCCTGATTCAGACAAGACTGTTCTTCGCGGAACAGAATACTATGCCTGCGGTCCCAGATGTCATGAGTTCCTCAAAGAGATCGGAACTATTCTTCAAGAGTACGATGCTTTCAGTGTTGGAGAGATGCCCTGTGTTCACGATGAGCGTGAGCTGATCAAGGCTGTCCGTGGTGACCGCGGAGAACTTAGCATGATCTTCCATTTTGAGCTGTAAGTCCCCGTTCTCTTCCCGGTTCCTGTTTCCAGTAAGCTGATACAAAATAGGATGGATCTCGACCACGGTGTTAGGGGCAAATTCACACCTAGGTCCTGGAAACTCTCCGAGCTGAAAGCCACCACACTCAAGTGGCAGAAGTTCATGTATGACAACGAAGGGTGGAACGCACTGTACCTGGAGAACCACGACCAACCACGAGCAGTGAGCCGCTTTGTGCACGATGATCCTGATCATCGCGTTGCCAGCGCGAAACTGATCTCTATCTTCCTCGGTTTCCAGTCGGGCACACCCTTCATTTACCAGGGACAAGAAATTGGCATGACCAATGTTCCCAAGGAATGGGACTTGGAAGAGTACAAGGATCTTGATTGCCTCAACCATTGGGAGTATGTCAGACATCATCGATTTACGAGTATGTGCTAATGGCTTTTATAGGCTTCACAAGAACGATGATACTGCAGCCCAAGAGGCCTACAAGGTTGAGTACCAAAAGAAGTCTCGTGACAACGCTCGTACTCCCATGCAGTGGGACGCAAGCCCAAACGCTGGCTTCACCACTGCTGATGCCAAACCCTGGATGCGTGTCAACGATAACTATACGGAAGTGAACGCTGCCTCACAGACATCGGACCCCAATTCTGTGTACAGCTGTTATCGACAGGTGCTTCAGAAGCGCAAAGAGCATGTAGATGTCTTTGTCTATGGCAACTTCCAGCTTGTGGACGATTCCAACGACAAGATCTTTGCCTACTCACGACAGGCTGATAACGGGGATACTGCTCTTGTAGTCTGCAACTTCTCCAAGGATTCGGTTGCATGGAAATTGCCTGGCGAGGCTCGAGAGGTACTGGCAAGCCCTGCGGGAAAGACGCTTGACGATCTTAACAGCGGTGAGGTCAAGCTGGCACCTTGTGAGGCTTTTGCTGTCCTTCTCAAGTGAATAAAGCTATCTTGTATAGCAGGAGATATACTGCCACACTATAGGAGTACGTCAGTACATAGGGAGTGATTGATGAGACGGAAGAATACACTCTGCGACCACGTTGATTACCCATCATATCTATGCAAATGTGAAAGCAAGACGAAGAAGTGCATTCTCATTACTCAGCGGTCGATGTCGGCTGAGTATCTATTCATACAGGATACATAAACCACTCCTTGTCCCGCTCTATTCTTGTAGATTTGTCCATAACGCCGACGCTCTAATCCTGTCGTCCCTTTAGTAATCGCTTGGTAACCTTGTCCTTCTCGATAATGTAAACATGGGCACCCCAGCCGGAAAGAGCATCACGATCAACGGCGTTAAGCAAAGATTGAGAAATGGTCT
The DNA here is from genome assembly GCA_014898915.1 of Fusarium chlamydosporum. Taxonomy (NCBI): domain Eukaryota; kingdom Fungi; phylum Ascomycota; class Sordariomycetes; order Hypocreales; family Nectriaceae; genus Fusarium; species Fusarium chlamydosporum. The sequence goes on from JAAVUD010000132.1 coordinate 97,021, forward strand.
CGAAGAGGGCATCAGGCTCCTAGAAATTTGGCTATTAGCACTTCACTTTTAAGTGATGGGGTATCCACGACCCAGCAGGATATAACTGCTGGCCAGGATCGTGCAAGTACGCACCAGATCGGGCTCCCAGAGACCCTCACACATTCCAAAGAGCTGCTCCGAAGCGGTACCAGAGACAATAAAGTCCTTGGCAAAATCGATACAGCCAATACTGTCGAAACCGCAGATAAAAGGCTTGCCAGTCTTGGGGTCTAGACCAGCGACAACGGGAGACACGAAGTAAGGTCCGAATCGTCGCTCGTAGAGGGATGAAGAGACGAGGTTGGCAAAGGTGCGAGGGGCGATAGAGCGCTCCTCACGCAGGCGGTACATGTTGACCTTGTAGCGGAAGAGGTCGCTCACAGTGTTGACGTCGGTGGCCAGGCCAGTAAGACCGAGGAAGACATCACCGTACTGGAAGATCTTGGGGAAGTTGTTGGAAACAGTAAGAGCCTGAAGACCGAGACGAAGATCGCATGCGATGGCGACACAGTCCTTGCCGACCATGGCGACACAAGCGCCGCCGTCTGTGAAGGAGGGGAGGTTAGCTTTGTATGATCATTGGCATGACGACGAGCGGTCGGGACGAACTTATCGAGAAGGGAGACGACTGTGAATTGGACCATACTGATTAGCTTCAGGATGCAATAGTAGCTGGTAATACTAAGGTTGACATACCATGATGGCTGTTTAAAGATGAATAGGTAGATGCGAGGTCGGACAATCGACGTCAACCAGCGACCGTCTTATCGAGAGGAAGCCGAGGACGACGCAAGGAAATGAATCGTTATATGAAGCCACGAGTTCGGCTGTCGCTAATTTGTATTGTATTGTCGCGTCGGTGGGTGGGTTGTTGGAGGGCTTAACGTGGAGCAGATGGAGTGCGAGATGGATGGTTGAAGCTCCCGTCACTGAATTGGAGCTACAGAAGGTGCAGTGCAATGAGGTTGCGTTGCTGCTAGGTACCTATGGAAGGTACGTATAGGCGGGCTGGCAAGGCAAACACGGTCTGGCGCGGCCGGGAAGAAGCAGCTCAGTGAAGCGGAGGTCCACGTTGGCTGAAGTAGCCTGCGGGCTGTGGCGTCTGAGGCTCAGCAGACAGGTAGGTGGTCGGGTTAGGTAAGCCTTTCATAGGTACCTACTATTCAAAGGGAATAGAGAGAAACATGTTTATTTACATTTATAGCTCTAGTAGTCAAGCCGACGTAACCGTCAATAATTAGTATGAATGGCATGAATCACAGTCCTACTGGATAACTGCGAGGACAGCTTAAACAAGTTGAAGAAGTGGCTGAGAAGTGGCTGAGAAGCTTGGCACTCGATGCTAGACTCACTCAACCTACTGGAACCTTAGGCACCTAGGTAGTGAGTGTATGTACATATTGTAGTGAGCTGGTTAGTAGCTTTACTTTGAATACGATCATGGATTCAAGACCCTCGTTCCATGGAAGCTTCTGGTAAATCATATGGAACATTACCTAGTTAGTAGCTATAGTACTATAGGTAGTCTACAAGAGACCATCTATTGGTAATTTGCCCAAACATTCATAACTCATGGCTGCCTACAGAGTACTTACTTGAGTGGTCTCAGCTGCGGATTCAATTCAAAGCCCCTACCTACGTCGTAACCCCGCCGTGACCACACTTTCATCCTTACCTACCTACCTAGCTGTCTGCTTACATCACCGCCAGCTAAGCTCAACCCCCCCGCGATCGCCTTTGAACGGATAGTTCACAGCGGTCTCAGCTTTACACGTAAACTTTGCATCGTCATTCCTTGTCAGCATCTCTTTATATCATGGCAACCAACGTTGTTGTAATAGCGTCCGACTTGCGGCGGGCTACTATCAAAGTCACCCCTGGAACCTACTTGACGGACGTATTGGAGGAAGCATGTCGAAGACTCAACCTCTCGAGTGACAAGTACCTCGTCAAGTGAGTCCATACACATCTGACTACTCCATTTCTGTCCGAATACTGACGATGTATTCTTTCAGACACCGGCAAAAAACAGTCGACCTTTCTGTCCCTTTCCGTACCTCTGGTCTTGGTCCAGGCGCAAAGCTTGAGCTTGTGCAGAAGTCAAAAACACCCTCCGCCATCCAAGTCGCCCTCCAAGTCCCCCCTCCTGAGGGTCACGAAATACCAGGAGGAAGATTGATCCAAAAGTTTCCTAGTGACCTCACCATATGGAAGGTTCTGCGTCAGTTCGAGAGTGGCAAGGCGAGCAATGGGAAAAACATCAATATCACTGCCCGTGGTGTTGCGTTGATGGACAGCAGCTCAGGAAGCGGTAGTGGCAGCGGGCAATTGCACTACGAAACACCAGTCCTGAACATTATGGGTAGAGAACTATCGTCTTTCACCGACTTCCAGAAGACATTGTCGCAGCTCGGATACAACTCTGGAAGTGTTTTGATCAGATTGACCTACCGCCAGACGGACAAGACACTGTACGACGCCATGTCAGAAATTAGCCAATTCTTCAAGGACACAGACGACGAGGGTCAGAAGGAGGAAGCGACAATAACAAATACCGAGTCTGTAGCAGCACCTGAGACGGAGAAACAGGAAGAGCAAGCAGCACAGGAGACAACCGACTCAGATATGACGGACGTTCGGGCGGAGCAGCCTCCGGAGGCGATCCCTGTTCAACAGGAGGAAGGATCCGAGACGGCCACACAAGATATGATGGAGGTTGATTCTTCTCAACCAAACGACCCATTAGCACCTGTCAATATCTTCCTGGCTCCTTCGGGATCAACACCCGCAGCAGCTTTGGCTCCTGCTCCAGACACCGACTTCGCTCCTACAATCGCCCATGCGCAACTCCATCAAGCTCGATTGCAGGAGAACTCAAGAAATAAGCGACTGCTTTCGGACCAAGAATTGGAAGAGAAGGCCGCTGCGGAAGCCGCTAAAATCAACGCCATCAAGTCTATTCTCATCAAAATTCGCTTCCCAGACAATACCAGCAGTGATTGGCAAGTGAGCCCAACACACACTGGACAGTTCCTGTACGACGCTGTCCGACATATCATGGCCCACAATGACCAACCATTCCATCTTGTCCTCCCTGGAACCAAAACGGTGATCAAGGAAGACCCCAGCCCCAACAATGGACTAATCAAAGCCTATAAGTTGTCAGGAAGAACTCTTATCAACCTGGTTTGGGACGATATTGTGCCATCAGTTGTGAGGAAAGAACCTTTCCTGAAGGCCAATGTCGCTCAGCAGGGTCAACAAGTCAAGGTCCCCGAGCCTGTCACTACAAGTGAGAAGGACGAGGAGGTAACTGTCGCTCGACCAGCACAAACAGAGAAGGGCGAGGGATCCGGAGAGAAGGTTGCTAAGAAAATACCCAAGTGGCTCAAGTTAGGAAAGAAATAGTCTGCCATAAGCGATGGGAGGGATATCTATATATGCATCAATGATCATGGGCGGCGTTGGGTAGTGGAATCATAAACACCAAACTATATTCAGCGAACAGAAGCGAAATCCATAGCTTTCATAATATCACATTCGGGAACGATAGACTTCAATTTGAGAAAACGAGCGCTCTTCACAGAGGAAACGATGGGAGCATGGCTTGATCATTACGCCATAAATTGCTTGAAAGTGTTGGTATTCCGGTGAGCCGCAGCTTCCCTGCCACGGAGCATCAAAGCCGTTAATTTTTTAATTGATCATATCGTGACCACGCCAATCCATGCGAACCCCATTCGGTGCCAGATTCCCAGAAAATCAGATTAAGCGATTTAGTGACCAGCACGGCGAGACTCAGCGATGACACGCTGGAGCTCGTCGACCTTGGCCTTGGCACGGCCGAAAGTACCGAGCTGCGATGTTGGTTAGTATGTATATCGTTGGGTGGATTCGGCGTTGGCGTTGACGTTGCCGTTACGGTTCGACGTACTCTCTTCTTGGCGAGCTTACGGGCACGCTTGTCCTTGGAGTTGCGAAGCAACTCAATAACTCGGCGCTCGTAGGGGGCGAGTCCGGCGACTTCCTTGACGATCTCGCGAACGAACTGGGTTCGCTTGCTCAGGTGGCCCTTGGTTCGGGAGACACGGGGCTTGACGACACGGGGAGTGGTTTTCTGTATTATCGGCGACAAATGTCAGCGTCCATCGTCTGCTAGTAGGATGATTTCGTCGAGCCGTCATCCGTCGCGAAGGCGAAGCAGAGATCCTCCACGAGGTGAGACTGCGACAGGAGAACGTACGTGGCCCTTGTTGAGGCCAACGGCCAGACCGGACTTCGCGGGGGTATCAGCGGCCATTGTTGCTGGATGGGTTAGTCGAACGTGGGTTGATCGAGAATATTTCCAACACGAGAGGGAGGGAGCACGAAAAGATAGAGGGGATCTAGACAAAGTTTTGGGAAAGTTTTCCATCTGTGGGTCACGTGCCGAAGGGTAAATCGATTTTTTCCATTCCATTGTGCGCTGGAGGGTGTGGCTGATTTTGTGAGTGGGGGCGCGGATTGTGGCACATGTAGAGAGCTTCAAAACATGCAGCTCTACAGAGTACCTACTGCGGATGGATTTGTACGGAAAATCTCCATATTTAAGATTATAACCAAACCAACAGTATATACGAGCTCTCTTAGCAACGTAGTTGGACAACAGACTCATTCTGGGTAAGGATAATACATGTTTCTGGACTGATATATATTTCGTAGCCTTGAGTATAATTCTCTTTATTATCCATACCTTAGCAGAGAATTTGAGATACAGATGTAATCTAACATCGATACATTGGTGCAACCCTCAGGAAGATGAGTTGGATCCAATTATCCAGAACAGCAAGGCAACATGCCTTTTGATAACGTTATTTGGTTGCCTCCCAGACCCTTACACGGGAAATCACTTAAGGATATGATTCAATGCGCATTACGATCGACAACCGAGTCTCAAAGGGTGCATCTCACAACCCTACATACGAGGAGTTAAACCGAAATGTATGTACAAACATGCACCTCTGAACTTTTTACAGTACAACTGATCGATTCCCGGTCCAACTGATTCGTATGACGAAATCACGATTCTATTCTTGTAACACTTGACGGGAATAGTATCGTTACATACTTCATTCCTAGCCAAACGAACAACTAAACCCTGAAATACTGGTAAACATGCGTTGTCCATACAGAGTACGAATCCACAGTTAAACCTTCCGACCCAGCAAACATGAAACGAGATCGGCATCCAATCAATAGCACCGCCTACTGCCCGGATCCTCGTCTCCGAGCCGTCAACTCCATGCCTCTTTACGGATGCAGGAGGATCGGCAGATGAATTAGGATTGCACAAAGGGGTGCTGAAAGGGAAAGCAGGCCCGTTTTAATGGTCTGTTAGGCCGCGTGTTCGGTAAAGCAAGGAGGAACCATCAAGAGAGACTACTACGACTCTGACGTCGTCTTCTCCATACGGCTTGCTCGATAGGTTTATAACTAGTCATGTCTCGATGTGAAAATCAATCTTTTTCTCGAAATCCTAGCTCACTACCTACATAATAAGCTTATTGACTTAAAATCTTTATATCCTCATACCTTGGTATCCGATATCACTATTACCCATATCTCGTACTCTCAAAATGCATCTCGGACTCGTTATTCTTTCTGCTTTGCCCACTACTTGGGCCGCCCACGCATACGCAGTTCCTCAGAGCCTATCAGCTCTAGAAAGCAGCGCCGAGGATAACGGCTGCACACTGCCTGATACCTACTATATCCGCAACTTCAAGGCAGAGTCCAAGGACGGAGGCAAGACCCTTACTGCCTTCGACTTTACCTTCCTCGACAAGGAAACAGATTTGACAACTCCCTGTCACAAGAACTCTTCCTCAAAGCCCATTACTGGGCTGGGCACCGACAGATTCGCATGCGATGACAACACCGTCGAGTTCCTATGGGATGGCGACTATCAGAAGCTCTGGATGATGGAGAAGGTCTGCGGCCAATCAGGCGGGTAAGTGCTTCCAGCGTATAAAGCTGAAGATATATTGGCTATTAACACTTACTCTTATAGAAGACTACCATATGAGGCCAGCGGAAGTGTCATACTCCCCCTCAAGTGTGCCAGGACAGGCAGCTGCTCTACCAACTCAACAGACCATAAGGCTGGTTTCACTAGCCTGCAGCCATCGAGGCAGCCTCCCGTCTAAATGGTTTGGTCTGTACGATATAAGATCCTGTGATGGGGAAGATTACGTTAAGCAAGACTGCAGAGGGCAGTCAGGTGTTTTGCCTGTTACTCGTTCCGTGGGACATAGAAGGGACAGGAATTCTGGAACCGAGTTCCGACATGAATACAAAGATGGGAAATAATGTCTTTCTGACAATAGAATAGAGATAGAATATTAAACACTCGATTCCTGATCCAAAAGACACGCAAATTGTACAGTGAATTATTCAGGAATAACAGGTTCAACTGCCGCCTGCAGGGGAAACCAGGCCATGTTTTGAGGCGGGCCTAACCTACAGTAGGTAGGTAGAGAGAATCCGGGGTAGTACAGGCTCATTCAGCCACTCATGGGCTCCCTTGAGGTCAGAGAAAGGAATGATAGGTACCTCCACAATACTGGTCATTTGGCAAGCTAACCAGGTACCGCCGCCCATCACAGTCAGAGAGGGTAACATTACCGTATGACCTCAACAGTTTGAGGTCTGTCACTCACGAGACCTCAAACCTGATCTTGACGCCTTCACTTGATCAATTCTAGATCCCATCGTCATAACCTTCTTGGGAGCTAAAACAAATTCTCCCCCAACAAAAATAACAATCTATTATGCATAATTGTTTCGCTGTGGCTTTTAGATTCCTCTCCCAATGCGGTCTACTATACTTATGAGTTATTGACCTGCTGTTAAGCTTGGTATTTCTCTCGACATTCTCACAGCGCAGGGCTCCGAGCCAGTCAACAATTCGCCCAAATTCTATAATCATAACACGAATCTCACTCCACCATGTGGTTGAAACTTGCAGGCTCGCTGAGCCTTTTCATACAGCTCATATTCATCACCTCGAGTCTTGCTCTCAGTAGCTCTCGGTCATCACAAAGACACAATCCCGATTCAGGCACACCGTCAATAAATGGCGTTTCAGTATCTTTCTTCGCAAACCTCGAACGTCTTTCACGACTTGTGGACATCGCGTACTGCATCGGCACAACCGGTGTAAGAAAACCATTTGAGTGCGTATCGCGATGCAACGACTTCCCAAGCCTGTCTCTCATCAACACCTGGAACACTGGCCCTTTGCTTAGCGACAGCTGCGGATATATCGCCGTGGATCATGGCGTAAGGCAACGCGGCGATGGTGATGCTTTCACCGCTGGCGAGCCTGCCATCGTGGTGGCCTTCCGTGGGACTTACAGTATCGCCAATACAATTGTCGACTTGAGCACTATTCCTCAGGAGTATGTACCATATCCATCCCCAAATCATGGTGGAGATGAACCCCCTGAGGAACCTGAGCATACATGCACGAACTGTACCGTGCACATGGGCTTTCTCCAGTCTTGGAAGAACACTCGGCGGTTTGTTCTTCCACAGCTGAGACAACTTAAGTTACAGTATCCTTCTTATCCGATCCAGCTTGTTGGGCACAGCCTAGGAGGCTCTGTTGCTTGTCTAGCTGCACTAGAGCTCAAGGTATCACTAGGATGGGAAGATGTCATAGTCACCACGTTCGGCGAGCCACGCGTGGGCAACGAAGGCCTGGCCCGCTTCGTGGACGAAGTATTCAATCTGGACGACAGAAATAACCTGGAAGGCCGTGACTATAGGCGGGTAACTCACAAAGAGGACCCCGTGCCTTTACTACCTCTAGGGGAATGGGGTTACAAGTCGCACGCGGGTGAGGTATACATTGCCAAGCAGGAACTGGCCCCTTCCGAGTCTGATATCTATATGTGCATCGGTGACGATGATCCGAAGTGCATAGCAGGAGCTGATGATTCGCTGTGGATGACGGTCCGTCGGCTGTTCCACACCAAAAGCCTCTTGGTAGCCTCTGACAAATTGGTAGAGCTGAATGGATTTCCCTCGAGATTCAAGTTGTGGCAGCTCTTGTTTGCGCATAGGGACTATTTCTGGAGACTGGGCCTTTGTGTACCCGGAGGAGATCCTGCAGACTGGGGCAGAGGACGATACGAAGACCCAGGTCCAGAGAACGAGGAATTGTGATTTGGGAGATGGCATGGCGTTTGTGAAATTGGGAAAAGCCTGCTTCCAGATACCTTTTGTGCATAATTTGAACTTGATAGCAAGCGTGTGGTACTTATAAATAGGATATTGCGTTTTTTTTTTTTTTTTTAAACATATTCGTGAGTGTAAGTATACGTATCAGCAACCGAAAGGCATCACAACTACAGCAACTTCCAACCTCATTGAGTGATATATATATCAGTCTTGTATCATCGACTCTTGCTGGGAACGGATACGGTATCCTACATACGATTTTCCGGCTGCCAACTCACGGCCCCCGGCCACTCCCGCAGTGACCACGGGCTAGACCGAACGGAAAGCTCCACAGGTCAAGTTAAGCCAGGTACGCTGTAGAGCCAGGGTTTTGAGGTTTAGCTAGGTCAAATGATCGAAAGGGTCTTCGTGTTGATGAGGCCCTTTTGTAAAAGAACGAGCCGAAGGAGCTGTTCAAAGCATTATGTTGTTTGCATTCAAAAAATTCATGCGCGCTTGAGGCAATCCCCTGATTCCTTCACCTCATATAGTATTACTAGAACAAGCAAAAGGAGCATTCTGAGCTGTACTTTGAGGCAAAATTGGTTCCGCACTTGGTGGAACGTTGGCTTCGGATGGTTGCAGATGGGTCCGTGGGGTCGAGAAGAGTCGTTCTGTCGATAATAAGGGGCGGCTGCTTCACGATGACGAGCGAAACTGTACTGCTTCAACAAATTGCCCCAGATTGTGTTGAAAAAGGGTCCATCGACTAGGAGATGAGCTGTCAAGTTGTTTGGCAGCTACAGTATAGTTACACTCCTGGCTGTAGTTTGATGAAACAAGCTAGGATACTGTCGAACTAGAACGAGATAAAAAGTTCCCGCAGCCAGGTCCTTGGGTTTCTCGAAGTTTACGACATGGGAGGGGTTGCATTTGCAAGCGGAATGAGTGTCCATCATCAATAAACACGCAGGGATATTTCCGTTGATAGCGAGATGGGATGGGCAGATCTCGAGGTTGATAGCGGATCATGTGAGTACATAGTAAGGACTAAAAGGTACTGTGCAGCCCTAATTATCGCCGATAACGATTTAACTCATGGCATTGCCTCGTAACTGTGCACGACCCTGGATCTGAATGGCTGTAGTAAACTTGCTTCATGTTTCAGCGAGCGGGTTGACCAAGGACTTGTTACAAGTATCGCACACGACAACTGTGTCAGAGTCAGGACCGGGAACAGGAACAGGAACACAAAGTTCAAATTGTCATAATAACTGGTTGGTTGGGTTAGATAAGTCCTGCAAACGCTGGGGTGGGCGGTTAATATGATTACAAGGCGGACGAGCCCCAATCTAAGAAATGAGTTCATCTCGCCCATGCCCAGAACTCGCCCTTTCTCTTGGGTAAGCTCTGCGAGTTTTATGAGTGAAAGAAGGTGTATGAATGGTAGGTTACCATGTGCAGTCTAAAGCCTCTCGGGTCTGAGCCTTGATTCGTTGTGAGACGTGAGGTGGCAGGCATAGATAACCAAGACAGGAGGACTGATTGATTGACGAATCGAATGGGTCTTCTCAGCCCCAACGAGGCTGACTTGAAGCGATCCTATCTAATGCAGAGAGAGACAGAACGCATTGTGTGCTTTTTTACTGCGTACAGGCCAGCAATCGACTCTCCCTCAGCTGGATTGCATGTGCTTGTTGCTAAGTAAAGAAGGTCTCTCCACTGTGGATGTGAATCATACATATGTAAAGGGGTTTCGAATATGATAATTGAATTAGTATTGACGGGACATGACGTGCCAGGGCCATCAAGACCAAGGCTGCACTACATTGTTTCGTTTGTACCTTAGCTGGTTAGGTTCAGTGAGGTAGTGTACAGTAATAGAAGAGGGGTGAAGGGCATGGAACATTTGCGTGTCGTCACCTATTTTTTTTGCGCTCACGTGGCTTGTTTTGATTGTTTACTGTTGGTACATAGGTAGGTAGGTAGGTAGGTACGCTATTGGCAGGCAGCCTGCAATTTCTGGTCATAGGTAGACTGGTTAAAGGGTGCAATTTAGATGAGGCGGGCAGCTATAGTGTCCATCTTTCCGTCTGAACTTTTCAACGGGGATGTGCTCCGCTTGACGGGGAGGTTCTGTAGCTTCCCCCTTTTTTCCTCTGTTTTTCTTTCTCTCTAAACAGTGTCGGTTGCGTTGGATATGAGAGCGGTGACTGGGTTCCATGTGAGAGAGGCACTAAGTTTACCCGACTTAGGTTCTGCACTGCAGTACGTTGAGAGGAGGGAGAAGCGGGCGGTGTCGAGGTGACCCGGTGAGAAAAAGAAATCAACAGCCCACATAGAGGCGACCAGGGCCTAGGCCTGTGCTGTTCTGTAGGTAGGTAGTAGGTACTGTTTCCGCTGTTGCTAGCGATGTGAACCCCTAAGAAATTGGTGGACGATGGGCGTAGGTTGGCGCCTAGGCTGCCGAGATTCAATGCAGCAGGTCCCTACTTACCTACCGCCTACCTAGTACCTACCGTCCATACTGTGCGACCCTGCTGGCTCTGAACGCCTGACCCCACCTCCACAGCCCGCCCAGTCCCAGTCCCAGTCACAGTCACAGTCCCTCTCTCGCTCTCGACCTTACCTGAGGTTACGGTCGTAGGTTACCTTCCATCTCGCTCCCTCCTCTCACCCCCCCAAATCTCAACCTCCAAAAATTCCCATCTTCTCACTCAACCTCAACTTCTAACTTTCTTTTCTGTTACGACCGCTTCCTCTTTTCTATCAACCCCAATACCCAAAATCTTCCACAATGGCCACTGAGGTAAGTTATCTTCCTGCTGCACCGTTTCCCCTCTTCCCTTTTCAAAGGGTCTCATATCCTTTTTCCTGCTCGGCTTGCTCCAGCCGAAGCCCGCACAACCCCTCAGTCGAAGCCCAACATGGACGGCATCAACACCACGAGTTTCCTCGTCGATAATGCCCGGTTCATGGCCTCGAACGCTTGGTCATGCAGCTCGCGATGCTCGTCAGGTTCTCTCGATTGCCCTTCATGCCGCGCTGGCTGATTATGCTCCCTGCTCATCTCCTGCTCTCCCTATCTCCCTAAACAAATGCTTTTTCGATGCTGACTCTTATGGTGTGATAGCGTGAAAGGTTTGTCCAGATGGTCCCTTCTCCCGCCTCGTTCCCGACGCTATCGGCGCTTGATAACTGCTCTGGCTCATCGAGGATCCAATCATCATGCCAGGACACCGTTTCGCTAACCTCGTACGTCTTAACCCATATATAGCAAGACCTTCCTCGCCCGCCTCTGCGAGCAGGCTGAGCGCTACGATGAGATGGTCACCTACATGAAGGAGGTGGCCAAGCTGGGTGGAGAGCTCACCGTTGACGAGCGCAACCTCCTCAGCGTTGCCTACAAGAACGTTGTCGGTACCCGACGTGCCTCGTGGCGCATCATTTCCTCGATCGAGCAGAAGGAGGAGTCTAAGGGATCCGACAAGCACGTTTCCACCATCAAGGACTACCGCAACAAGATCGAGACCGAGCTCGAGAAGGTCTGCCAGGATGTCCTTGACGTTTTGGACGACTTCCTTATCCCCAACGCCGCCACTGGCGAGTCCAAGGTCTTCTACCACAAGATGTGCGTTTTTACCTTCCCCGCCTCTGGCCGGAAGCCCCTCGTCTTCCGCTCTTTTTGTGCTCATGCACCAATCACTACACCCATATCGACATATGCGTGTTTTTTTTCTGAAGAGAAAAAAAATTGCAATGCATCTTGAGTTTTTTGGTACAAAGAAGCTGACCGAGTTTGTTTCAATCTACAGGAAGGGTGACTACCACCGTTACCTCGCTGAGTTCGCCTCTGGTGAGAAGCGCAAGGGTGCTGCCACCGCTGCCCACGATGCCTACAAGGTAAGGCTAAATTCCCCCACCACAGTCACATGCCGCAAGATCCGGGCCCCTGGTGCCCCTCGCTGACCGTTGTGCCCAACCGCAGAGCGCCACCGATGTTGCTCAGACTGAGCTCACTCCTACTCACCCCATCCGTCTGGGTCTTGCCCTCAACTTCTCCGTCTTCTACTACGAGATCTTGAACTCCCCCGACCGTGCTTGCCACCTCGCGAAGCAGGCCTTCGACGATGCTATTGCCGAGCTCGACTCCCTGTCTGAGGAGTCTTACCGTGACAGCACCCTCATTATGCAGCTCCTCCGCGACAACCTTACCCTCTGGACCTCTTCCGACAGCGCCGAGGGCGAGGCCGCTGGTGCTGCTGATGCTCCCAAGAAGGAGGAGGGTGAGGCTGCCAAGCCCGCCGAGCCTGCTGCTGAGGAGCCTGCTGCTGAGGAGCCCGCTCCTGCTGCTGCCTCCTAAATCTATCAATAATCCCCCTCGATACCACATGCGTCTCGGCATATAGGAACCGAGATGTATTCTCGCCCCGGTTACACTTGTCTGCCCCTGGACACACGGATAGCTGGGACTGTCTTGGGCGGGCTGGATGATAGTACGAGGCTTCTTCTTTTTGCGCGGTGCGTTGCTTTTTTCATGGTGATGGAGAGGGAGGAATGAATCAATAAGGGTCTGGATCTGGCAATGGGAAAGTGTTGCGGCGCGGAATCTTTCGTCTCGTTCGTCCGTCGGACTCTTGAAGAAAATCGACCGCCAACCTCTGATGATGATGACGGCTCTTGTTTTTTTCTTTTTTACCTGGCAGATAAATCGCAAAGTTTCCTCCCCTTTCACCTTTTTATCCTTTGGCCTGTCTTGGGCACCTAGCATTTGTGTATCTCTCACTTCCCGTCTTGTTGGTCATTAAGAAAGTGGACGAGGGCCTAGCCCGTCCGGATGGATCGCCACGAAGAAGGCTTTCTCATGTTTACGCTTTTTTTCTCCTTGTCTCATGTCTTTCATGTCTTTTCGTTCCTGTCTACCGGTCCGTTTTCTAGACCGTGCTCTGGTGAGAGACGATGGAGATGATTTGTTTCCTGTTGTTTCTAAAAAGACCACTTCCCCCCGAAAATTACACCCTTACATTTATGTTCACCGGTACCGAGAAGAGCAGCTGCTATGCTGTCTAGTTTGGCTTCGAGCCTCTTGAAGGTTTTGCCCGGTGATGTTTGTCCTGAAGATATTTGCCTGGCTCCTTGGTCGCTCATTCGCCCAATCTCATCTTCTCTGACGAGTATGGGTCCAATTGACATTAATGGAATTGGCAATATCTCATTGTACAATCGTCGCATGTCACTCGTACCCAAGATTAGAAAGATTAGTTGCACGTGCGTGCTTTGGTAGGCGCGTGAAGCTGTCTGTCAAGGACATCAATTAATGAAGAATAAATGCTATATCATGACACATGTCGACATGGCCCGGCTTGCCTATTAAGAAGTATTACCGGCTCCGGGCCTTTCGTGATTAAAGAGAGACATATTCATCATAGCGAGTGATGGGTCAATCAACCAGAACGTCACCGTTCCTCTGTACGGCGGTTGAGTAGTCTTGCTGCTCTTGCAAGCCGTTCTTGCTTTTCTCTCAAGCCGTTTCCTTGCTCGCTATCTCTCTCCAATATGCCGCCTTCTTCGTCCATCATGTCGTCGCCCCTGGGCACTCTGGTGTCCATTCCACGGTACATAGCCGTGCGGCCATCCGGAGGTAGCTCGGCGGCGGCGGCTGCCATGTTAGCGGCAGTTCGTCTCTTGGGTCCAAATCGCCAGCTGAGGCGCTTCCACAAGCTTCGTGGTCTGGAACCTGCTGGTGATGGAGGCGTAGCGAAAGAGGTATCCGGGTCGGGATCCGGTGTCGTGACGGATGATGATGATAGAGACGATGACAGAGAAGGGGCCGTGGGGAGGTGGAGAGCGGAGGCGACTTCGGTTCGCCAAATATGAATGCGCTCTTGCTTTGCCGGAGGCATAAGGGGATTGACCTTGATTCGAGGGTCTGTAGTATCGGGCATGGTTGATTATATACTTGTTGAACTTTGCAATGGGGTATCGATGCTGCTTAATGGAAGGAAAACTTCTTTTCTGCCGTTGTTTGGGAAAAACGGACGGCTGGTACTGTATGAAGAAGCTGTATTATCACGCTGTAGGTCGTATCGTGTGAGATGAGGCCGAGACCAGTCGGAGCCGTGATTTTGACATTCAATTGATTTGCTTTTTTTGCTTTTTTGGTGGTGAAGATGTAGAAGTTGACGATCAAAATCTCAATTCTGGTTTTCACATGGGCATAGCAGTGTTTTGTTTGGCGTCGTCGAACAAATTCATCCGTGTAGACCAATGACTCGTGTAACCCAAACCGTAAGACAATGACACTAGGACCAACGGGTCTGAGCGTTTTTGTTTCTCTTCAATTAAGATTTTGAAGAGAACGGAGCCAACCAAGACGAATGCTAATGCTGAAGAACCGGTGGGTTAAGTTCCCAGGAACAAGGAACAACAAGAAGATGGAGAAGAAATAAGAAAGAAAGAAAAGTAAGGAGGAGTAAGTGGATGGCTCTTTGTTAAGAGAATAAGAGCGGAAAAGGGAGAAATTGCGATCAAGGTTTACGAGAGAAGCAAAGCCAAGGTAACTCAGGTAGGAACGGTTTCTCGGTTCGAGAGTGGTTGGTTGGAGCTAAATGGGACCACGGACCGGGGACGATCTTTCTTGGGAGGCGGGTTCTTGAGCGCGCGCGGGTCAGAAACGAGAAATGACGAGAGTGTAGTTTTTGTAGAGAGATTGGTTTTATAAGAATAGAGATAAGTATTGGCTCTTGATAGTCAAGTCTCTTGCAAGTTGTCTTTGTGAATATTGAGGTGAGTATCAAGATAGGTAGGTACAATAAGTAGGAGCTGTATTGTGGAGAGAGGACAAGGAGGAGGAGAGAGGGAGAGTGAAGAGTGAATGAAAAAGAATGGGACGAACAAGGATGTGAGGGATGTGATTGATAAAGTGATCAGCGTTGGTCTAGATCGCTCAAGGTCAAGCTTGGTCTCGTGCTCACGACAGGGTACCTAGGTAAGGTACCTCCTGTACCGTAGGTAGGTACTGTACCTAGATACTATACTTGAATACCTACCTACCTAACCAATGCATGCAATGGATGCAATGCACTCTCTCTCTCTCAACAGGTAGGTACATGCACAACACAAAGAAAGGCCTGACCTCTCATCCACTACCTAGGTAAGAAACTAAATGTGTGAATATCGGCAACATCCATCCATAACATCCATCAAAACGTTGAATTGTGGTACTAAATTAGTGCTTCCTTTTTGGTTCATTCAGCCCAGGCTTAGTCTGAACTGTATCGGACGAGGATCTGAACTAATTACTTTGTCCTCCAGGAGTCACCAGAGTGAATGAATGAATGAACGTCTCGGGTTCAAACTGACCGAAGTATTCAGGTCACCAGCTAAAAAGACTCAAGTCTCAAGCCTTGTGCCTGTCTGCGAATTGGTTGGTGATTCAAGATCCATTGTTTGTTTGCGGGGCAACGCAACGGTCATGAGGTCTAGGCCAACCCATCCCTAAATCCCTCCATCTCGCCTCTCTAGGGTAACGGTAGTCTTACATCTCTCAATTTTTCCTATCCTAGCGGAGGCGTACCCAATGCACATCAATCACCCGACATGCAAGTTCCCTAAGAAGAACCGAATAGATTAGCTGCATCTTGGCGATGGAAAAAATGTCTTGACATACCGCCAAGTCCATGCTAGGGGGTTCAGTTCAGGGCTTTGCGTGACCGACTCGTAGTCTCACAAAATGTGGTCATACTGATTCAGTTGTTGGTTGGCTCACGTGTCGTGTGACAAACTCAGCACGAGCACCACCTACATAGATCGAGTAATTCATAGCATCAACCGGTGGTGGAAGGGTAAATATAATAGCGGGAATTTGACTTGAGCTTTTATGCCGTACCAATAGCCATATTCCAATGCACCACAGACATGCCTGCTCGCCACATCTAAGCTCCAACCCTACAAAACACTCCAGTCAACCCAGACCTAAACGCCGACGTATCCAAATACTACTATACTAGCAATGCTATCCATATTCTTATGCTCTTGTGCTTGGCTTCAAGGTTTCCCATCCTCCAACATCTTGACCTTCGTCCAGTGAACCTAACAAGTCCACCGACCCTTGTCGTTGATGCTGATTCGACTGCGGCAGTTGCGGCTTGGGCTGCACCGGCGGCGCGGGTCGGCGCGATGGCACTCCACCTGTCATACCGCCGACTGAGCTCGATGGCTTTAGACCCGTTCCGTTCATGCCTTGCTTCGGTAGGCCCACAGGTTTCCGTGCAGCGGCCCCGAGATTTGGTGGTTGAGGACCTCCCATAGGACCACTAGTTTGAGCCCTTGTTGGTAAAGGAGGTCTAAAATCTTCATCCATGATGTTGTGACTCAGTCCCGGGCTCGAACTCGGTGATGTCGTGGCCAAATGGGCCGGCTTTTTTGCTACCGGAGGTGCTGGTTTACCCCCTTTGCTGTTTTGCGAGAACTGAGAAACGTGTGAAGCTGCTGACGTTGGCCTTAGAGGTGGCGGCTGGGGCTGGGGCTGGGTCTGCACTCTATTAAGACCGAATCCAGTGCTCGGCGCCACTCCTGACGTTCCTCGTCGAGGCGGTGGAGGTGGAGGCGGCGTTTCTACATGGCCCATGGGAGTTTGGTCATCCATAAGGTTGATACGTCCCACCTTAGCTGGCAGTGATGATGGATCATACGGCGGGGGCAATTTTCGAGGCTGAATGCTCGAAGTTGATGCCATCGAGTTGGGCAAGCTGACCTTTTCGAATGGCGAGCTTGACATGCTGGAAAGTGATGCCTTCGAAGACGATCTAGGGATAGAGATCCAGTCTGGCTCCTCCGTGATACCAAATGGATTCGAGGGACGATTAGGATTGAGTCCAACGGCCTGCCCATTCCTAGGCTTGGGCACAGGCACAGCGGCACGAGCAGGCTGTTTGTTATCGAGCCACCATTTCTGACGATCCGAACTTGCAGGAGGCAGTCCAGGCTCGATAGAATCATATCCGATGAGATCCTCATCGTCGCTGTCTTCACCAGTCCCGAGATGAGCTGTTGCGTCCCCAACATCGGCCTTGCGACGTTGGTATAGCTCTTTACTGATCGTTTCCCGTAGTTCTTCGTCAACTATACTCACTTTGCACTCAAACGCAGCATGGACAGGGCGATGATCGGAAAATTTAAGGGGTGCTGAGTTATACAGCAATTGTCTCAGGTTGGACCCCTTCCGAAGAATACGATCCGTCCATGCTGGAATACGAGCCTTTTCACTACATTTCAGTCAGCATACATGCAATGAGGCATGGGTCATATTGAAAAAAAAAAAAAAAACGCACGAGGTATCATAGTTGTCAGTCCCGATATCGAACTTGTACGTGGGTGGAAACGTAATCCGAGCTTCGGAATAAAAGGGGAACGACAGCCCAGCTACCATCTGAAGGTTGAGCTGGTCGTTCTCATAAAGAGTCTCAAAGTCACGTTTCTTAACGAGAGCGCGCGCAGTCTCCGAATTGAGACCAATGCGATAGTTGAAGTCGCCCAGCCAGATCACAGCGTCTGTTCATGTTAGCACAACGGCACAAGTGGCGAGAAAAACAAGGTGCGCTCACCATGATCATCAATTCCACGATTTCTCTGGAAACGCAAGCCGTGGTGGATTGTGGCGTAATCACGGTTACGTTCGTCGTAGTTAGAAAACCCAGCAGCCAAATGTGCAGTGACAAAACAGATGTGAGTGTTGGCATAGTCGAATCGGATCGCTACTGCACCCTTGTTTCCAGCCATGCCAGACATACCCGTCTTCTTTACACTGCCCTCGACGTTCTTAATGTTGGCCAGACTAGGTGTCTTGACAAAGATACATAGTGCTGCTCCAACAAGCTGGCCACTTCGAAGCAACACATACCTCTCGCCCCCCAATCGCTTCTGTCGCTCGTTGAGGTTGTGCTTTACAGCCTGTTCCCACAGATTCTTCCTTGACGGATCACTGTTCATGATCTGTTGAGGGCTGAGCTCGACGATCTCCTGGAATCCAACCACAAAAATGTCTGGCTGGGCGTTACCCAAAGCTTCTGGAAATAGCCAGGGACCAAGATCGTCGTTCACACCTTCAGTGCGCCCGTTGAGGTTGAACGTGCCAACCCATATGGTGATGCTGTTGTAAGAAGTGAATTCACCACTCCTCTTGGCCAGCTCCGATGATACGAAATCACTGATGGGATCAAACAGGAGAACCGGTGCTTGTCCAACAAGACGACCCAGAAGCATGTCAATAGTGATCTGGCGAGAAGGGTCGAGGAAATTGTTGTGGTAGATACGTTGTACAGATTTGCGTACATCAGCAACAGCTCCGGCGAGCGACATCTTACCATGGCGTGTAAATGATGACTTGAGAGCGCCTGTTCCGGCATAAGTTTTCGACAGGGAATCGCCATTATCTGCCCAAAGGCTGGAATGTCTCATCCAGAAGTCGGAGGCAGCGTATTCACCCCGATGCCCCAAGAAGGCCTCGACCGCCATCTGCGAAATCATCGTCTGTATAAGATTGGTTCGATCGAGACAGTCAAGACAGTTGGTTCGGAAAACACCCTCCTGCTGGAGGACGACCACCATACGCGCATGTCCAGCACCATCTTGGTCATACCTTGGTTCACTTGTCTCCTCTGCGAGAAAGTATGCAAAGCTATCGGTGGAATTCTCAATGTAGCGGCGGATATCTCGAGCGGCCTCGTATCCAGCAGGCCCTTTTGTCTCCGCGTGGAAATCATAATTTGTCTCTCTCAGAAGGGCATGATCTGAGGAACCATCCTGCCCCGCACGGCTCAGAGGGCAGTGTCTAATGCCATTATGGTACAGAGTACTGAGCTCGACCTCGCCCGGTTTAGTCTCACTAAGAAGGTTGATGACATGAACCGCTCCATATGATTGCTCAAGCTCCTCAAAGTGTTTGTTGAAAGCAGGTTGTGTCCCGTCAGGCGATCTAGTAACTGTGATCTTCTGGCGACCTGGAATAAGGTCGGCGGCCTGCTCCCAGAACACTGGAACCGACCCACGCACTTGAGCATAGGAAAACATTGTCCCAGCTGGACTCCAGAAGGTGGTTTCAGTTTCGACGAAGTTAGCCACGTGCCCGTCATCATCGATACCTCGGGAGTTGAAGCGAGTTCCAGCTCTGCGGCAAGACAAACGAGATATAAGTGTCATGAAAGAGGGCATCCCTGACTTGACATTTTTCAGGGGTGAAGAGCTTAGAGGGATGGTCATTGTCTTACAAAACCCTCGGATTGCTGAAGTAAGTATTCGTGAGGAATCTAGAGCCGCTCGTTCATGAGGCATGAGCCGAGAACGAAACTGGACAAGGGGGCTGATCATAAACGAATTCCAAAGGAACCCATCGTCAAAATTATCAATTTCGAACGAATTGGAGTTGATGGGCCTGCCCTTAGTTAGTAGTTTTTCGTAGGACGTGCAATATCAACACACCTGTCTTGGAGTCGGTTTGTCAAGTCGAAATCTGTACTGTAGTAAAAGGTCCCGTTGCTGAGTAGGTTGCGCAACTCATGGCAAGGATGCTCCATGGCTACCTCCCTTCGACCAAGACCTTGGCCATAAGGACCCGATTGCACCGATGCAGAATCCGAAAACTCCGGATCCAGTGGCTCGAGGGGAACAACATCGTCGTAATCGGCGCTACTTAGGCAGTAGAATGCGACTCCGCCTATACGTTCTACCGTCTCACCAGGCCGCAAGGTGGCAGCGCGCGTCGCATGTGTAATGATAGAGAGGAAGACCTCGCCGTTGACTGTAATCAAACCCAACGTTCCATAGATAGGCCGATGAGTTAGACGACGATAGTCTTGTAATAGGTGTTTCGAAACAGGTGCGAATTCAACCATGCATTTTGATACTAGAGTCTCGCCGACGTTCCCGCGGGGCCTGGCAGTCGCAGCTAAGGATGTAAGCGAGCCGTTCGCGATGGCTTCACTGGTGGACGTGGTATATCGAAATATTAGGGTGTGGGAGGACGATACGATAGCGATGGATCGATGAGGGTAGTCGCGTATATAGAGCTCGCATGACTTTTCGGGAGAAGGAGCCTGAGAAGACCAGGCTGCTGAAGAATGTTCCATTGTGTGTAGGAGGATAGTATGGGGCGGGACAGATAATTCCAAGGGTTCAGCGTATACAAGGCAGGAATTGGGGAAATGTTTAAAGCTTCGCTTGACCCATGATCAATTGAATGTACACGAAAATAGTTGTAAAGAGAAGAAACCCATGAAGAGATAGCAGTTGGGCTCCGTAGGGTTCAGCTGGTGTTCAGACGAAGATGAGGTTTGGGCATTAGACAAATAATGTAAGAGGCATTGGATTGGATTGTACGTTCTGCAAATGACGTTTCTCAGCTGGGGGTCACTACGAGATACCCCTGGACGGCTAATGACCAGTGGATGAAGACCCACCGGTAGTGTCTACGGACTATGGACATCCAATGCAAATAGGAGCTTCATGGTACCTAGGCGGATGCGAATTTATTATTAGCATCCATGTATAGCATAGCAACGAAGCAAGCGTTTTGGATCCACTACTGTAACGCTTTGTGAAGCTCTTGACAGGCCTTGGAGCCGATTTCTGAGGGCTTTCAGTGAAATCTGAACCTTAGAAGTCAGCCCAGTAACTGCTATTGAGGTACGCATGCATCTATCCTCAAATGCAGTCCGCTCCAAAAGCTCATACGTATGTCCTAAACCAACTCTAATTTCAGCTGGGTGCTTGGGCACCAGAGAGTACAGTTCTGTTGAGCCATGATATGTAGAGAACTGCTACCAAGACAGTCGAAACATCGCATGGGTATTCAATGACACTCAAGGGAGCCCTCCATAGTGGCTCGATCTTATGTATTGATCGAGACGGGTATTAATTCTAATAATCTCCTTCAGAAAAAATGCGTAACTGATCGGCAACCTATGGTTTCGCCGTAATATTCCAGTAGCATGAATGAGTTGCTGACAGATGAGATTTGGAGTGTGAAAAACAAAGAGAGTGAAGAGAGCTTCAGATTCGAATTTGAGATCATGCTCTCTAATAGAGAGCGTTCATTCTCTTCCTATCATATGTTTATGTGAGAATCATCATAAGCCCATTTTAGGATACAGAAAAAAAGAAAGATTCTCTGAACTGCACCCGCTTCTGAGAAAATATCTGCATGCTCAAATCTGGGCTTAGTCATCACAAAAACGGCAAATCGTTGGCCCGGACAAATTGTGCAGACCCTTGTCGTCTGCGGAGACTTGCAGGACAAGTACAGACCTGTTTGCATCACACCCCTGGCGGATCTAATCTGTGGTGGTTTCGCGCGTCCTTGCCCAGGCACGTGCAGTGGAAGCTATCTAGTGACTAAACCATCAAGTACCTTGAAAAAAAGAGCTTGTCTATAGCGCGAACTACCAGCCCCTGCCTTTCGCGACAGGCGTGAGCCTCCAGCGTCATCTCCTATCTGCAAACTTCTTCTTCATAATTACACTACAAAACCAAATCGCGATCGCCCTAATATTCTACAACTATTCTTACCTCGCGACCGAGAAAAAAAAAGCAGAATCAGTTATTAACCGATATGAGCGACTTCGGCCACTTTGGCTCCGAGGAGGAGTACGCGACTGTGCGCAAGCACAATGCGGAGGTGGTATGTTTATATCTTGATTGAGCTCCCTCATGCTTCTGAAAATTCATCTGACAGTTTGTGAAACAATAGGAATCCGACCCTGACAACTTCGATCACTGGGAGAACCTTATCAAGGCTTGTGAGACATTGGAGGGTGGCTTGAACCGCAACTCAAGTCCCCAAGCATTAGCAACTTTCCGCGATGCCTACGACCGACTTTTGACGAAATTCCCCCTGTTCTTCGGCTATTGGAAGAAATATGCCGATATGGAATTCAACATCGCCGGACCTGAGTCTGCCGAGATGGTTGGTATTCCCTCTATATTATCTGCGACATGGCTGACATCACAAATAGGTCTATGAGAGAGGATGTGCAAGCATCACTAATTCTGTCGACTTGTGGACGGATTACTGCTCCTTCAAGATGGAGACAACCCATGACCCACACCTCGTCAGAGAGTAAGTTCCATTTGGATGGTTTCCTTCCCCTTCCCTTAACATGCCTACCGGAGCAGTATTTCGCTTGGCCTGAGTGGTCTCGGTCGACGTATCCGCGAGAGCCCTACACTCCACTATCAAGGTGTCTGATGGTGAGATATGCCTGCGATAGCCCCTCAAGCTGGGATGCTCTCTCACGCTCTCTACCAGGCTCTTTGGTGTTCCATCCGTGCTCGTTCTAAACTTCAGAGTCGTCCCTGCGTTACACCACGTCACCCGCTCGATAGAACATGATCTCGGTTTTGCTATTCATCCGCACAACCATCTGCCCCTCTGTATTAAATCCTCTCCATCCTTTCCCTGAGTTGTCCCTCCCACATACTGTTCTCATGCTGACCTTCCATTCCAGGCTTTTTGAGCGAGGAGCAACCTTTGTCGGCCTCGACTTTCTGGCACACCCTTTCTGGGATAAGTACATAGAGTACGAAGAGCGTCAGGAGGCCCAGGACAAGATCTATGCGATTCACGCGCGCATCATTCGCATACCAATGCACCAGTATGCTCGATACTACGAGCGATTCCGTTCATTGTCGCATAGTCAACCGATCACCGAAATTGTTCCCGCTGAAGATCTTGAACGTTTCAGGGCAGAGGTTGAAGCCGAGAATGTGGCATTCGGTGGTGCCCCCAAACCTGAGTTGGAGATCGAGCGCGACGTCCGGGCGAAGATTGACGCCATGTTTTATGAGATTTTCACAACTACGCAAACCGAGGTGTCGAAGCGCTGGACGTACGAGTCCGAGATTAAGAGACCCTACTTCCACGTTACCCCCTTGGAACATAAGGACTTGGCCAACTGGCGCAAGTATCTGGACTTTGAAGAAGCCGAAGGAGATTTTGCACGAACTGTCGCCTTGTATGAGCGATGCCTTGTGACATGCGCCTACTACGACGATCTCTGGTTCCGATACGCCCGGTGGATGTCTGGCCAGGAAGGAAAGGAGGAAGAGGTTCGCAATATTTACGTACGTGCCTCAACAATGTTTGTGCCTATCAGCCGGCCAGGCATTAGACTGCAATGGGCTTATTTCGAAGAGAGCACTGGCCGGGTGGATGTAGCTCTTGATATCCACGATGCTATTCTCCTGAGGTTGCCAGACTGTGTCGAGGTCATTGTTTCGTGGGCCAATGTTCAGCGACGACAAAACGGAATTGATGCTGCCATTGAGGTTTACAAGAATCAAATCGACTCTCCTACGGTGGACCTCTATACTAAGGCCGCTTTGGTTGCAGAGTGGGCTCTGTTACTCTGGAAGGCTAAAGGATCCGCTGAAGAAGCACGCGAGGTCTTTACTAAGAACGTAACATGGTATGGTGACAGCAGACTATTCTGGGACCGGTGGTTCCAGTTCGAACTAGAGCAGCCAACAAATGCCGAGACCGAGGCTCAGCATGGCGAGTGCATGAAGAAAGTGTTTGACGAGCTTCGAGAACGAAGTCGACTTTCTGCACCGGTGAAGAAGGATTTGGTACAGATCTACCTCAACTATTTAGTTGAGAGGGGCGACAAGAATGCAATGAAGGTATTCTTGCAAATCGACAGAGAAATCTTCGGGTATGTTGCCACTATTCTCTTTATTAATAACCGTACGCTGACCACTTGCAGTCCAACATCAGTAGCAAAATTGTCCACAGGGAGTGGCAAGGAGAACGGCGCTGCAAGAGGCGAACTAGATGAAGCCAGCAAGCAGAGGGCTGAGGCTCAATACGTCCATTTCTACGAAGTCCATGGAGAGCCGGACGCTGATGCGCAGGGCAACGCAGACTTCAACTAAAGACAAAAAGTGCGATGGACTACGTGCGAGGGTTATTGAGATACTGGAGCAGGTGGGGACTTAATAAACGAACGAAACAGCGCTCCTGCAGATGGTAGATGGATTGGATGACGCTGATGGATTATGGATTTACGCGTGGATACGTTGCTGCGTCTCAAGAGTCCGATAAGGGATTTAGTACTCTGAAAGGATAGGAACTGGCAAGTTACGACCTGCAGCAGGTAATAGAAGAGATATATATCCAATATTAAATGAAGTTATTGATGAGTGGACCAACCTCGTATCGTTCAGAGTGTGGAGTACGGAAACGAACACTTGCATTAGTGCTGCTGAAGAAGCCATCGCATCGGCGTCGCTTACTCATTCGATTAAATGTCATATCCCTACCGGAGGATTGTCGGCGAGTGTTGCCCAACGGGATTCGGTATGTGTCGCCGTCGGATCTTCCTCCTTTAAAATCTGGGGAAAACAAGGACACTCACTACCTATGGCTTCAACGGATCGTGGCCATCCGAAGCAGTGTGCCTTTTATTATGTGAGATTTGGGAGGGTTGTCCAGCTCGTTAGGAGTCCGACGCATTGTAACATATTAATTTTAAGACAAAGCAGTCAAAATAGGTTGTAATTTGCTGATATGACGAAGGATCACATGTGAAGAGTAGGGCGATTTGGAATCTTTAAAGACCAGACCAAGCGGACCCCCCTGTTGTGTAGAAAAGATTCCATCTCGTTATGCCCATGTACCCGCTCGTGTAACTGAATTACTGGATGACAAATCCTGCTTATGTGGAAACATGAGAACATTAGTAGTTTGGGCATTGCTATGTATGTTCTAGAAGGGTCACAGACAGAGTTTGATTGATATCTGTTTGTGTCAATCCGAGAACGGCCATTTCCATTGCAATGATCGCTGCCCACTTTTGCCTGCCTGATGACTGATATCGTCCGGGTGAGAGGCGTTGAAGGAGGTACGTAGTCTGAAATGGAGGGTTACTTTCAGGGTCCTGGTGCATCAGAATTTTCCCGTCTCTTGGGCACTCTCACTCAATCTTGACTAGCTGAGCTCTGATGGTTGGCCGCCTTGTGACTTACAACCAAAAAGGGTCTCGCTTTCAGTTTGACACATGGCAGCCGTTTTGACGACTTATCATAAGCCTCCTGGTGAAGGGCATGAGTTACTTTGAATGCTCGAAATAATCAACCCCTGCCGTTACTTTACAGGTTTCAGCATTGGCAGCCTCTTAGAGGCAAGAGAATCTTCATTACCAAGGGTCCCCACTGACTCCACTGGGCCCATCCGGGCGTCATCCCCCACCGAGATGGAAAACATTGGGCTTTTGATACGGGATTGACCAATCAATAGAGGTCGATTTTGAGACATGGGGCCGGTTCGTGAAGCCGGTACCGCTCCGAGGCGAGAGGACCTGGGGAAATGATGTGAGGAATCATTAGCATCGATGGCCCACAGGTCTTTAGAAAGGCACTGATCCGACACGAGAGTTCATGCCAAAGAAGAAGACTCTGCTGTTTTCACTGTGAGGTGAGATCGATGAAAGACCGCCTTGGGAGCAGAAATGGAGACTGAGAAATTAAGACAGGGCTAACAGTGAATGAAAGATTTCTTAGCAGCTTTGCCATCCATGCTCGTCTGCTGCAGCCTTCCATGAATCGTGTCTCGGCGGCAGGTGAACTTATCTGTCAGGGTCGGGGCTGCCTGGCGGCCACTGACACGGCAGGTCCCCCGTCTCGTCCTCGGCTTCCCACCAAGCTCAACCGACGCCATTCCTTCTTATAGGAAGGTACGGTACCGCTCGTCTCAGATCTTCTTTCCATTCTTTCTTCCTTCCTTTCCATTCTCTCCCCCTTTCTGTGAATTTAAATTTCCAAAGCGTCTCACCACTTTGCGATATCTCACATTCAAGGTACGTTCAAGTCACTCACTTCCACCACAAGCTCTCTGCCCCTCTAGCACCCAACAATAAACAAGCGCATACAGCAACCCGCCTCATTCTCTGTTCACCCGTACACTAAATTGATGTTAACGTGTTACGAATTATAGATGGCCTTCGCTACCCGACAGTTTGCCCGCGCGGCTACTCGCGCTACCCGCAATGGCTTTGCTATTGCTCCTCGACAGGTTATCCGTCAACAGGGTCGTCGCTACTACTCTTCTGAGCCCACACAGAAGTCCTCGTCAGCCTGGATCTGGCTAACCGGTGCTGCTGTTGCTGGAGGTGCCGGCTACTACTTCTACGGAAACAGTGCTTCTTCCGCCACTCCTAAGGTCTTCAACCCTAGCAAGGAGGACTACCAGAAGGTTTACAACGAGATTGCTGCTCGCCTGGAGGAGAAGGACGACTACGACGATGGCAGCTATGGCCCCGTTCTAGTCCGTCTCGCCTGGCACGCCAGTGGCACCTACGACAAGGAAACTGGTACTGGTGGCAGTAACGGAGCTACCATGCGATTCGCTCCCGAGGCCGACCACGGTGCCAACGCCGGTCTTGCCGCCGCCCGTAAATTCCTTGATCCCGTCAAGGAGAAGTTTCCTTGGATTACCTACTCCGATCTTTGGATCCTCGCTGGTGTTTGTGCCATTCAGGAGATGCTGGGCCCCGTTATTCCTTACCGACCTGGCCGTTCCGACCGCGATGTTTCTGGCTGCACACCCGATGGTCGTCTCCCTGACGCCTCTAAGCGCCACGATCACCTCCGAGCCATCTTCGGCCGCATGGGCTTCAACGACCAGGAGATTGTTGCCCTGTCTGGTGCCCATGCTCTCGGCCGATGCCACACCGATCGATCCGGCTACTCAGGTCCTTGGACTTTCTCCCCCACTGTCCTTACCAACGATTACTTCCGCCTCCTTATTGAGGAGAAGTGGCAGTGGAAGAAGTGGAACGGTCCTGCTCAGTACGAGGACAAGTCCACAAAGTCCCTTATGATGCTGCCCAGTGACATTGCTCTGATTGAGGACAAGAAGTTCAAGCCTTGGGTTGAGAAGTACGCCAAGGACAACGACGCTTTCTTCAAGGATTTCTCTGATGTTGTTCTTCGACTGTTCGAGCTCGGCGTTCCTTTTGCCCAAGGCACTGAGAACCAGCGATGGACCTTCAAGCCTACACATCAGGAGTAAGCTGATGGTGGATGCTGGGTAATGCTTTGTAGAACTTATGTGGAATTGAATTTTATCATCATGTTGGTTGATGAATAGGGAGAGCGATATCAGGAGTTTTATGGTTGCGATCATTAGGCGCTGGCTTAGAATGTCAGCCTGTTTATAGACCATGATATGGCACTTGACTGCAGACGCATTCGTGCCAATAAATGAGATATCTATCTTGTATGGTAGAGACCAAAAGAAATTTCTTTTACATTCCACCTGATTGCTCCAACAACCTGAGGCTTTGACGTATTGAATTTGAGCAAAATCGCGGCACGGGCCACGAGTAATCATGACGTTTCATGGCGGCGCTTTGTAAAAGCAATAAGCATATCATTGAACTTGTTCCTGTGTATGTCACACCAGCATCTGAGTCTGGTCAGATTTGCGGCTAACGAGGGAATGCTAAGACCAGCTCGGCATTTGATTCTTAAAAGTGAAATTTCTATGGTTGTATGCTAAAAATGGCCAATTCAAGCATGAATTTTCATGTTATTGCGAGAAGTTGGACCAACAGACAATCATTAAGAAAAACGGTAACGTTATCAGCCAAAGTCGTTTTTGTAGAAGCTTAGCGTAGCAGCAGGTCGATTATTCAGCATTTGCCTTCCTGGAAATGTAGAACCGAGCAGGAATATCTCCGAACGTCACAACATGTCTCCGGATGTCGTAACCGAACAGAGGATGAATAATAGTTATAGCAATTTTAGTAAAGAGTCAATCCTCTACGCACGTCATTGTTCGCGTATCTGAGCAAATTTAGTCGCCGGTGCCCAGGGGAGATGGCAATGAGTGGCTATTATCTTGAGATCAAGGACTGATGTTAAGAGCCAACATTAGTACACGGCGGTTTGTATAAATACTATCGTCTCCCCTTCAGATCCAGGGTAGAAAAATCCATATACCAATATTTGCTTTGCCACCATTCCCAGCTTGATTGGTGGATGCTTGAATCCCCATATCTAGTCGCACGATCCTGTAAACAGCCCGACCCAAAGTCCTGAGCTGTCACCTACCGAACCGATCTTGGCATAAATACTCGCAGGTCCCGCAATATTCAGAACAACACAGTCCATCCGTTCTTCTAGTACCAGCGATCATGGGTAGCCAAATTGCGAACAAGGGAGCCTCTGGGGTTCCTTACTTCACCCCGGCCCAAGTACCTCCGGCCGGTACCCCGCTCAAGACCGATTCGGCGCCGACTCTCTTTAAGCCACTCCGTACGCGAGGTGTTGAACTCCAGAACCGATTTGTTGTCTCTCCTATGTGCACCTACTCAGCCCAGGATGGTCACCTAACAGATTTCCATCTTGTTCACCTCGGACAATTTGCCCTTCAAGGCGCTGGTCTCGTTTTCGTTGAGGCTACAGCCGTCGAGCCTCGTGGACGCATCAGTCCTGAGGACTCTGGTCTCTGGGAAGACAGTCAGATTGTACCTCTCAAGCGCATCACAGACTTCATTCATAGTCAAAATACCAAGGCTGCGATCCAGCTGGCACACGTGAGTTTAAGTTGATAGAGGAAGTGGAAGTTAGTGCTCAAGCTAATGTTTACCCAGGCTGGCAGAAAGGCGAGCACAGTTGCACCCTGGATTGGTGGTTCCGTGAACAAAGCACTTGCTACTAAGGAAGTCGGAGGCTGGCCGGATGATATCGTTGCACCCAGTGCCATTCCTTTTGCTGATGACTTTGGAACACCACACGAGTTGACGACAGAAGAGATCAAGACCCTTGTGAAGCAATGGCAAGACTCTGCTGTACGAGCTGTCAAAGCTGGCTTTGATGTCATCGAGATCCACGCAGCTCACGGCTACCTTCTCCATCAATTCCTCTCGCCTCTTACCAACGTAAGTTGTCCCGGTCTCTTACTCGAAAGGGTCCAGTAACCAACACGATTCACAGAAACGAACAGACCAGTATGGCGGAAGCTTTGAAAACCGCACTCGTCTCCTCTTTGAGATTACCGAAGCTATTCGCGCCGTTGTCCCCGAGGAGCTTCCCCTTTGGGTGCGCATTTCTGCCACCGAGTGGATGGAATGGAACAATGAACCCTCTTGGGATCTCGAGAGCAGCATCCGCCTCGCCAAGCAGCTTCCCTCATTGGGAGTTGATGTTCTCGACATTAGCAGTGGTGGAAACTTGAAGGCGCAAAAAATCAAAGTTCATCAGACGCTCCAGACAGACCTCGCAGGCAAGATCCGCGAGGAACTGCGTGCAGATCGTAAGGAGCTTTTAATCGGAACCGTTGGTTATATCACTGATGGCCCCTTTGCTCGTTCGCTTGTCGAAGAGAATGAGGACCCTAAGGCTGATCTTGTGCTCGCCGCGAGACAGTTCCTCAGGGAGCCAGACTTTGTGCTCAGTGCGGCAGACCAGCTTGATGTTGAAGTCAAGTGGCCGGTCCAGTATCAGCGGGCAACCCCTAAGAACCGTAAGCCGCACAGTAAGTAAGCGATGAAGATTATGTCATATGAGGCGTTACGGAAATAGATAGCATTGATATAACCACTATTTATTTGTCTTATATACGGTTTTGAGTGACTATTTGACGTTACTGAGCGTAATTACCTATTCTAAAGGGAGTAGGCATTAGAGATAGATCTAGCTGCTTGTGAAGGGAGTATCTCGAACTGTATATAGGTATCTAAGGATTACTAAAATTGATTGCCTTCCATCACCTTCAGTTTCTGACATGCTGTGTCATCAAGGGAAGGTTGCTCTGTAGTATGTAGGTAGGTTGATGGTGGGGCCGTAAGAAGTGGACGTGGGGTCGGGATATTGAATAAAGCAGGATCATGTCTCGCCTCAATTCCTTTGAGGGCAGGCTCTGTGCCGAGGTTTGAACTATCCCTTACAGATGTATATGGTTACAAATCAATAATGGTTAGGGGTCTATATTTCTGCTGTGAGTCATGATGCCTAAATACCCATTATGAGGTACTGCCTCGATCAATGGAGGTACCACTATATGATATGTATTACCAGAACATAGAAGACACCTATCGCTCAAGCAAGCGCCAAGAATACAAAACTAGCATTAATAATTCAAAAGGATGTATCGATAAGCAGGCAGGGAATGATACTCGAACTAAGTTCTGCGCCTCGGGCAGATAGGTACTTAGGTTCCATGTCTTGAGTCCGACGAGGCTGGGTGGTGCAGGTGCAGGCTGTCCCCCAGAGACGTGGCCTTTTTTTTTTTTTTTTTTTAGCCCTGCGATACTTTTATTGCCACATTCAGATCAGAGACTTCGATAGTCAGGCCATGTCATTTCTCCAGGGCAAAGTAAGATATCTACCCCTCGAATCTTTCGGAGGATGAAATCCCGTCTTGTTGCGACTCAATTGGGCAACTATAATTGCACTTCCCCCAATCCCACACTTTGAATTCTCGAGGGAGCACCTACCTGGTAGAAGATAGGTAGGCACTAAGTCAATAATCAAGAACTTGAAAAAAAAAGCATGTATGTAGATGCAAAGCTACGTCTGCATTTTCACGGTTCTACTATGTTTCGAGGAGGATCTTCTGAATGAATTTACTAAACTTGTATTACCTGTTGGTTGAACATACTACATAGGTAGTAGTACTGACATAGCCATCTCTCTCGTTTGATACCTACCTACTAATCTATCAATGGGTTCCCAAAAACAGGTGGGTGACGATCCCATCAATGCCCCTGGCTTCAAGGTCCCTACAGCCGCCTGGGAGGCTTTGGCGCATCCTGCACGGCAGCTCTGTCCAATAATGAGCGACTCCAGACCACTACTACACCCAAAACAAAGCTAGCGGCTAGACCCCTCCGCCGCCGCTTTGGAGGGGCCGTGCTGGGCTGCAGCTGCAGCTCCGGCGGTAGGTATGGAGCCAGATCAACGCTCCTCTCACAAAAAAGGCGTGAATGTGCCACCTGCCACCAGGCAAAAGGGACACTTGTTCAATTGAAAGATGGACCCCCCGGACGTTTCCTCCACCTTTTCCAAGCGGGAGTTGCCTCCGGGCCCGGTGAACCTGTAAGACAACCACTGGAACCTCTCGCCGCCCACTGAGCCGAGCGGGAACCACACTTTAACAGCAGGTACGCTACGGTACAGTACAGCACTGTAGGTAAGGTACACTGCCCAGGTGGGTTGGATGTACGTTACCTGTCCTCAAGCTCCAACTACAAAACTCTCTTCTATCTTCCCTCCACTCCAGACATTCATTCCTCCTCCTCCTTCTTCTTCTTATCTTGCCTGCTTGTCTGTCCCAGCGAAGCTCTCTCTTTGTGTTTTTCTAGGATACCCCCATAACCAAGACAGCCCATCATGCATCACAAGAAGATCGCTTGCAGCTTCATGGCTGCTCTGGCTGCCTATGCCTCTGCTGCCGACTCAGATGTCACCCAGCTGACAAAGGACACCTTTGACGAGTTCGTCAAGTCCAACGGTCTTGTCCTTGCTGAGTGTAAGTTCCGAATGGCACCCTCCTCGCAGACCAGCTACTGACATAACTCCTCTATAGTCTTCGCTCCCTGGTGCGGCCACTGCAAGGCTCTCGCCCCCGAGTACGAGGAGGCTGCCACTACCCTCAAGGAGAAGAACATCAAGCTCGCCAAGATCGACTGCACTGAGGAATCCGACCTCTGCAAGGACCACGGCGTTGAGGGTTACCCCACCCTCAAGGTCTTCCGCGGCCTTGAGAACGTTACTCCCTACGCTGGTCAGCGCAAGGCTGCTGGGTAAGTTCGCATTTGTTACCATCTGTCAAGATCCCAGCTAACACCAATTCTCTAGTATCACCTCATACATGATCAAGCAGTCCCTCCCAGCTGTCTCTCTCCTCACCAAGGACACCCTCGAGGAGTTCAAGACCGCCGACAAGGTCGTTGTTGTTGCCTACCTCAACGCCGATGACAAGAGCTCCAACGAGACTTTCTCCAAGCTTGCTGAGGGTCTTCGTGACACCTACCTCTTCGGTGGCGTCAATGACGCTGCTGTTGCCGAGGCTGAGGGTGTCAAGGCCCCTGCCCTGGTTGTCTACAAGGCTTTCGATGAGCGCAAGAACACTTTCACCGACAAGTTCGAGGAGGAGGCCATCTCCTCCTTCATCTCTACTGCCGCCACCCCCCTCATTGGTGAGGTCGGCCCTGAGACCTACGCCGGCTACATGTCTGCTGGTATTCCCCTTGCCTACATCTTCTCCGAGACCGAGGAGGAGCGCAAGGAGCTCGGCGATGCCCTCAAGCCCATTGCTGAGAAGTTCAAGGGCAAGATTAACTTCGCCACTATCGACGCCAAGGCTTTCGGTGCTCACGCCGGTAACCTGAACCTCAAGACCGACAAGTTCCCCTCTTTCGCCATCCAGGAGGTTGTCAAGAACCAGAAGTTCCCCTTCGACCAGGAGAAGGAGATCACCCACGACAACATTGCCAAGTTCGTTGAGGAGTTCAGCGCTGGCAAGATTGAGCCCAGCATCAAGTCTGAGCCTATCCCTGAGACCCAGGAGGGTCCCGTCACCGTTGTTGTCGCCAAGAGCTACAACGACATCGTCCTTGACGACACCAAGGATGTTCTGATTGAGTTCTACGCTCCCTGGTGCGGTCACTGCAAGGCTCTTGCTCCCAAGTACGACGACCTTGCTTCTCAGTACGCTGCTTCTGAGTTCAAGGACAAGGTTGTCATTGCCAAGGTTGACGCCACCCTGAACGATGTCCCTGATGAGATCCAGGGTTTCCCTACCATCAAGCTCTACCCCGCCGGTGGCAAGGACTCCCCCGTCACCTACCAGGGCTCTCGTACTGTCGAGGACCTTGCCAACTTCATCAAGGAGAACGGCAAGTACAAGGCCGAGGTCTCTGTCAAGGAGGAGGGTACCGAGGAGGCTGCCCCCGCCGCCAGTGAGGAGAAGAAGGAGAAGAAGGCCGAGAAGGCTGAGGAGGAGGATGTCCATGATGAGCTGTAAAGAATTGATGTCGCATTATTAGTATACAAAATGGGGTATAACTGATTTCATGGGCGCAGGTTTTGATGGTGTTAAGATTTAATCGCACCTCGTAGGTTTTTAGTTCTCGCAGCAATGGGACTCTTTCATGACTTGACTACTATCTTGACTTCTGCATCGCATCCGAACTGACCAGTGATTTAACAGATGTATTCTCATGCTTGCTGCAAGATGCTTGATGAGTGAGTCTTGCAGATGTGCCAACACCGTAGTACAAAATCATACACATCTCCCCGAATGATTTCTATGATAATATTTCCTCGTAGCCCAGATACCGGGACGCAATGAGAGGCGTTATGATACCATGGCTTCCACCTGGCGAGCTAAGGGAGCTTATACAGCCTCGCAACTCGAACTATTTTTTTTATACATTTCCCTAGCTTGTCCTGTCATATCCATTTATTTCTTGCCCTGTGACCTGGTCTCGAGCGCCTGAACGTGGTTGCTGAGGCGGGTAATTGAAGCCTGAAGAGTCTGTGATAAGAGACATTATTAGCATCTGGCGTTATCTTGAGCAGGAAAGCAATCGAGTAAAGCCCGGTCTATCAATTGCTTCACCCTCCTGGCTACATACGTAGATGTCCTCAGTCAACAGGTCGTTGGCAGTCTTGTATTCCTTAAGAAGATAGCTGTAGGCAGCGCTGCCGGAGAGGAAGCTACCGAGGAGAAAGCCGAAGAGTCTAGTCGCAAAGTCAGCGATTCCAATTCCTTCTGAAGTAGCTTCTGGCCATGACATACCCTCCACGGAAAGCTCCCAAGGGTTTACGGGCAGGAAGAGGCGAGGCATCGGCCATACGTCGGGCAGAGGTGCTGAAGGTTCGGGTAGCGAGCGCGCGGCTGCTGGAAGAGAAGATTCTTGAGGCTAGAGACATCGTTGCGACTTCGGTGTTGCTGTCGATTTTGGAGGGGGCGCGTGGGCGGAGGAGAATTGAGGTTGCGGTGTTTAGTTACGTTATGTGATGGCGAAGACGAACGACAGCGATGGGCGTCAGAGGCACGGGAGAGCTACAGTGTCACAGGTATCAGTAGGAGCTTGTCGGAGCCGGGCGCTCGGAATATTCTGAGCTCGGTACAGTCACAGTGCCCTGGGTTGCTGTACTGAGCTTTCATGGCCTGTGATTGGCTCAGTGACGGCATCCACGGGCCTAGAAGCAGGGTGGGATTCCCTAGCCATGTCGACGAACCAAGGTTCTTGAAACTCTCACTCTGCCATTGCATGTTCCCTGTGTTTCGTTATTTCCCATGCTATTAAACATCACGCAACAATGAATAACTTCGGGGTCATCGAGCTCGCCAGTGCAAAAACGACTTCGGCGCCGGGCTGGGCCTATGTCCCCGATAATACCATCAGTCGTTCGACTGTACCGACCAACAGGAAACGCGCTAGAAATGTTCCTGGACTTACATACAGCGATTTGACAGCCCGACAAGATAATAAGATTCGAAAGGAAGTTGAGGCTTTGGACAAAGATGGCGGAAAGGATAATACGATACCGTTGCCTGTGAAAAGTGGAAGAGGTATGCCCAATGGTTAACGTGCTGTTGCTCTGATCGATGTCTAATATTCGACAGCCCAAGGGAAACATACACCCAACGTTCGAAAGATCCTACAATCGCAGAAAACCTTCGGAAACCATCTGGACGATTTTCTCGCAATGCAAGCTCTCGCCGAGTCCAATCCTGCGGTCTCTCGCGCATCCGGCGCAAACAACAAGCGTCCCTCTATTGCCCGAAAAGACGCCCCTGCATCCTCCAAGCCAACCCAAGACGAGGACACAACGATGGCCGACGCGAACCTTCCGCCTGTTCTACCTGAATCCTCGAGACCCCCGCCAGCGACTCATCCGGGCGACAATAACCCATTGCTTGTTTCGCGCGTGCCTGAGATGCCATCAGACGAGGAACTGCGCAAGCTACTTGCGCACCCTCCACTCAACTATGGCGAAGCGACAGGCACCAGGGACACGAAATACCCCGTCAGATCGTTCTGCGAGGTTTGCGGATACTGGGGACGAGTGCGCTGTATGAAGTGCGGTACCAGGGTCTGCGCATTGGATTGTTTAGAGGCGCATAAGGAAGAATGTGTCACACGATATGGACTATGAGTAGTATTTGCATTCTGTCCTCTAAAATCTGTTGTTTTGTCCCGGGTTTATGGCATTTATAGATATTGCGGCAAGGCGTTATGGATTATTGGGTTAGCAACTGGTCTGATACCCCTGGGTTTAGGAGATGCTTGTTCCGGATGAGTCAGGTTTGCGACTCCGGAGTATCGATACTTTGAAACAATATCAATTATGAGTTCAGTTACATGCATTGGGCTTGACTCTGCCATCCATGCGCCTGTCGTGCCAGTGAGCGTCGTGGCGGGTCTGGTTATAGATCAATAGCAACAATGTTGCTAAAGCAAAGATAATTTCTCAGAATTTACCCAATGATGATGGAAGGATTCTTGATCTGGTGTTATAAGATTCTTCCAATACTAGGTAAGGTAAATTGGAACTGGAAACCTTTCTGAGGTCATGTTGCCGGCGGGTACCAAAATCTTAGTGCTCTCCCATCCCATCGGGCTGCTGGCAGTGACTCAAGTCCAACCCCACCTTCGCGTTTAATGCCCCTTGTGCCCCGCCATCGATAGTCCAAGACCACTTTCAAGACTGCAACTCTCCCACCAAATCTTCAACATCAGTGCGAGGTTCTCAACATGTCGTCCGATCAAGCTGATGCCGCAAAGGCGGCCGAGGGTGCTACTGAGCAGAGCCTGCCTTCTCGCCCTGCCAAGCAGCCCAAAGAGAAGCAACCCAAGGACAAGTCTGCCAAGGGTGGAAAGTCTTCCGGCCTCGAGGTTTGTGCCCCTCCCTTGGTCGCGATGCATTGCACATTATCATGCCCGGTTCCGAGAAAATCTAACGCTTCTTATAGATGTCCGAGCCGCCGCAATTCATTCAGCATCGACTTGACATTTTCGACAAGATTAAGGCCCGCCAGGACGCCGAAATCGCTGGTGCGTAATGCAATTCACCTGCACTTGCAACCCGCGAGCCGACTCGACTAACAAGACAAACAGCGAAGCCTCGCGAGGAGATCATCATCTCGCTCCCTAATGGCAAGGAGGAGAAGGGTACCTCATGGGAGACCACTCCCGGCGCTGTTGCCAGGAACATCTCCAAGTCGCTGTTCGAGCGCACCGTCATTTCTCGAGTTGACGGTGAGCTGTGGGATCTGACTCGACCCCTCGAGAAGAGCTGCAAGGTCGAATTCCTTGACTTTGACCATACCGAAGGAAAGAAGGTCTTCTGGCATTCGTCCGCCCATATTCTCGGAGAGGCTGCCGAGCGACGCTTCGGATGCTACCTCTGCAACGGTCCTCCTACAGAGGATCCTCCTGGATTCTACTACGATATGGCCAACATGGGAGAGTACGTTGTGTGTTTGTGCCTGGACGTTGTTTGTATGCTAACAAGTCCACAGCCAATCTGTCACTGAAGAGGACAAGAAGGCTCTCGAGCAACTTTCCAACAGCATCGTCAAGCAGAAGCAGCCTTTCGAGCGTCTCGAAATGACCAAGGAGGAACTTCTTGAGATGTTCAACTACAGCGAATACAAGAAGTATTTCATCCAACAGCGAGTCCCCGATGGCACCAAGAGTACTGTCTACAGATGTGGTCCCCTTATCGATTTGTGCCGAGGACCCCACGTTCCTACCACCGGTAACATCAAGGCCTTTTCTGTTCTGAAGGTATGCGACGCGGAACTTCGCAAGTTGGATAAAAAGCTGACATATTAAAGAACTCGGCTGCCTACTGGCTTGGTGACAGCAAGAACGAGTCCGTACAGCGTATTGCCGGTGTATCTTTCCCCGACAAGAAGGCTCTCGAGGAATACAAACACTTCCTGGCCGAGGCCGCCAAGCGCAACCACCGAAAGATCGGTCAAGACCAAAAGCTTTTCTTCTTCGACGAAGCATCTCCTGGGTCTGCTTTCTTCTTGCCTCACGGTGCCCGTATTTACAATGCCTTGATGGAACTCATCAAGGGCGAATACCAAAAACGAGACTTCGATGAAGTGATGTCTCCCAACATGTACAAGGCCGACTTATGGAAAACCTCCGGCCACTGGGGCCATTATGAGGAGAACATGTTCACTTTTGAGGTTGAGAAGGAGAAGTTTGGTCTGAAACCCATGAACTGCCCCGGCCATTGCAAGATCTTTGCCCATTCCGACATCACATATAAGGACCTGCCCTGGAGGATGGCCGATTTCGGTACCCTGCACCGAAATGAGTTCTCAGGAGGTAGGAATTCGTATATTCTATTAGTAGTACTTATTTGCTAATCTCCAAATTAGCGCTGTCAGGTCTGACCCGGGTCCGTCGTTTCCAGCAGGACGACGCTCATATTTTCTGCACCGTTGATCAAGTAAGTCACCTGCCGTCGATTGAATATGGGTTCTACTGACACAGAATAGATCCGAGAAGAAATTGAGTCCGCGTTCGACTTCTTGAGCAGTGTTTACGGAATCTTTGGTTTCACCTTCAAGCTCAAGCTTTCTACTCGACCCGAAAAGTACGTTGGTGATATTGCTACCTGGGATCTTGCCGAGAAGAAACTCGAGGAGGCCCTTGAGGCATTTGCCGAGAGCACCGGCGCCAAATGGGAGTTCAACCCTGGTGATGGTGCCTTCTACGGCCCTAAGATCGATATCGCCCTGTTTGATGCCTTGAAGCGTGAGCACCAGTGCGGCACCATGCAGCTCGACTTCAACCTACCTCGACGATTCAAGCTTCGATACGTAGCCAACAAGGGAGAGACTGGAGTCAGTGACGGTAGCAACCCCGAGGAGGACCTTCCTGCCGGATATGCACGCCCCGTCATGATTCACCGAGCCGTGCTGGGCAGTTTCGAGCGAATGTTTGGTATTCTGACTGAGCACTTTGGCGGAAAGTGGCCATTCTGGCTCAGCCCCCGACAAGTCTTGGTTGTGCCTGTTATGCCGGCTGCCAATGACTATGCCCAGGAGGTCCAGCAGATCTTCAAGGCCAAGGGATTGTACAGTGATGTGGACCTGAGCAGCAACACCTTCCAAAAGAAGATCCGTACTGGTCAACTGGAGCAGTACAACTTCATTTTCGGTAAGTTTAGAAGGTCACGCGTCTCGTTGGCAAGTAGCTAATCAAATCACACAGTCGTCGGTGCTGAGGAGAAGGAGTCACGCACTCTCAACATCCGTAACCGAGACGACCAGGCCACCCAATCTAAGGGTGAGCTGGTTGCTATCGACGATGCTCTTGAGAAGCTGGTGCAGCTCAAGGACTCTAAAGGTCTTGTGAACAAGCTGTAAAGAGATGTGATAGGTTTGGCGGTACGGAAACGGCGCGTAAGGAGGGTGAGGCTAAAAGCAGAGGGCATATGAATTTACAATGAAATGAGACATGTTGGATGAGTGACGTGCACGGGAACCAGCATAGTCGTATGGGATCAAGACAGAAGTAAGTAGCGGTCAATAAAGAAAAGAAACGCCCATGGCAAGACACACGAATGACTGGCCTCTACGAGCTGTGAGATCGGCTCAGGCTAGAGAACGGGACTGTCAGTGAATGTGACAAGCATGATCGGGGGTAATCAAGAGCGGCAACGTGCATTAGATGATGCCGGGCCGGCAAAGGACTCGACTCGGTCAATGGGGGATTGCAAGCAAATGGGGAAAAAGGCTATTTGGCTGCATCGTGATTGAGTCAATATTGTATCAAAGGCGAGACGGATCACAAAGGTCAATATTAGGCTATGCAAGTGGAAGATCCACCACGACAACAATTCCAGCCTCGAGACAAGAAGAGGAAACAAGGCGAGGGAAATCGATAACAGTCAATCAGAGCCGC
Source organism: Fusarium chlamydosporum (assembly GCA_014898915.1). NCBI lineage: Eukaryota > Fungi > Ascomycota > Sordariomycetes > Hypocreales > Nectriaceae > Fusarium > Fusarium chlamydosporum. Next base: position 136,185 of record JAAVUD010000132.1, read on the forward strand.
AGGAACCGGGCAGGTTGGAAGGCTGAGCAGCCCCCTGATTCGAGTTGCGGCGCTTCTTTTGCTTCAGTGTGTAACATGACAGCTGAGATTTGATGAGGAAGAACCAGACAAAAGGCCGCCTCTAAGAGGCCACTGCCCGGTGTGCGGATTTAAGAGGGTTTTCTTTAGCTGTGGACACGGGATGAAACGAGATGAGCTGCCAGACGTTGCTTTTTTCGTGATTTGGCAAATGGGAGGAGGGCATCCGGACAATATCCTGAGTTTCACGGTGTAGAGGATATACTTGCTTGCCAAGTCGGGGTATTGTACAGAGTAGCATGTTTGGACAAGAGTGACTTGCAGTGGAAATGTGTACTGTGCATATTATTGAGTCATGGGATGTGATGTATCTATTCTTGCACCTCAAGTTTGCTCAGTCTTGTCATAACAAACAAGATCTGGAATGTCTTTGGTTTGGTTTGTTAGCAAAACCGAGCCCCGAGCAAAGTGACAGGAGGTCTCTGTTCCTCAAGTGGAGGCCAACCTCCGTCTAATTCGCTGGCGAGAAATGGCGTACAAGATGATGTATCATTTCCGAAGAGAAAAAGCAAAGAGAAAACCCGCGGAGCCGGTGAAGTGACAAGAGAAGAAGAAGAAAAAAAGACCGTGTGGACCAAAATACGCAGATGCAGGCAAAAATTAAAATATAAAAAAACAGGCCCGTTTAGGGTCGAGTGAAGGGAGGAGAGAAAAGAAGAGGCGGCGCGTCTAAACCGAGTCACGAGGCAGGTTTGTGATGTATCAACTTTACATGCCAGCCAGCCAGCGGCTTCAAGAGTAGAGTGAAGTCGTTAGCAGCATACAATTGAACGAGGTATTGCCGGAGAATGAGGCTTGAAAGAGTAAGGGGGTAGTTGTGGATGATGATCATGACAACAGATAAGATTGGATCGCGATGTTTATCGTACAGTACAGTCAGTAGCCAAGTGGACTAAGCATTGGTAGCGGCAGAGCAAAATACCGTACCTACCCTACCAAAAGCACACGGAGACCGTTGCTCCGATTGCATAGGAAGTATAGTAGCCAACACGAGTCAGTGTTTGTTGTCATGTTTCCTTTCCCTTTTGCCTTTTTTTTGTGTCGAGTGTTGGAGTTGAGGAAAAAAGTGACAGATGGTATCCATTCTCAAAGAGACTTGAGCTGCATCTTGAACCACGACGGGTAAAGGCTGGCTCGCCACATAGACGATAGATTGCCTTTTCAGTCAGCTCAGGCCAGATCGGATCCGCTTGCAACTCTGCAATGCTGTACTGTACAACTGCACAGTACAGAACCGCGCCCAAATCTGCTTGTCCTTGTTTCTGCTCCGCCCTACCGGAGAGGAGTCGGGTCTCTGTGCTACGTCAAGCATTTCCCTTCCCACTGTTGCGTTCCAGGTTCGTGGGATTGTACTGTAGTATTAGTGGTGCATCCCGTGGGGGGGTCTTGAGGTTTGGTGGGTAAGACAAGAAGGACATGAGACAAGACCAGTGAAGTGAGCTTGTCTACCAGTCAGGCTGTGAGTAAGCTGCCCCCGTTATTGTACTTTCTGCAATACCGTAGTGTATCGAGCAGTGCGGTACATAATCTGTAGGTATGGAGTCTAATCAAGCAAAATGTTGCATCCTGTCAGGTCTGGTGATAACCTGGCACTGCAACGGTCTGTCCTGTTAGTCAAGGCCAATGTCGCAAGCCCTGCGTAAAGCTAAAGATTGAAGCTAAGCCAAGGCAGGATAATACAACAGATGACAAGTAAAAACGAGTGGAGGCCCCAAGCAAGAGGGTAATGTTTTGGCTTAGTAGTGGACTGTGTGTGTGTGTGTGTTTGGTTTGAGACAAGCACGATCAAGTACCTACGCAGCAGAAGGCCTCAAATTTTCCTATCACAACTCAATTGACCAAGTCAAGACCGACCGGTCAAGAAGTAATTGCTGCACAATGTCTCAAATGGAAGGTGGCCCCATGTCTGCCATTTGTTGTCTTGTAGATAATATCTCCCTAAGCAGTCTACAGCCATATACTCAAGATACTAGGTACATATATGCACGACTTACTACGTAGTACCTAGTCTATACTACTATCGCGGGAGGGGACCATTTCTGGAGATATATAGGTAACAAATTAAACCTAACCCGCGACGGTAGGTACGATAATGCGGTTTAGCTTACCTCGTGGCAATAGACAGGCACTTGTCGAAATATCTTGTTGAATTTCTTTCTCTCTTCCGCCTGATATTCTTTGGGCTAGGGCCAGTTACGCAGCACATCGTATGGGTTCTATCACAGTCATCCATGGTTTCACAACTGCTGTGTAACAGCGGGGGATCTCAAAGGAATCCAGGTTTGCGAGAGAATATGCGCCAGGCTGGGGTAACACGAGAAGCAGGCTGCGGTTTGTATCTGTAGGTCGTGTCATCTTTCTATTATTACCGCTGATAAGTTGGGCAAGGTAAGGTAAGAAAAACCCTCCTGATGGGGATTCTGGGGCATTTAGTTGGATCTGCAGGTCGCTCGGTGTGGACGGTTGTTGCAGATGCGTTGTCGTACATGATCACTTTGGAGTCATGTGCATGAGGCTTTGATGATCTTCTGCTGTCATATCATATAGAACGTATCAAACAAGGCATTAATTTGAAGTGAGCGAGCAGAGAAGACCAAGATACTATCAAATCAAGATCGGTTGATGAATGCTTGTCCGAGGTTCAAGTGAGGTGTTATGTTGGTCTCAATATTGGTGGAGAGGTCCTTGTATGTCTGCATGCATCTCTCAATCGGGAATCTCGTTGCTGGGATGGGATCTCGGACAGAAGAAGCGTCCAGGGATGACGATGGAGGGCGGGGCAAGGCAAGGTAAGGCGTGAAAGTGAGCCAGACCAGACCAGACCAAAGACCGAGCAGAGCAGAGCAGGGCAAGATAGAGCTGTAAAGAGTTGATGGATACGGATGGTTATTCTGTGCATGATGCATCAATGGCATGCCGCTATTGTATTGGGGTATTAGATACCGTACATGCCAATACTCGGTAGAATTCATTGCATGCATAAGGTAAGGTACCTTTACTACCAACCTAGGTACTAGGTACCTAAGGTAGGTAGGTAGTTAGCTGACTGCTCAGCTAGACAGGCAGGTAGGCTATCCATTAAATGAAAGACAGGGGCTTCGGAATTAACAAGGTCCTGCGAGTTTATCAAATGTCAACATGATCTTATTTGTATCTAGGGAAGAGTACCTATGGGTATAGGGCTCGACCTAGGTACTATATCTATTCATTTCGGTACTGGATAAAGTAGATATCTCGTTATAGGCCTGCCTTCACAATTTGGTACAAGTAACTCACTCCTTCTGATCTGGTGCCGTTCGCCAACCCGCCAACCCGCTCCCGCCGTTCAGATCGAGCCCGTCACTAGCGCCCGTCTAGGCTTAGTTAGGTCAGTCGGTGTCGTCCCTCCCTGTAGTTACTCTTTACCTACTGTACTAATGTATACAGCAGTGGAGTGGCCCCCAACTGTCGATAACAAGTCCGTCGAGTCAGCCATTGTTATATATCCCAATACGTTGTATATACTCTACACTATTCAAGTGTCAAGTAAACATACCATCTCACTAAAAATAAAATAAAAAGCAATTTCTAGCACGCATGTTAAAACATTCTCGGCTGCCAGTTTTTAAAGCTACATTACCTCCTGACCTACCCGCTAACAATTAGTCTACGACTCAAATCATTTCTCCATCGTAGGTGGCCCTGGCCTGGCCTCTCCTTACAGTCCCTCCTCTACCTACGTATGTACAGTACATATCTAATACCTAGAACCCATGCCTACCTACCTATGGGTCCTTCCTTACCAGTTTCCCAACTCCGTCTGTGCCGTGCCTACCTTATTAGTAACTATCTTACTTGACCAGTAACTCTCCACATTGATTACTAGGTACTAAGGTACTTTGCACCTTCCATACTGCGCTGCACTGTATCTTGCCATTATCATCCTCCTCCTCCTCATCCCATCACCGTTTGTAAGAAAATGAGGCGCCATTGGCTTCAGCTGAATGGAAGGTTTGCTCATAAAGTAAACATGGCTAAAGGCTGAAACAAGCCATCCCAAGCACTGCCTGTACATGCTGGATGTCCTCTTCCATGGTACCTGTTTTGATAGCCGCGGGGTTTCCCGGAGTTTATCTCTCCGTACCTACCTAAATGCGGGCAACCTTTTTAGGCGTCTGTCTCTTCTACTGTAGGTACCTACCTTGCCTACCTACTTTTATTGTGGCTACTATACAAGGTCTTAGTCCCTTAGTGAGTCATTAGCTCACCCTCTAACATTAGTAGGTTCACGCGCTGTCGAGTTTCATCATCTATCATGTCGACCTCGAGCTTCTCATATTCGACAAAACTATACCACATTCCCCTCCCTCCCCTCGTTCGCTCCTCACTTCCCATCGCATGATTTTGGCTCTCACTCTCACTCTTGACTTTTGACTCTGCTTCGCCGCACCCTAGTCGACCCTTGCTTCAGACCTTCTTCTTCTTTGCTTCCTCTGGGTCATCATCTTTTCTATAATACTACCACGCATACCCTGTCCCGCGCACCCTTGCTGTCATTACGTCTTGATACAGTATACCGCCCGCATGGATACCTACTAGGTAGTCGACATATCGGTACCTGATCACAACTACCTGGCGAACAGAGTACATAACCTCCAAACCGCCCAGTTTTATACAGTAATACTCTACGCACAATCTGACACGATATCCGCGCCTCGGATTCACCTACCAACCAACCGTTGACGCCAATAACAAACTGCTTAACGCGCTACTGTACAATATCTTGTCTAGTCTAGTCTAGTCTAATTCACTGCAGTCCACCACGATCTGCAGCCCACTTCGACTGTCTCTACCGTCGCCGCTCTTGAATAGCCTGGACCACCCCTCCCTCCATCGCCATCGACTTAAGATCAGAGACAACTGTCTCGTTATCAAAAAGCAACGACTGCCAATCTGCTAGACCGCCAGCACGCCTCTAGCACGCGAGCGAATCCAAGCCTCTCTGCCCTCTTCAGCCCCCTTTCAATTCTTGACCATACCATATGCAGAAGCCTTCTGCCACCCCATCAAGGGCTATACCACTGTAGAAAAACTTCGGCTTTCCCCTACCTACTTCGCCAGGCTGATCCTTGGTCTCACGATGCGCCGAGCCGCCCTTAATAAGTCTAAGAACCGCCCACTCGACCTTCCTCCGCCAGTTGTAAATCCAACGTCACCGATTGCTGATCGGTCTGTGAATGTTGTCGAGGCGCTCCGGTGGGATGAGCCCTTTCAGACAGATCACCGTCAATTTGTCAATACCGTCACTGTCAACCACGCCGCTCACGATATCGAAACACATCCACAGCCTCATACCAGCCAGCCCCAGCACAATTCCGCTCTCAGCTCCATTCCTGAGCAGTCTCATACCGTTACGGAACCTGTGATCGATTCTCCCATGACAGATGCGCTCCGCGCCGAAGTCGACGCCATCTCCGCCATCGCCGCCACCAATGCGACTTGTTTCGCTGTAGGGACCACCGATCCTACAACCTTTACCGCCGACGGGTTCCTACATCAAAACAAGCACGATCAATTAACCTCAAACACATACACTCATGCGTACAATTCCGAATCAGAAACCCCCGAACCCGATTCAAATTCCGATTCCGACTTATACCGAGATCAAAACCAGGAGGAAGACGACACTGACCTTGACTCGGAAGCTTCTATCGATGCGCCTCAAGTAGAAGATCCTTGGATATCCCCTACACATTCCAACTTATACCCTGACTATACTCCACACTATCATAACCTTGACTATGTTGAGATGAGTGATAGCGAAGGAGGAGCCCCTTTAAACGACGATACTTTCACCGAATCCCATCAACACCAAACAAATAATCAGCATAACCTACCCGAAGAGGACGATGACGGAACAGCCCTTGTCACAGGCACAGTCAATCATATCTCCCAATTTTCTCTGCCCTCATCCACCATGGCCGATCCCGATCCCGATATAATCATGGACGCCGTTCAACCGCCAGCACCATGGCACGTTATACCTAGTGATAACCCAACGGAGCCTCCTCAGACTCCTGAGCAGATGATCCCAATTGGGTTTCCATTCATCAGTAATCCTAACCCGGCTATGTTTGGGTCTGAAAACTTGGGCTTAGTTGATTTTCTGAGGCATTGGGCATATCAGGCGCGTTTCTCTTCTTCGTCACTTGCACCACGACTGAACGCACCTTGTCCGGAAGACATCCGCCGTCAAGCACATGAAACTCCCCATGAGATCCGTTACGATGACCTGCTTGGCGATCGTTGTGACATGCAGGGCTTGGATTGGGATTCCATGAATACCACTCGGAGATATGCGCGTCAGAGACGCAACGACACTTTCAAGAATTATGTTAACAAAGAGGGCTCAGATAGGTGGAGCGTAAGTAACTTCTTCCGAGGGGTTTTTCTTTGTTCAACAGCTAACCCGTGTTCTAGCCTCACATGGTCGATGTGGACATCCCCGCATCTGAAAGTTTTATGAGATTCAAGAGATATCTTGTTCGCCAGGATGTCTACCTCGCTCATTTTCAGCTTCGTAGTGTCTTGGCGTGTCCATCAATGTCGCAAGTCTATTATCCCTGTGGTGAAGGGGTCAACCGAATCAATCTTGCTTCGGGACAAACAGAAATTGCTCTTCACAATAACCATATAACTGGCCTCGGTGCTCTTATTTCTACCCTCGACGCAAATCATGGTGCCATGTTTGCAGGGACCTTCAACGGCGAATACTACCTCAAAAGCTTGGACTCCAACGACAAGAAGGATTACTCCGAAGGGACCATTACTGAACACATAGGAGGCATCACCAATCACGTTCAAATCTACAAGCCTCGTCAGTCTTCCGGGCCTATTGCCGCCATCTCGAGCAACGACCATGGATTTCGTCTTCTGGATCTCAACACACAGCAATTTGTGATGCAGAGCAGGTATCAATTCCCGCTTAACTGCTCACGTATTTCCCCTGATGGCCGACTAAGGGTCATGGTTGGGGACGACTTCAAAGTTCTCATCACGGATGCTAATACTGGTGAGATCCAGCAGGAGCTATCTGGACATCGTGATTATGGCTTTGCTTGCGATTGGTCTGACGATGGCTGGACAATAGCCACTGGCTTCCAGGACAAAGGTGTTAAGATTTGGGATGCTCGTCGTTGGTGTGATTCAAGTGGGGTGAGTACCCCTCTATGCACTATCAGGTCTGAGATGGCAGGAGTGAGAAATCTGCGATTTTCTCCAGTGGGCAGCGGGGAAAGAGTGCTTGTCGCTGCTGAGGAGGCTGATTATGTCAACATCATCAATGCCCAAACATTTGGCAAGAAGCAGACCGTCGACATTTTCGGTGAAATTGGTGGTGTTGCCTTCACAAATGATGGACAAGATCTGAACGTGCTTGTCAGCGACCGAGATCGTGGTGGTCTACTTCAACTCGAACGATCTGGCGTTGGACCTGAACCTTACTTTCGCAATTCATGGCGCCGCTATCACGATCATGCAACAGATCAATGGCGCTATCGAAGCGACGAATATTCACACCTTGGTGAACCTTGCCAACGCAGACCTATATCAACAGACGCTTTGCCCATCTTCTAAAACGCCATGCCCTCTTTTTTCTTGACCTTGACACTCATGTCTTGTGTCTTTAGTTCAGGTTTATCGTTGCATTCATTCGACCTCGGTATTCGCTCCCATTTGTCTGGAGCACTCTTTTTCTATTAGCATTATACCCCTTTTCTTATTACTTCGTCCATCTGTCGTGCCACATTTATATATAGGCAAAGATGGTTCACTCAAGGGGACAAACAATATAGCCCCTCAGCTATAAAGCTGTTCATCGTGCTATTATGTCACGATTTCTTCATCTTCATTTTGGCTTTATATCTGGGGTCTAGCGGCAGGGCCAGTTGTTTTAGGAAGATTTTAGATTCAAGCACGTTGGCATCAGGAATATAATCTGCTTTCTTGGGGTCACATGCATACTATAGAGTGGGCATTAGGTCTTGGTTTCATTGCATGGCTGGTTGGGAAAATCGGGATCCGTGGACAAATCCGCAGATATCATGGACAAACAGAGTACAGTTGAGTATTCTACGGTTTGGATATGGATAGAAGTGCCAGTAATGCAGATCAATCATATCAACATCCACACAAACGTTCTGAATACTCATAGGGAGTATTATCTCGCCTTAATTGTTAGTAGATTTGTGCTGGCGCATAGATCACGCCTCGTGTGCAAATTTGAGACATACATAAATATCGTCAAAGAAACAGGTGGTGGCTGAAAATCGATCAAGACAAGCTCCGAGACATGAAGGTTTCACATCATTCCGAATCTGCCATGATCGGTTCCTTCACTGCTTGACCGCTATAATGCGTGAACTGTTGTCTCTTCTCCCTTTCCTTGTCTCTTTTCGTTTTTCGTGCCATGTCGATCAAGATGCTGAAGATGTAGTTTGACAGAATATACACGAACTACGTATACGGGGTACTATGTCACAGATACACGAAGCTCTTTTCTGGCGACCACTACCGCGTTAACTGGCTCTTTGTTCGGGCTTTTGGCTTACCCAGTCGGTCATGTGTTATTATGAAGTTGACCCTCTACTTCGAATGTGATGGGATAGTGGCTCACTCGCGTAGCCTCCCTTTTGTGCCAAATGTCTGGTCCTTTTCCAAGGCACTGGCTTGCTAAGCCACATCCTCATCTTGATATCAGGCTCCGAATGGTTGGAAGGGGCTGACAGTATGTCTCACTTATACACGCCACTGATGCTCCGGCGCCTCCATGCAGTACTCATCTTGCCTGGTACATCAGGTAGTCGAGTTTCTCTGCATTGTATGACCAGCTAAGTACTACAGCACCTTGACAGATAGCTGTTTAATAACAATGACTACCAGCTCACGGCTGTTATTTAACCATTTTTTTCAGGGTTGCCGTGGGATGCAAGGAGTCATATTGGTTGAAAGACAAGCAGCAGTATTGATCGACGGATTGTACATAATATTGTAAACATAGACCAAATAACAGTCCGGCTATATTGTATATCGCACGTGGAGATCACTCTCCGCCCACAAAAGACATTCGCTTTCTCCTTCGTTCAAGAGCCGTGAAGACACATATACCAAACAGAGCTACCGCGAAGAGCACACATCGAGTAGGAACAAACAGGAGTTCATATGTCAAATAAATATTAGATTAGATATAAGTTTCATCAAAAAGGTCGTCCTCAACCACCAGCCGTGTCCATTTCTCTCTATTCGTTACGCTTGCTATAGCGTGAAGTTGCATTGCCCCCTTAGGCAGATGTTTTGAGATGTGCCGAGAGGGAAAGACTGTTGGTCTTTCGACCCCCCTCGTCGAGGCTCTTGTGGAATATCGCGGGTGATTGAATCTGTCACTGGATGATGGCGAGAAGTAGAAGAGGGCTGCGAAGGGAGGAGTGAATGGCCAGGCGGCGTTGGTCATGGATTGATTATATACAACATTTCAACATGTTCCAAAAGTTGAATCGTACAAAGAACGCTTTGGTATGCCACATTCAAAACTGATTATCTTCCAAGGGTGCTTAGTAGCTACCACCGACGAAGGAAGACTTGCAACCCCAGCTTCGCTCACAGTTGCAAGAACCGGGCTCCTTCCAGAGGTCATCCTCGAAGGAGAAGAAGACGGTCTTGTCACCACAGGTGTCACGGATGGACTTGATAGCCTCGGCCTGCTCCTTCTTACCGGGGCAAGCAGAACCGTTGCACTCGCCAGCCGAAGGCCAGCCACACTCCAGGTTGATGACATCGTTACCCTTGCAGATACCGGCCAGGAGCTCGAGCTGGCCCTGAACAAACTCACCAGCAGTCGAGGGGGTGACCTCGGCGTTGAAGTAAGGGTGGATGTTGGCACCAGTGACGTCGACAACATCGCAGATAGCACCCTTGACATCCTCTCGCTGCCAGATGTTGAGGGTCTCAGCGATGGTGTAAGGGCCGGTGTAGCCAGAGCACTTCTCCTTGACAACGGTGATGAGGTCGGCGAGCTCCTGGGGAGAGCAGAAGTTGTTCATGATGGCCTCGTTGCCGACGGTGAAGAGCTTGACCTGATCCCACTGAGCCCACTTGGCGAGGGCGTCGACTTGTGTCTTGATCTCGGGGGTCTCGTAGGTGCAGCCAGACGCCTTGACGAAGACACCAACAATCATGTCAATGCCGTACTTCTTGCAAGCAGGAGCGACGGTCTCGAGGGTGTCGCAGTCGGTGGAGTAGGATCGAATGATCTGGAAGCCAGCCTCCTTCAGAGAGGCAATGTCCTTGTCGACCTGGTCGCCAGACTTACACTTGCCGGTGGAGGACACGTAAGGAGTGTATGTGATACCGTAGTGGTCGTTTCCGCCCTTCAGGTTACCAGGGCTGGAGGGCTTCTTAGGAGCCTTGGGCTTGGGAGCCTCGGAGGGCTTCTCGGTAGCGGGCTTAGTGGAGGCAGGAGTCTCAGGGGCAGAGTAGACGGGCTTAGTCTCCTTGGGAGGTTGAGGCTTGGGAGCCTCGGGGACCTTGCTGGGAACCTCGTAGGCAGGGGCAGTAGGCTTCTCCTCCTTGGTGGGCTCGGGCTTAGGCTTAGGGGCCTCGTAGACGGGCTTGGTCTCCTTGGGAGGCTGAGGCTTGGGAGCCTCAGGAGCCTTGGTGGTGGCGGGAACACCGGACTGAGAGTAGGGGCAGACGTAGACGAAGTCGGTCTCAGTAACGGTGATGACCTGCTCGGGAGCAGTGTAGGTACCAGGGACGTAGGTAGTGGGGACGGGGTAAACAATTACGGTTTCCTCCTCACAGGTCTTGGTGATAGGAGCAATGGTGTAAGTACCGGCGGAGGGGCAGACGTAGGTGGTGGTCTCGATAACGCTGGTAACGACACCTTCGTGCTCAGTCTCCTTGGCGTAGGGGCAGGTGACGGTAGTAGCAGTCTCGACAATGGTGGTGACGCCGCCCATAGTGTGAGTTCCGGCAGGAACCTTGGTGGTCTCGCCAACGCAGACAGTGGTAGACTCGGTCACAGTCATGGTGGTGGCGGGAAAGGTGTAAGTGCCGGGAGTAGGGCACTTGTACTCCTCGGGGGTGGGGATGGGGACAACGACCTTGGTGGTGGTGGGAACAACAGGCTTGGGAGCCTCGGTGGTAGGAGCCTCATAAGCAGTGGTAGGCTTGGGCTTAGCAGCCTCCTGGGTGGTAATGGCCTGCTGAGTAGGCTTGGGAGGCGAAGGAGGGTTGGGCACAACTATTTCACCAGTCAGTACATCTCTACAAACAACATGTTAAGGAATGCATACGAGTAGGCTCGCCATAGTAAGTGCTCCAGATAGTGGTGCAGCCGGGAACACAAACCTCTCCACCACGACGGAACATCTCGTGAGCACGTCGGTGGTGAGGGTAAGCAGCGTGGGCGCCAGTGGCCAGGGCCGCAACGGCAGCAGCGGCAATTCCTCCCTTCATCTTGATGACAAGGTCCGAATTTGAAGAACTTAAAACAAGTTGGATTGTAGTTGGTAAAAGGAAACGAATGCCCGCTGAAAGAGTGAAGCGGTAATAAGGATATACGGAAACGAAAGGACGAAAGCGAAAATTAACAAGGTGCTCTCTAGATTCGCGAAGGATAGAACCGTGAGGGAAAGGAAAACCAAAGGAAAAAAGCAGGAAAAGAGCGGCGTATTAAAGAAGATCATTTATGGGCATGTCAATGTTCCTTCAGCCGGCCAGCGACCTGGTCTGCTGGTCCTTGGCTGCAGTGCCCAGACACCCATTGCATTAACACAAGATGACCTAACCGAGAAAAGTGGTTTTGATGGTACCTGAGACGATGCAAGATATCGGCGCCAAAAGCCAAAAACTCAGGTACCCGTCTGCCCCATGCACTGTTCCCTGTGTCTTTTGGGTTGTGGTGCCCTGTGCCTCATGAAATGAGCTGGGGTTGCCAGTTGCCTAGTCCCGAAACTGGACAACCGTTGGTGCAATGCCGAGCATCATTACCATGACAGTTCGAGAACCCCCAGTTTCTGGCCAGGATTTCTGGACGAAAAGGAGAACGATGTGGAGCACGGGGCACGATGCAATCTCGTGGTTTGGACCGGCTCCAGGGGCTTTTGCTCACGTTGTCGATGCCATATCTCTTTTGTCGAATAAGGTCGTTATCTTGTTGAGGAGCTGAATGGGTTCAAGCCAATCAGGGAACGAAAGAGGTTACCTTTGCTGAAGGGTCCTGCTATGAAGCGATATTATCTCAAGAACGAGGCTCCTTTGCCCACTGGTTGGTCACTTGACTGCAACCAGGGGATTTGAGATGAGAAGACCTCGATTAATAATGGGTGATTGTTGAAAGACCCGCTGGGAGATGGATATTCCAAGATATCCTCTTTTTCATTTTGTTGTTGTTGTTGTTGTTGTTGTTGTTGTTGTTGTTGTTGTTGTTGTTGTTGTTGTTGTTGTTGTTGTTGTTGTTGTTGTTGTCTCCGACAGTTCCTTCTGCTGCCTTGATTTGTTCGGCGAGTACCGCTTTGACTTTACAGGTTGTACGGAAAGTTCCATCTATATAATGATCCTCATATAAATCGTCTCTTTGGGGTTTCATGATCCCTTGGGATCAATCGGTTCGTCGGCGAGTGGGGTCGAGACATTGTTCCTGCATATGCCAGAGTCCTCACAGTCCCCCCAATTTGCCTTAGCGGGTGTGGCTTTGCGCTTGGGAGACCTTCCAGGGATTATTAGTGACGTGCAGCGACTTTTGCCCACCAGTTATGGCTTAATTAGCGGGCGATGTCATATTATCGCCTGGCTAGCCTGGGTCAGTTCAGGACAGTTGGCTTCGCAAGCCACCCCCGAAGCACAACACACAGCGTGCAGTCTGTTTTCCGCCATTTGCGGGGATTTAACTCGATGAGTTAGACCGGCCAAGCTGGGGCAAAAGCTTGTCAGCCGGGTCTTTGCGCTGGCTGGCCGAAACAGCTAAGCCTAGACCTAATATCGTGTAGTAATAACATGATCCTTGAATCCTAGGCTTAGATTGCGTTTCGTATTTATCGTCACATTGCATGGTTTGCTCAACTTTCCAGAAGCCATGGGATTCTGCAAGCTTCTCGCAACAACATCATGGATATAGCAATCCAGAACGCCGAGACCATCGCTTTGACCGACAACCGTTTTCATGCCCTGGCCTCCTTACTACAGTACTGTGCTGCGCTGCTCTTTGCCGAAACTATGAGCCAATAAGCAACCGGCCTGGGTTGGATGATTGCAGTGTCGATCCTATCGGAATCATCTCGTTGGTAAATGACGAGAACCCCGCGCGCTTCTTGGCTCTGAGCGGTCAGAGTACCTTTCCAATTGGAGAAGGTCTTGATTCGAGACTCTCCTCAAAAGGGGACTACTCCCCGGTGGCTAACCCTTGGCTAAAATCGTTTGTCGACTTGACAAAGATGGCAAACAACCAACGCTGGTTTTCATTTCAATGCCTTGTCGAGCCAAACCCCTTTTGCTGTTGCCGCCGACAAAGTCTAAAAGAGTACATGGCGCATCGCATCTGGGTGGGACAACAGGCTGCATCGCATTGCATGAATTGATCATGATGGTCGTACTGAGCAATTTTTCAGCATGTCATTCGTTGAATTTGAAGGGCAGATATGTTATGTTAACGTGATGCGAAAGATAAAGAAATGTATGACTGATTGACTTCAATTAAAGTGGAAAGAGCTGTGTCATGTGACATCGCGATTATGGAAATCGCCAACACGCAAAGGCAAAATTTTCAGCCTCGCGTCCGCTTCAAGAATTTGAAGGGGCCGTCTTTTTTTCTCGAGGGCCTCTTTAAAAACAATACAGAAATGTTGCGATCATCAAGTCAGTCTTATGTGTGCTGGAGGTGTCTTTCGCACGGCCGTAATGGCTTACGACCCTCACTTTCATCATCTGTGCAGTCTTTGAGTAGAAGACAGGAAGTTCGTCATCTTACCCTGAATACCACTTCGAAAGTACTGTCTTCTAACTAGCGTTCCAGTACTCTACTGCTTCTCAGGACGAGAATCGTCCTCAAAGGACATATGGACAATCCCATATTCCTACTTCAATGCCTCAATCGGCGGCCACTACAGATAAGAGGCCTATTCGAGAGAGACTACGAGACTGGACTGCCATCAATGATCCCGAGAGGGAGGTAACTCATATTGTTCCGGACATGTCATTCTGGTCGCACGTAACCAATAGTGTCACTCGGCCTCAATCCACTGGCTCCTCTGAGTTGGACAACTTTAAGGCGAAATCAGTAGCCATGGTCGATGGCCTCGAGACTATCACCGAGGACGATGTGGAAGTTTCCATTGTTGGGCAAAAGAGCCAATCACCAGGCGATCTTGTTGAAATGAAACAACCCGGCTCACGGACGCCTCTCTTTGGTATCTACTTGGGAAACTTTGGCAACAGGCACCACTTCTATACAAATTCTGGCCGATGGGTCATCAGCATGGGCTTCTCTGCCATATTCTCCGTTTCCAATTTCGTCCCCGCCAGCGATCTAAAACCCATTCTTGACTTGATCCCCGCGAATGCTTCTGCCGACCAGTACGAAGAGTGGCGCAACCAAGAAAAGGGCCCTGGTCGAGACGTTGGGTCTAACTTGATTGCCAAAATGAAAAAGTTCATGGTGGAAGCAGACCAGGCCTACCAAAAAAGCCTCAACAATCTGGACAGGGCCAGATCCTTGGTCTCGGACGGAAAGAGGACCAAGTATCTCAGCTTGTTCGAAGTAGCCGACTTGTTGCTTCCACAATCTCTGAAGCAGGGTAGACATTTCCCCCCTCCTGCGCTGTACGCGGTCCATACAGCTCTCTTGCGTAACGATTTTATTTTCCGACCAGTGAGCCCGTCACCCGACTGTCATCGACAAGACCACCTTTTCGAGATCTTTCCCTACCAGGACTTCATGATGATCAATCGTGTAGCCCTGATGGTCCGGGAATACATTCACATAATGGGAAGGACAGAAGGCAAGATGTCGGAATCAGAGCTCGCAAACACAGCTTTTGGCACTTTTATTATGAGAGTAAGAGAGATTGTTCTTGCCAACCGGGAGAAACGCTCTTGGACTCCACACGGAATTCTCGCCCCTACTTCCGGAGTGACCATTCGAACAACAGACTGGTCTCGGAAGCATGTTGAATTCATTCGTTTTCTGGAATGGTGGGCTAGCTACCATCTGTTCGAGGACTCTTCGCACTTCCATGCGGATGGCTCTCTTTTGCTACGAGCTCTAGATCTGTACGAGGGTGCTCGATTGGATCAAAGTTGCGCCTGGACACTCCTGCAGGAATTAGGCATAATACCTCCCTGGGAGATTCCCTCTCGGTACAAGGTCCGATTTCCTGAAGTCAAGATCCAGAGCGGAGGTGGTCTCATCCGAGAAACCCCAACCAATCTCGAAGATTCAATGCGGCCAGACATTGCAGAGGGTGCCAGAAAAGAGCGGATCAATGACACTGTCTTCTGTATTGATGCTCCTTCTACAATTCTTATTGACGACGGTATCTCTTTGGAACGCACGGAGAAGCCTGATGAGTTCTGGCTTCATATTCATACAGCCGACCCGGCGTCGGGTATCAAACCAAATTCTGAGCTGGGTCGGTTCTTGGAGCTGATCCCCGAGAATATATATCTTCCTGGTCACTTCCAAGCCATGCTTCCCCATGAAATGGGCCTCGATAATTCGGGAGACTACAAGTCCGAGAGCTTGGTGGATCGTTACTCTCTTGCTCAAGGCAGGCCTACCCTCACCTTCAGCGCAAAGGTAAACGAGAATGGAGATTTGCTTGACTACAAGATCGAGCCAGGTACTGTTCACAACGTCAAATACTTGGACCCAGAGGACGTTGCCAGGTTTTGCAATGATCCTCCGCATCCTGTCACGTCTAATCAGACTCTTGTTGTTGGTCAGCTTCCTGACGAGGCAGACGCTCCGCCGAACCGTCTCATGATGTCAGCCAAGGACTTGGACAATAAGAGCAAGGAAGATCTTCTGACACTGCATCGTCTTTCTGGGGCCATTAGAGAGAAACATCTACAGAAGGGAGCATGGCCAATCTTCTTAGGGGGCACTTCTGTCACCGTCAAATTCGGCGATGTGCCCTTGGAGCAAGAGGAAGGCACCAAAGTCTTGCCAGCCGATCCTTACATCAAAGTTAGCCACGACAAGTTCAATGGTGCTTCTGTAGTCAGAAACACCATGGTACTAGCCGGTGAGATTGCTGCTCGATGGTGTCACGATCGTAAAATTCCTGTCCCTTACCGACGAGACGTGCTTTCAAAGAAGAACATGCCTAAGCTCCTCGATTACGCCACTAAGGAGCTCTATCCTCTTCTGTACAAGGGCATCTCGCCATCGACCGCGCAACATCAAGAAATGTCACGCATGACTGGAGGTGTTGAGTTATCTACAGAACCTGGTCCTTTCTTCATGCTCGGCCTTGACATGTACACCAAAGCTACTTCTCCTCTTCGCCGCTTCTCTGATCTCATTGTTCACTGGCAAATTCACGCGGCATTGGCACATGAGCGCAAGATGAAGCGCAGCATAGATGTTGAAGCTGATGGCATGAACGACGTTCTACCCTTCACTAACGAGACACTCCCCAACACGCTTTCCCTGTTGCGCATGAGGGAGAAAATGGCCCGGACTATATCGCGAGGTACCAAAGAGTGGATGCTGATGGCGCTTGTGCGTGCTTGGAAATTTGAAAAGACAGCGCCGAAGCAGCTGTGTTTCACCGTTGATGCCCGTTGGAAGCAAGGCGTGTCCGGTCGGATAGACATGTTTGACCTTTCGGCTAACCTCACCATTGATGGCATTGATGGTCTCGTGCTTGTCAAAGACATCAGAGTGGGGGATAAGTTCGATGTTGAATTGGCCGATATCAATGTTCACTCTCAGCAGATCTTCGTCAAGGCGCTCAAGCATCATCCTAACCCCAATAGCCAGGCAGAGCTACAGGGTACTAGCCAGCCGGCACTCTCCCCGGACTCCCCGGACCCAACCCCGGCCTCGTGAGCTACGCCGCAGGGTCTTTCTCGAACAGTGGCTTTGTTGGGGTAGAAAAGGCTCTAAGCTTGAGCGTCACCGCCTTCAAGGCGACATCGTGTCTTGCGGGATCGTGGGTGAGATTGGCGGTGATTTTTGTCTCACTTGCTGCACTTTGTCCTGTCGACTCTCGGCCTTCATTTTCAACGCCTCAAGACCCCAGCAAGACGCAGCACAGCACTTAGCCGTCGAGTGACGTGGAGTGGCTCATTTCTCCCCCGCATTTTTGCACATCTCATCGTGTCACCCCCTGCGTCAGAAAACATGGGGTTTCCTTCTAGAGGATTGATTGACAGAACCCTGACGTGAGTTCACGAGAGTCATGTGCACTGTGCTGCACAATTACCTATTCTCAGGGGGGGGGCACTGGAACTCAACGGTAGATCCCCCCTTGCCCGATGTACGTCACCTACGTACCTGTATCATACTGTACCATATTGTTTTTACATGTACCAATTCAGATTTGGAAGAGTTTGGTAGGAATACAAAACCACGAGATGTACAGTAGATCATCCAATTATAGCATGACCAATTCCCAAATACTCATCGATGCCAACGTTGCAGGTTGCGAGTGACCATCGTCAGGCATTTCTTTGCTCACTGTAAGACAGTAAGCAATATAACATGCTCGGCTAATAGCCTCACTCACACGACATCATTTGGACCAACCATACCCCTTCTTGCTTTGCAACAGGTTTACATCACCAATTAATCAGTGACAGCAATTGTTTTTATCCGCGGCATTGGCTACAGGATTGTAGGTACATACGTTTGCAATCTGCGGCAATTTGTTAGGGCACGCGGAATGAGGTCACGCGGCCAAAAGAGAACAGACCAGGCCGTGTCCTGTTTCCCCAACAATTTTTAAGACTTGCATTGCATGTCAATTGGCGATCAACATAAACGAAACGCTCATTCGCTCGCGAAGAGCTCTCGCCTGCGCTGGAGATGTGGCGAAATCCTCCAACGGCGGCCTATAAACCACGAGCTAGAAAAATCAAGGGCCTGAATGATCAGCAAGGTACAGACCAATCTCAGGCAATTCGTACCTACTAGTTTAATTGAACCAGCCGTTCCAGCATCTCATTTTCGTGTCTGAACATGATGCAACTGATCTGTTTAGGCCAAAGCCGATAGTTGACGACATGATGTAAACATAGTATTATTGTATCATAACATGCTTTTGTCTTGTTTTTTTGTAACTAATCTTGGTTCAGTCCGGTCTACGTGTGTACGTCGAGATTGACCCCTGTCTTTATGTACAACGAATACACCAACGCAGAAGATCCGGTCCTGTTGCCATTTGCCGTTTGTGTCCTTCTTCTTTACTTCTTTTATCCTTTAATCCGACCCTTCCATGACCTTGCCTGTACCGTAGAGTCGCCGTAGTCGCCGAAAAAAAAATTGACCCCATATACCTTTGCCCTTGCCATTCCCGATCCGTCCGTAGCCGCCAAAGGCCGCCTGTGATCCGTGGTACCCACTTGCTGATGGGATATCATGAAGAGAGAAAAAAAAAAAAAAGCCCTTGCCACAAAAGAAAGACAGGAACGAAAAAATTATAACGCCGAATATCCACCGGGCCTGTGACCTTCGAAATGGTCTGTTTCCATCGCCCTGACTTTGTAGTTGATGTCTGGGGGCCGGGGTGTCACGGGATAGGCTGATCCTTTGTTGACAAGCCCCGAAACCAATAGTTGCGGCTTCGGCTGGAAAAGATCCTGATGAAAGACTCCCCCTTGTCACAGGGACCCCCTCGGGCACCCAGACCTCGTCCACAGTAATAAGTAAATTGCTTTTCTTTTCGTCCCTCGAGTCGCATGAGAAAGAGAGATGAATCCTTCTGTGCCACTTTCCAATATGTCGTCTTGATTAAGCCAGGTTGCCGATTAACAGTACCTCGACTTATGATGGTCGCGATAGAATGACAGGCCGATGCCAATTACATTCGAAATTTCCTTTATATAAAAAGCGCTTTTGTTGATTTTTGTCGTGGCGTCGTTTCAACTCACAAACTGTGAGCCACAAGCATTTGTGCTTGCTCATATTCAAACTGCGTCGCTAAATGAAAGTCGAACGCTTGTATAACCATTACTTCCTCCATCCCACGTTCCAAATAACGTGGGCGATGTCGCGGGCAGTATTGACCGTGTCGATAACGCGGCCAAAAATTCCATCTCCTGATTGTATGTCGCCTTCCTCGTAAGGCATAAACATACCGGATGGAGTGCGTCGCATACCCGCAGGCTCCTCACAAAGACTGCCTGAAGAGATGGATCTGTTCAGACCGCCATTGATGCCTTCACTAGGTGGTGAAGCCCACCCTGAGCGGGGGCTCAACAACGCATCGTCGAGGCTGTCATCATGATCCTCCTCCCCGAAAAAGAATTTTCCCGACTGCTTGGCAGGTCGCAGGGTTTCTTGTGAAGAGGATGGGGACATGAGCGGGCTCCTGGAGTGCTTCATGGCAGTCTCTCGTGGCTCGGGAGTGTCCTCACGATACTTGAGAGTAGTAGACGGAAGCATAGCAATTGTCTTCCCTTCAGCGGCCGGCTTTACCTTCGGAATCTTGCGTCGGGAAATAGGCATTTTCTTTGTCTTGACCCGCTTCATCATGACACCGTCGTCCGAGTCGCTGTCCGAGTCGTAATGATCATCGATGGCTTCTTCTTCCTCGTCACCCTTAATTTCAACAGCTATGCACTGTTCGACTTGCTCGTTGAAGTGAATGTGTTTTCGCTCAGCACTGGGGGAGATAATACCAGATGACTCAACCGAAGGGGCGACGCTACTACTGTCTCCACTCAATCGACGTGATGCAAAGGGATAGGCGAAATAATCTGTGTTCGAACGGCCAAGGTGGGGTCGAAGAATTCCTCTTGTCTCTTGGGCCTTGACGGCTGCGGTGGCTTGCTTCAATAAGGAGGCTGTGGATATTGATCGCTGAAGCATAACCTCAGACATACTTCTCTTTTTCAGAATGGGCTTCTTGTTGAGGTTGACAAGCGAACCAGTCTTGGACAACGACACGCTTGAGGGTTCCGTGTGTGTAGGGTGGATGTTCTTGGGTCCTGACTGGAGAGGGCCATAAAGCCAGGTGACATCACAATCCTTGAGCCTTATAGATGTAAGTATTTCAATATAATCAAAGGAGATATTTCGAGGGGACAAACCAATTGAGGGATTCAGGGGAGATGGTCTTGAGGTTGTTCTTGGCCTTCATCCACGTCCTCCAAGAAGCATTTTCTAACCTGGCGCTGTTGGGGAATTCACCCCTTCGAGTGACAACGTATCGCCATGATGACCAAATATCCTCTTCTCTCCATTCATGAGACAGATAGTCGACTTGTCGCGAAGGCCTGCTTGAGACTGCAGTGTCGTCCTCTGCGTGCTCAGACTTTTCGTGTTCAGGTGTTTCGGGTCTTGATGTATCCTCAGATGCCTCTTCGGAGTTGTCATGTTCAGCAGGGGAGACAGTATAAGAATCGCCTGTTCGAGGGCTGGGGGGTGGCTCTAGGTTGTCATCGTGGTGGATTTCAGGGCGGATATCTTGGTGGACATAGAATTTCTCCTGCGCAAAAGATGGGAACATGAAGTGGTCCTCGGGTGATTCAGCAAGACTAATAGGGTCGTCGTAGTCAGAAGCAATAGAGAGGTTAGTGGCGGGAGTTGAGGCGTAGGAAAGATCAACCGAGTCCGCGTGGACAGTACGAGGAGACGAAGGAGCGGATGATGAGTTAGATTCGGCGTAAGATTTGGAAGATGGGTTGTAATGGTCGCTCAAGTGAGAAGAAGTGGAAAACGGTGAGGCCGAAGAAATGAAGTTGGATTGTGAATGTGAACGTCGTAGACCGGAGCCGGCAAAGTAACCGTTGTCGTCGGATGGAAGAACGACAGCCATGATAGCGATTGGGGAAACCCGTTAGGGAATTTTTCAATGCTGCAGCACCAGGGAGAGGTGAAATTGATGGATTTGAGGTTAAAGACTCATGAGTACAAGCGACGAGACGAGACCAAGCCAAATGCTGCTCAAGGAGATATATTGATGGTGAAGTAAAGATGAAGATCCAGCGTGGGTACGAAGTATAGAGGGAATGGGTTCTGACAATGTGGGTGGGGGGCAGGCTTATAGCAGGCGCAGACTCGACCTCACTAAAGTTAACATGTACTGTATTGGATTGGATGTAAAGCAGAGCAGGCGATAGCCGGGGGCCCTTGGGCTTGGGGCAGGTGGACAGGTTCTGTTTGGGGCTAGTTCTAGCGTACCGGAGGAGTACGTAGCGTAACCCGGTGCTTGTTGGTGTGTGTTGTGGGTGTGGGCTTTGGACTTCCTGGTTCTGGTTGGGTGTGTACAGTACGGTACGATGGATGGCAGGCCAGGGATGAGCTAAACCTGGTCGAGGCGTGGTGGCGTTGGAGCGACTGAGACCTCCCCAGACCCAGTTGCGGTGACGAAAATCGTGGGGACCCGACAAGAGACTGGCCAAGCGAGTTTGGTTTGGTCTGGGTCTCTTTGATCTTTTTGTTCCGCTGTCTGTACCACACTTGCACGCACTGGACTGTTAGGTCTGCTCTCTCTGATGCACCGCTCTGGCTGCCCTTGACTGCACTGGCACTTCGGTCACCGGCCGGATAGCGGAGACTTGCGCCCGCTGCAACGGTATTGGGCAGATGGTTACAGTGGGTGTCTAGCGAGGCGGGTGGTTGTCGATGTCCCCCGGGTTTTCAAGATGACAAGTACCGAGGGAAAAGAGAATTAAGAGAATCAAAAATTGAATGAAGAGAAAAAAAATTCAGGGTCGAAGAGATGATGAAGACATATATAGAAAGAGCGGAGACGAGGGGAGAGGGGAGAGGAGAGGAGAGGAGAGGAGGCAGGCAGGCAGGTACCTAAAATACAATTTGAGTTTGGGGCAGGCTCGACCTTGAGGGAAGGAAACGAGAGAAAGCAAGCAGGAAGGGAGAGCGGGGGAGAGATAAGAAAAGCCACAAACGTCGTTCGTTACCTTAATTATCACAAGTCAACTATACGCAGACTTACAGTATAGCGGTACAATAAAAGAATAGGACCAAGACCAGAAAATACCTATCAAAAAGTCTATGCAGTTGAGGGACCGATGAGGTGACGCTTGGCTGTAGGGCGGGCGTACAACTAAGGAATCCTCCATTGATTGATATCAGGGTGCGAGCGAGCGATGGCGATTGAGACTGAGACCGAGACTGAGACTGAGACTGCAAACTCATCGGTAGTTGATGGAGAGGTGAGGGGAGTGTCGCAATTCTGAGGTGATGGGGATAGGTGAAAATGCACTGTAACTCTCCTCTCCTCAAGACCTCAGCTAAAAGAACAGCAGTAGGTAACAGAGGTGTGTCTATCTGCGTTGCGACTGGCGAGTGAGGACCGGGATCATTGCTCAGGTCCAATAGCTTTCCCAGTCTCCGATCCCATCTTTCATCCCGGAGTCCTGCAACTTTTCCCCAGTCCAGCGTATGTATGTATGTATGTATGTATTGATCTTTTTGCTTGCTTACTTTCCTGTGTCTATCTGTGCATGTACGTACAGTAAGATATGCCATGCTCGGGTTGATGCAAGAGACCTAACTTGCAGGGCCGGTCAAGTTGCTATGCTTTGGCGAGCAGCGCATTGAACCTCTTTGGTGTTTAGCGAGTTGCTGCACTGCACCGTACTTTGTACTCGTAAACTGATAAGGTCGGTCTACTTAGTACATACATAGGTACCTAGGCAGCTATCTATCTGCCGTTTATACATGCTGCACGCATGCTGAGATATGCTATGTTGATGATGGCGACAAAAGTCCAAATAAGAGGTTCATTTGATTGATTTTCAAGGTTCTGGGCGAAACCAAGGGAGAAATACTGCTTATCTTGGATTCGAAAGCTATGGATTCTGCCCTTGGGGTTTATGTCTTACTTACACAGCAGATATCATCAGAAGGCGTTTACTGCTATGAACAATGACTGATCGGCTTGCAGCGATGAGCCACTGAGGTAAGTAACGATGGTGCCGCTTTAAGGGACCCTGAGGGGAGCGGCATGAATTGTGCATCTGTCTCAGGCGGCTTTGATGTAAACATGTATTAGCTACAACTTGCTAACCACCAACCCCTCTCGGGGCCAATGTCAAGGTCGAAGTATCGAATACAGTAAACAAGACAAGCAGAGATATGGTTTTACCCCAGACGTGGGGTTCAACTCAATGTTACAGAGCAACAGTTCAGTTCATCATCATCAAGCCATCACAACCCTTATACACCAATAAAGCCGTCCCATAAGGTAGCACGCAAACTCACGCCATTGTAATTGCAAAAGGTCGCTTTGTAATTGCATCTTCATTGAGCATCAACACACAGCAGCCTCTTCCGTAGAACAAGATGAGAACCATCAAAGAAGGGGGGCGTGGGGGGAGTGTCTCTCAAAAGCGTGGAGGTCCAAGCATGGGCTTTAAGCCAGCATGGGGGCGCAAGCGAGCCTCAGTTGTTGTGATGGATGATGCTGTGCTTAGGGATGGTGCCTTGCCGCAACAGGATCTCGAGATAGTCTATACAACTACTTTTGATAATTAATGTCATGGCAAGTACCGTGCCCGCTCGCCAGTATTGGCTAGAGTTATTTTTCAGGACAAGGTCAAGAGATGCGGATAGAGATGCGGATGCGGATGCGGTGCGATACTCACCTTGTGCTCCTGTCAATGACGGGTGTCGATCGGGAATGTGCAATCAAGCTTCTGCGTTAGATAATGATTCTGAGTCAACCAAGAAGCCTCAATTCTGGATATAATCATGTTGCATTTCTCAAGCCTGCCGCAAGCCAGCCATGTAATGATACATATTATTGACCAGCACAAGAACCTAATTCGGAGTACAACTGATCCCTTGACTTACGAGCCGTCTTTCCCATTGATTCAGCCTCTCTCAGATCAACCTTAGGGAATGAATAGCCGGTGAAATATCAAACAAGTCAAAGTCTGTATTATATTTTTCAGTACAGTACGGTAGTCAGTAATAGCAGGCAGAGTCTGTTCGCATCTTACCTAGGTGGTACCTTTAGTGGTTGATGCAACATGATGTGATATCCTACGAACCAACTGGCACGTTGCCCTCGAAAACTCCACAGTAAGCAAGCCTTGTTGCAAGGCCTCGTCTCCTCCAGCTTTGCCGAAGGGAAAGCTCAAATTCAAACCAACTTGGAGTTCCACAACCAAAAGGTAATTAATTGAACAGTCCGTATGTGCAACCTCATGACCATGCTGCAAGTTGCCATGCTATGACCTTGTACCATACACAATAGAAAATGACAATCCAAGTTGCCAGGTTATTTGCGGGGTTATAGAAGCCAAACTCTGTAAGCAATTTACTTCCAAACCCACTCCATGGAATGACGGTTGCAGGTGATGACGAGAATCCCGTTATTTGGTAGCGAACGAAACGATACGATACAAGCCTGGCCATTACGGGCAGAAGGGCAGTTACGAGGTTGTCTCCTGACCGACAAGGCAAGGTTTTCGGTATACCTTAGACTTTCTCTTACTTGCATTGCAGTAGGTACCTAAAAGTGAAGCATTACAGGGCAACCGATGCGCGTGATGAGATGACTGGGGAAACGGCTGAGACGAACCGTCTTCGGTCAGGTAAAGCCTCATCCCGGACAGCCGAAGGGCAAGACAAGACAAGACAAGACAAGACAAGACAAGCACGACATTTGCAAGCAAGTAGTCTACGCGCTTTCAGCTGGCCCGGGCGTCAGGATTTTCCCTGGTTCTACTTTCGGCTGAATCGAGAGTCCTGCTGGCCCCGTTTCTAGGCCAGGAACAGAGACAGACGAGAGAGTCAGTCTCATGATAAAAAGGTCTAGAATGGGCAACGGATTATGAATGATTAATATGTGCATGGAGTTAAATCTTGCTGCATGATTCTCTGGAGAAATATCATGTTAGCTAACAAGATTTACAGCAAACAACACAACGCAACACCAAACACAACGCCACGTACGGGAGATGACCGAGTCACGATGATACTACAACTTTGTCCGGCTCGACTCGCGGACAAATGAAGAAGAATGATAACTCAGAGTTTGAAGCCATCTAATCTGATGCTCCCCTCTCAGCCTCCTGTAATAACCGTATTACCGTACAGTAAGCCTGAGCCTCCACTGGAATGGGTTCGGGTACCAGATTTGAGACAATTTGGGGGTGCAAGCGGATGCCTCGAAAGGGTAAAAAGAAGCAGAATCAATTTTTCTCTTTGAGAGACGACAAGGGTCAGGGGGTGAATGATTGATTTGAAAGGGGGCCCAGCGGAACGGTCCAACCTAGACAGCCGGGCCTGTCTGGAGCGCCGGGGGTCCACGGTTAGTTCCCCCGACGAAGCCGAGCCCATGAGATTGGACGGGCAACTCTTTGACTTTTGGGGCCTGGCAGGGGGAATTAAAGATACATAGCCAAGGCCCAAGACAACAGCCTAAACTCGACAAGGGTCCATGTCAACCAGTACAACAGGAGAACGAGGGGCAGGGGGGAAATATCGTGGGATTTTTTTTCTTTCTATTTTTTTTAGTCTATCGCTTGACTTCGCTTGAGCTCCTTCGCAACTGTCCGACGGCGGAATAGCGGGGATTATCAAGGGCCGAATAAGTTCCAGAAGCCTCTCTCATTGATTGTATTGTATTGCCCTTGCTTTGATCATTCAGTATCCAAGTCGTATTGGTTTTATTTTTTATGTATACCAATACTCTGTACAACCAATTGAACTCCATTCCATATGATTGGATCGGATATCATCGTCTATCATATTCCCCCAGAGAAAACCCCCTTATGTAAGTCGAAACGTGATACGATGAAAACGAAAATTTTGAGCCTCGTCCTGTCGAGATCCACTTCAAAACCACACCTCTAGACTATCTCCTACTGTAGGTACTCTAGTTCATGTACTTTACCATGCACAAGCATGCGTAGGTTGCTTTGGTAAACGTTTTTTTTTTTTTCCTTTTCTTCCGCTATGACATGTCTCACTTTTTCAATGCAGGGCTCTGTTCTGACCATAGGTAGGCAGTTGATTCAGTTAACGTCATTGCTTGTCATTTTTCTTTTATTTAAAATGAATTTTTCATCTTATGTGCTTCGTGGCGTCGTGCCCTACCCTGAATCACGAAACTCATACACAGAATGTTGCCAATTACCTATGTATCTCAGCAAAACGTTTCACTTGGAGATTCTGATTCAGCGGTAGACATATCCCTCAGCAAGCACCTAAGCTAAGCTAAGCTGTGTCTGTACATACTGCGCCTTGCCTTGCATTACACTGCTCGCCCAAGTCCTCCACTTCCTAATTATAGCTGAGGTTGAGAAAATTGTTACGAGCTCCAGTAAACAGGCTCGGGGTTACTGTTACATACTGCATCTGGGTTGTAGTCATCCACTTACGAAAATCGTCGTCGTCCTCCTCGTCGAGGTTGACTGTGAACCTAAACTTCTGGGTCAAGATGACATCAAGCGCTACCATCTGCGATGTGACAATTCCCCTCACATCAGTTCATCCAAGTGCCCCATAGTTCTTGGTCTCGATCGCACATCAGCCGGCGAGCTGAGGTTGTGCACAAAGAGAGCCCCATGAATATAGCCTCCACTGTCGTGTCGCGTCGTGTCGACTCGATTCGATTGCGTTTTCGGGGAGATAATATTACTAGGACGTTCCGGGAATCAACCCGGAACTCTTCTGACGCCAAAGAACTCAATTGTTTGGGGGTCAAGACGCCATATTACCATACCAACTGTATAGTAACTTAGCATTCAGCCATTGTTTCGGCCTTCGTTCATGGTATTGCCATTGTCGATTACACGTCCAGCTTCTTGACTTGAACTTGTTAATTCATCTGCATACCGGCTCTAAGTCAATTCTTTCCGGCCCCTGCAAACAAACATCTCAGACCAACCCCAGGCCGTCTCGACCGTATCAGTCGAGATGCATCCCCAACACCGTACGTGGCTTGGTTGCTTTCTCGGTCGTGCGCAGGTAAGGAAAAACGCTCGTTACATCACTTCGCAGAAAGGAATGTATCCCCATATTGTGGTGTTGTGGCCATTGTGACAAGGTTACGGCATTCCTCAACACCAGGCTGTTTTTAATGTTATTGATGTAATCCCACATACGGTACGGTCCGTGCGACCTTTGAGATCGACATTTAGTTGCCTCGAGGATCGACGTTTCTCCATATGTAGCAGAAATCCAAGAGGAAAGATCTTTCAGATGGGGTACCGTAGCCTGAGGATACTGTATCGGCACTGTCTTAGGTATACTGTCTTCGACCCTTTCTTGCCTATGGGCAGCTGTGCGCTTGTACAGCTCTCTTTCAGGGTCGATACTCCCAGGCCGCACAACATTGGACTCGAATCTCACATGCATATTGTCATCATGACATTCCGATCGTCTTGGCTACATCCCACATCGGTAACTCGGCCTCGACCAACGTAACCCAACACAACCGAGTACTGGCAATTGGCAAAGAATCATCTAGACTGATTCGATACTGTAGGAAATCCAGGGGCAGACTTGATAACTGCCCCAATCAATGCTTTAGTTGGCATTTAGTGCTCTGCCGCTGAGGTGCTTGGGCCTGTTAAACAGCTTCTCGTGGCTTTACCTATGCTAACTAGTCTATTAGAGGCACGTCAACAGAATAACAAAAGCAGCCTCATTTATGCTATGGCAGCAGACCAGACCTTGTATATCAAAAGCGTCAAGTCCCGTGATTGAATTTGGAAGTACCTTTCCGTGCCGCCGGTGTCACAATCGAATGTGGGATATTTGGCGGATGCGCACTTCCCGTATTCCTCTGAGTTATGCCCTTGAACAGTTTGAGGCGCTTCAGGATATGCGTGGTATGCTTGCCCTAAGTGCTCTGAACAAACAGAGGGATTACCAATGAGGCAACCATTGGAGAACCAATTGATAAAACAACAATCTGACTGACACTCCAATAACGCCCTCACACAACTCCCATGTGGTTTCTCCTGACCGTTATATGCATGTCGTATCCGATATACCGTACCGTGTCACAGTACAGCACAGTCTGTGCCTTGGTGTTGCCGAATGCTCAATTGACTGCTTTGATTGGTTGAACATACTTTCTTCCAACGTCCTCCCTTTGCAAGGGTTCGCCTGGGATGAACGATAATTATCTTTTCACGCTTGGTCAATTGCCCAAGGTATCGTGAAGTGTTAGGGCTGATGTTGTATCTAACAATCATTAGCCTCTTCAAGTACTAGGCAAGTTAAAGACGATCAGCACGTAGGTACTTAACCTAGGTTGGGACTCCTCGAGGGAAACCTGTCAACATCACAGCAAAGGTTACCTACCTAGAGTTAGACAGACAAAGATAGGTACCTAGTAGCGGGCGTTGATAGGTAGTTGCTCCTTCTACCTCAGACTCTCAGTCCCAGCCCTTCCACAGCTAGAAGCCACCGCCCGCATTCGCACTTGCCAGCCCCAACCTCAGATCCATGAAACTAGACCCCAATCAAATCCACCCCTCACACCTCCCCCCAGGCTTCTCCTCTTCTCACCCCGGAATCTCCCCCAGACACTGACAGATCAAACGTCCGCCCGATTCTGCCCCCCCTCACAGGCCAAGACACAGATTAAACACCCTACAATACAGAACAATCAATCACTAACGATGCACCCCTTCTCGACACAGTATCTTCTCTGGCTACAGATGTTCGTATGGATAGCAACAGTGACTACCTCTCTACGACCGCTTATCTTCCTTATCTGAGTTTCATATCTCCCTCTTCAAGTTACTCACCGTGTCTTTAACTCCCTCGCCGAGAGTAACACAAACATGCTTATCATTATCGCCCTATGGTGCTCGCTGCCATTGCTATTCTCTCGGCTCGGCTCTCTGATGCCATTCGTTTCGTATCTCGGACGGTTTCCGATATGACTTCTCTCGCCACACACGTATTCAACAACTATCAGCGTTGCGTTGGACTCTTTCAAGCAATCCGTGAAAACCCGAGGTCGATAAACGCACCAAGGTTTTTTTCCTTGGACCCTTGCGCCATGACACATCAATCCTCAGCCATCAGACCCATTGAAGCTGCCGTTCTCTTCAACAGGCATAATCATGTATCTTTCTGACACCAGAATACGTTATAGATAGCTCTCAAGGGTGGGTCATCGGAGGACCTGTTGCTGCTGCTGCTGCCGCGTTGCTCTACTGCGAGATGCTGTGCAGGCGCCCTTGACAGCCACTGCACTATCAAATCCACCTCATGCCGGCTTTATCTCAGCCCATTGGTCGCTGTGGCGTGCACTATCTGATTTGCAGGATGCATCTGTGGACGCAGCCGTAAATGCGGATGCCCTGTGGCTACGACAGGGTCAATGCAATATTACTATCACTTTGCTGCTTTGGCACAAAGTCAAGCAACGAGGATCTTGGCATCGGCGACGACGGACGCAGTTTTGGCCACCGTTATTTCTTTTACCCTGGCATTGAGATGCTCATCGACGGGACCTTTGGGAATGTTCATACGAACAATGTTTTGTTTTGTTTGGCGCCCTATATGTGGGCAAAGTCTCACCTGTCCATTCAAAAATGGATCTCCACGGGTGCCTCGCAGCCCGACCACCTTAAGGTCCTCAACCACGACTGCGACACTGTTTCCGTTCTTACCCTTTCTAAATAGACTGGAGGGAGTCACTCGAGAAACGATTATCTCGACACCTTGCGCCATTGTACATTGAGGTTCTTTCCGAGATTGCTTACTTTGAGAAAGGCTGAAGACACTGCATACTACGTACTGAGTTTATTGCGTAACCTCAGTCAACCATGAGCAAGCCTGTTCCTCCACATGTGAGGTGTTGAGGAAGCCCTTAGCAGTTCGCTTCAAGGGTCATGAGAGTTGACAATTCGCCCATAGTTGTTTGAGAGTTTCCGTTCTATAATGTTGGTGCGATTGGGCTCTCTAGCATTCGCTCAAAACCGGATTCGACTGAACATACTAGCTATGTGCGTCTATACACCTGCATCGACCTACCTACGGATCAGTCTAGCAGAAATAGCCGAGTACTGGTGGACTTATTCGGTCCTAGTTACGCAATTGCAAAGACTTCCACGCAATCAGTTTCATACGTCTTGTATTGGCTCATCGACAGGACTTCCCTGGTCGGATATAACCGTCTCTGGGCCTACAGTAGCTGCTCGACTCTGGAGCCAATCTACAAGGACCCTTGATCGACGTAGGGATCGACCCTTTCTCTTTGCTCTGACCAAATTTGGTCGCATCTCTTAACAACCTTACAAAACATGCACTACCCTTCTCTCCCCATGCTCAGTTGTTAGTCTTGTC
The DNA here is from genome assembly GCA_014898915.1 of Fusarium chlamydosporum. Lineage (NCBI taxonomy): Eukaryota > Fungi > Ascomycota > Sordariomycetes > Hypocreales > Nectriaceae > Fusarium > Fusarium chlamydosporum. Next base: position 166,750 of record JAAVUD010000132.1, read on the forward strand.
AAACCATTATTGAGCGCATGACGTTCTTTCGAAAACAAGTCCACAGGAGTCTGAAGAAGCTTCTACCTGCTTCTCTCAGTTATAGGTACACATTCACGCGAGAGCAAGACGAATTTCTAATCCATCACTAGAACCTTGGTGACATCGTGGTGGGCCGTGACTATCTTTGGGGTCTCCGCACTGGAGAGGACATAAGCTTTGGCTAGCTTCACTGGCGTCAACATGAGCAGCATCAGTCTTTACAAGGAGAAGTGATCCTCGATCAGTACTGCTACGTAACACCTTGAGGTACTTATGAACTCCCTAATGCCCCTTAGGGCCCCTCCGACTACAACGAATTGAATACGCGCTTCATGTTCTATTTCCAGGCTGGTGTAAGGCTTCGTGCTCGGGCTCGTATGGACAACGCTTGTGTGGATAGATTCGACAGGCTCATTGTGAGAAGTTATCAGGATAACAATCTCTGCCGATTTTCTCGGGATGCCGCAATGGGTAAACTGCTCGTTTCCTCCACCACCCTGACCATGGCGGAGTCAAATTTGGAGATTTGGCTTTGAAGCTGCGTTCACCCAGTTCTCACATACCATTCATTCATAGCCCTGAACAAACCGCGAGCGCCAGGGTAAAATCATGCATATCTTTGGCTACACTCCATGATGTATCACCAAATACGGCTGCTATCGGATATGCAATAACATGTCGATAATAGCATGTCGCCGGCCCAGTCTGGCATCAGTGCTGCTTACCTATAATACTTCCCTTGTGACACATCATTGGGACATTCGCATGCATTACCCGATATTGCCTTTCAACATTACCAGACTCTTGATGTCGCAAACTGTTCTCTTATTCTCGACATCAGCTCTACCGAGCAGGAGAAATCAGGTCTCGAACAGCCAGTGTAAAAGCACTGTCTGAACTAGCCAATCACGTTTCGTACTTGCCCCTCGTTGCTCGCATATCGGATCGGCCGAGACTTAAACGTTAATAGACGCAAGTCATCTCGGTCCGAGCAGGTGGAACTTGCTGGCTTCTTAGCAAAACGACAAGAGAAAACAAGAAACTGGAATGGGTAATTTGTGGTTCTCGAAGGTCTAAATGGATGCCTGCTGGATTCTGCAACAGACTCTCGATTCTCCCTAGCAATGTGGTTCCAGCTTCTGACATTGACCAACAAGAGTCCAATTCAGCAATAGCAGCCACACTCTAGCATGTGAAGGCTGGCTGACTACGCATCCTTTCGTATGGGATGATATGAGAGCCACCAGAATGAGGGATTACGAATATCTATGGCGATGAAACTTTCCATAGGACCGCAGCTCTATAGATTTACAACAATGACGAATTCTATCTTATTAGACTTGGCGCAAAGCCAGTGAGTGAGTCTGTCACCACTCTTTCGCCGTCAAAACCCTTTCTTTCATCTTATTGCAATATCACCCTATGAATTTGTTATTTGAACGCCCATGGCAGCTCAACTGAACCCTATCTTGCTTGACAAGGTCGCTTATCATCAACTCATGTCCTCAGCCTCATACTGGCTATCCACTTGTCTCCTCGTCTCAAAACTCCACACCCCATGCTCCGAAGCGCTGCAGGCGGGCCTAACTGGAGATGGGAGATTTCCCCTTGGAGAAAATGCGCGATGAATGTTGCATCTACACATAGGCGCCCGACGATCCCCTCCCCAGTCGCTGTTCCCGCAACCCGTTCTCTGGACTTGCAGCACAGCCCTGGTAGCTATCAGAAGAAGATCAACAGCTTCTAGCTGCTTTGTTGTGCAGACTCGCTTAAGCAATAAAGAATCAGCGATGGACGGCCTCAGAAAGAACGAACAGGGCTGGCTCTACCAGAAAGCCATTTATGATTGATGGCTCATGTTCCCGAATGGCATCTCTTGCAGTCAATGAAGAAACCCCGGACCCGCACCGAGACCTGTAAGGAATGACAAAGTCACTTCATAAGTTGAGGACTTCTCGCCACTCTCTCTTTCACGTTGCAGATGTTACGTTAGTTCGTATCTCCTCAAATATCTCTCATTGACGTTCATGCTGCTTTCTCTCTCGGTTTCTTTGTGGATTTCTTGGGACTTTGCCGAGCACCCCTTGTAGCTAGAACCATCGTTCTTATGGCCGTGACTGGGATTTAGAGGTCCACTACTTATCGCCATCTCAACTCCCCGAAACTGATGCTGCGGATCTCGTATGCCACCATCTTCAGTGGTGTTGTGCCTCATCTCACTGATAACGCGACGCAAACATGGCTTGCAGACGTTATTTATGGTGAGGTACATACCGTAGATCGGTCAGGGGAATTTGCGTGGGATGGCAACACCCTTAACTGCGTGTAGGGTTACGGAATGCCACACCGAGGTCACCTATATTTCGAAGTAACCCTGGGTTCGGGACAGCGGGTATGCCAGAGCCGGGGCCAGAGCCAGGGACTCGAAGAGGCCATGAAGCACGGCGCCAAAAAAGGAAGAATGAGAATCGGACAAAGGACCTAGAAGAAACGACACACAACAGGTTTTTAATATGAGAATTGATAAAAGAAACATCATGGCATGGTTGAGATTGGAGCTATGCAGCTGCACCAAGAATTGCATCGAGGTCGCAGGTATCATGGTGGACTTGTAGGGATATAATCTTATTCTTCCATTTGTTGTCACCTGTCTAAGTGTCTCAGTCAATCGGTTCATCTCTCCGATCTGTTATGAACCAAGAGTCTTGTCTGGTCTTGGCCTGGCTTGGCCTGGCCGCTTGGTTCTTTTTACACAACAAGGCGTGCGTCAGCTCGCTCCAATGCATGCGCGACGCATTGAAAATGCGGTGCAAAGCATACAAAATGTCGACAGTGCAACGGTGATGCCGTGAAACCATGCGAGTGTGCATACTAGAGGGATCTGGAGGGGTGCGTCTGCGTTGTTCAAGTGGGAGTCAGGTGTTGTTTTTAAGGGTGTCCTCAAGATAAGATGCAATCGCTGATGGGTAACCCGTTCCCATGAGTGTGAGGGTGAGCAGGGATGCCATGGCATGGGTTCATGCTCAAAGGGTGTGGCACGTCTTGACCTGTTCAGCCACGCCTGGCATTCCCTAAGCTTGTTTTATTAACAAGAACAAACCAAATCATGCCAGAGCAAAGTAGAGCATGTATCGTCGATCTCCCAGGGTATTCCGAAGCTTACGCTGACCGGCTGCAGTCACAGACCAAAGAAACCCCCGCGACCCGTTATCGCGGCTAACTATACTCAGTCTGAGTTATCATGAAAGCGTCATCGTGCCTGGGCGGGCCGCGGGATAAATCATCCGGGCAAGATACAGTGTCGGGCGATAAGTAAGCGCTTTATTATCAACGGCCATAACTGATCCTGATGGAAAATCCAATGCGACCCTGTTCTTGATTGCAGAGAAAGTTGCATTCGTCGCACGCTTAAGCGCCTTGGTTTGTCCTTTTTGAGTCTCCGACCTCGTACTGCATTGGGTTGGTCAATTAATATCCTACTGCAGTACGAGTATGTTACAGCACAGCAGTGCGCGCCAGGGAATAGGCCATAGCCGTCCGGCCGACCGTCCCACCTGGGCCCGACATCTGCCGGAGATATCGGCATGGTGCGACCCGTCTAAGCCCTCTCGGCAAAGGCAACCTCGCGCGGCAGGCGAAACGAAGCGCAGAACATTCTCTTGGCCGGCGCAACATCTCTGACATCGTAGATGAGGACTTCACCTTCGTTCTCAGGGTCACCCGGTTTGAGCAAGACACCAATCTCTTTACGTATACGCTCGCAGACGTCGTTCAACGGCGTCTCGTCATCAGCCTTGACCGAGAAACAGTGAACATGCACCATTGGTAGCTTGGTCTCTGTGTGAGGCTCAAAAAGCTCCTCGTGGCCGTGGTACAGGCCGCGGTAATTGTGAGTAAACTCAATGGCGGATGCGGGGAGGTTCATGACAAAGTGTGAGATGGTCGGTGGCACGGGCACTCGGACAGGCTCCGGAGGCGGTGCTGTAGACTTTCTCGATAGTCTTGGAGGCTTAATAACTGCACAATCGCCGCGTTTCGATGCTTCTAGAACGAGATCTGCGGATGTGCGGATAAAATCGTGACCATCGTAGTTGAATGGCTTAACAAACTCGGAAACCTGAATTTCAGAGTCAATATCGGACCACAATGAAACGAGTTTGTGAAGGGCTTACCTTGTTCCTGCGGATTGCATCCTCAAGGTAGCGGTAACTCTCGGGGTTCTTGTCGTTGGCCCAAACAAAGACACCCTTCTTACCAGCCGGTACAGCAAAGGGCCCAATACCAGCCATAACATCTGCCACAACCTCTCCTGGCTTGAACAAGCCTGCGATTCTCTTGTGCTCGGTGTCGAGCTTGCTGTTCCAATATACCTTGGAGTAGTCAAACTTGAACACGCAGCCAGCCTCGCTTACCTCAACATTCAGGTCATCAGGGCCTCCAAGAACTTCGTAGGCAAAAGTTCTGAACTCATTTTCTGAACCGACGTTATCTATCTTGTTGATAACGGTCTTGATGTGAGGGTTCTTGTCTAGAAGGACTTGGGCAATGATGTTCTTGTAAGGCAGATACTGGTCTCGAATGTTGAGATGTGCTGCCTTGTTAGCATAGGTTCTGTTGGTCGCGATGTGGGCTCAGAAACGTACCGACATGTCCCACTGTGTTGAAACCACTTGGAATCTCCTCGTGGAGTTCCTCTGGAAGAATCGACTTCATAACATCAACTTGAGCTTGTCAGTCTCTTGTATGTGATCACCCAACACAGAGTCTTTGACTTACTGTACGACCAGAAATCATACCCAATCTCAACATCATAGGGAACCACTTTGATATCCCCAACGTTAGCGGCCTCTTGTAGTATGGGACTCCATGTCTCCGGAGCTTTTTGTCTCTTTTATTAGTTTCTCTTACTTGTAACCTATACAAGATTAGGTCTTTCAACTCACATGTAGACTTGATCTGAGGAGCCAAGACTATACATTTCTTTCCCTGAGAGGCGAGAGAAGGATCAGGGTCGGGCAGTATAGGATTAAACCGCTCCATGAAGAGAACCTCATTTGTCTTTTCAAGTTCTTTGCGATATTTCGAGAGAAGTTTATTCTCCTTGATAGACGCCGCCGCAGCATTGAGCGTCTTTGCGAAGAGTGACCTATCGAGAGTCTTTGCCGCACGAGCGGCCGGTGCTCGGAATAGGTTCATTTCTCGTAGTTGAGAGTTTTTCTGAATATTTTTTTGAGACACATTAGTTTCTTATTGTTTCCTTGGCCATATTCTTTCTATTATTTTTTACAGTGACAGGGGTCGAAGACTAACATCCATCGTGAAGCCTTGCTCGTCAAATATCGTTGAATTTTTGGTGAAAATGCACTGACTTGATTAACATGAGTCAAACAAGGGTCTCTGCCTGTCTGAGACGTGAAGGTGATGGAGGCTACTTTGAGCTTGCTTAGGGCTTTGCTTGAGGTGCACAGCCACAGTCGAGCGCCACAGCTTGACTTAGACGCAAGGCTGGGAGTGAGAAGGTGATGTCACGACTCCCAAGATAATTAATTACATATGTATTCACAGTCGATAGTTCTTTTTTTGTTTTGTTTTTTTGTATATAGCAGCTCAAGAAATATCACTAAATATCTTCTGGATATTTTGTGCTCACCATCATTCGGAAACATTAACCTACACACTCTGTCGCCATGTCCAAGAAGCGCACCCTTGATGCCTTCTTCAGTCCTGCAGTGAAGAAACCCAAAACAGAACTTGGAACAACAACTAGTGACTTAACTCAAGAAGATGTAAGAAAACTCACATCGAGTAAGGAAATATTAGTTAATAATTATTGCAGACCACGTACTCAAAACACCAGTTCTATCCTCATCCTATCAAAGACTTGCCAGCCTCTCTCAGCAAGGAGCTGGCCACTCTACCAGACCAACCGGGTAGAGAGATCAATGACCAGCCTGACCTGGATCTTTTGTACTTTGAGCCCTTCATAACAACCTCTGTATCTCGAAAGCTCTTTGAGTTTCTCCGTGCAGAACTGCCCTTCTACAGAGTCGAGTATAAGATTAAACGAGGTGGAATAGAGACTCAAATACGAACCCCAAGGCAAGAACAATAATCTCTCCAAAACTCTGTTACTTACACGTATCATAGATGGACGACTGTCTTTGGTCTTGATGAAACTTCCAGATTTGACGACAAAGGTCTACCCGTAGATGCCAACACAGGTTCCAGGGCTTTGGACAAGCGATACGCCACCTACCCTCCTAGGCCTATCCCGAAATGCCTCGCAGAGCTTCGTCGTCGGACCGAGCTGGCCACAGGATGCGAGTACAACTTCTGTCTTGTGAACTACTACGCCTCTGGATCCGACAGCATCAGTTTTCATAGCGACGATGAGCAGTTCCTTGGTAAAGATCCAGCTATTGCTTCCTTCTCACTCGGAGCGCGACGTGACTTTCTCATGAAACACAAGCCACCCCCTCCCAATGCTGTAAATCCTCCTGCGGTGAACGCGAAACCACTGAAATTGCCACTGGGAAGTGGCGATATGGTTCTGATGAGAGGCAGAACGCAGTCAAACTGGCTGCACTCTATACCTAAGCGGACAGGAAAGAACCAAGAAGATGGCGGAAGGATCAACATCACGTTTCGAAGAGCAATGGTTAAAGGAGGAACGGAGAATTACTACAACTACAATGTTGGGACAGGACCAGTGTACAGATGGAATAGAGAGGCCAGAGAGATGTTAGTCTGGAAATCGTGAGATGGATATAATTATTCTAATTTAAAAAGAGAAAAAGAAAAAGAAAACAACAACAAGGAAATTAGAGACAGGTGGCACTTATTTGCCGTGACGCATCTGAGCCCTGCCATAATGTTGTAGAGCCTTGAGGAAAACCTGGTATCCAACTCTCTCGTTGTCTTGAAGGCAGAAGATCTCAGTCAATCTGATTTGCCAAGGGGGGTATCCTGAAAGCTGAAGGTAAGGACCAAAAGTAAGAAGAAGGTCAGGCTCAGCCATGATACCCTCAGAGAGCTCGGCGTCAATCAATTCACTGGAGATGTCGTGGGGAGAGAGTTTATCTCTCTGAGACATCTCGGCCAGGGTACGGGTGAGATCGACCATAGAATCACGGCCATCTTGCTCGGAAATAAGATGCAGACGAAGATGCTCCTTGGGCTTCTCACCGAACGGTGCTGCGAAGTCTTCCTTATGAGGCGATGTGACAGTAAGGCCGGGATGTTCAGGGCCAAAGTAGAAAGCGAATTTTTGGTTGACAGCATCGTAGACTCGAGGCATGTGCTTCTTCAAGATCCCTGCTTCTTGTTAGTATTAATAGAACTAAAATCACATGTCAAACATACCTGTCTTCTCATAGACAGAGAGCATCGGGATTTCGGCACAAGCGCACCATGTTGCAATCTCGGCTACCTCATCCAGGAGTCGTTCGAGGTCGGCCTTTGTACGATGGTTCTCCTCGAGCTTGAGGATAACACTCAGGTGCTTGGGCTTCTTTTCCAAACCCGATAAGTCCTTCTTGATGTACTGTGGTGTGCCGTGGTGGTATTTGACGACAGACGAGACCTGATAGCTGACGACGTTCCATGTCTGACGCAGTTTGATGTAGAGAGAGAAGATTCCGTGCATAACAGCAAAGATGAGAACGTGGATTTGATTGAGAAGAAAGCGACGGAGCCCCAACCGCGATCTTCGCTGGTGTCGAGAGCCCGAGTTGCCAGTCGGTAGGGGATCGTTGGGCTTGGGAAGATAGGACTGCGAATTGTTAGTCCACACTATCAGCACAATATCGCGCGGATAGCAACCATACCTGTAGCATTCTTTGCCTCTCCTTCTCAGACAAAAGATTGTGATCTTTGGATTCGTCGGCCCTGTAGGCCAGACGATCGCGAGTCGTCATGATGGGCATGGTGGTAGATGTGCAGCCCCGAGGCTGTCTGACAAGTTTTCGAAGTTGCAAAGGAGTATTCAGCCTATACGAGTATATGCGGTAAAGTTTCGACTCGAATAAAGGCTCAAGACCGGGAATTGCGATCGCGCAACAATGGGGGATGGCGCAGACTTATAAATTGATGGAGCTTGGGCAAGGAACGTGGGCAGACGTGTCTATCAATGGGAAACAGACAAGGAAAAAGTCGTGGCGGTGCGATACGAATTACGTCGCTTCTCCACTGAAGCTCCTGGCCTTTCCAGTTGATTTTACCTCTGACTTGACCTCACGTACGTGCGTGCCTGTGGCTCAGCTCCTCCACTGGAACTCGGCAGCTGATAGCGGGGCTGGGCGCTGTAGCTGAGCCTCTGAAGCTTCGATAACAGCAGCCAATATCTAGGTCCATATCTGTGGTTGAGGCAAGGTATCCCAACTTAACTTTAACCTACCTCAGGTACCTATCGCCTCAGTATCATGGTTTCCCCGTGAGCGACAGCCATATTAGATTAACGGCGTGACTTGGCAGATAGCTTACGTTGCTGCCTCACCTCATCTCGAACCTGAACTGTGTACCTCCCTCTATACGTATCGACCGTCGGTGATCCCTCTCCACATGTAGCGCCTCTACCCTCGTCAGCATCAACAACATGGAGCGCGCTGCTGCCGGTCCGGCGAGTCTCTTCCCAAGAGGACCGAATTTTACTCTCGACGACTTTTCCAACAAGGACTTTATAGTGCGTGACTTTGTCGACAGTCTCGCTGAGAGCGCCGTACCCTCGAACCGCCGATCTGGCAATGCGCAGGCGCCTTTCGATCCCAAACCCCTGATTCGAACATTTGAGAGTACGGCAGACGCTCTTTGGCAGGCCAGGTTAGAGCCAATCATGCTGACCCAGAGTCTTAGATGCCCTCGATCAACTCGGTTCCTTGGGAGCTGAGCTCCAGGAGAAAGAGTCGGAGCTCATGTCGCATGTGCGCCGCGCAGAGGTAGCTCACGATTCGACCCTCGAAACACTAGGACAGAAGCTCGACGAGTCTATGCGGGCGTTTGAACAGCTCGACCTCTCTCTCAACCAGGACCATTCATACAAGAACGGAATTGGCGTTAAGTCCCATGCACACGGCAACGTTGCGCTGCAGATTGGAGAGAAGCTCGAGGATCTGGACAAGAAGCGAAGACGGGCTAACGACGCCATATTCCTGATTCAATGCTGGACAGAAGTCAGCGAAACGGGCAAGCTCTCACTGTTACAAGATGTCCAAAGACAGGCCGGTTCTGAACACAAAGTGCGATGCGCCATGATTGTTCGACAACTCATGCGCATTAGTCAACGGCTGGACCCAGTATCATGGGGGCAGACAAACGGTCAGAGAAACGGCGGGACCACAAATGGTGTTGTGGGCAACGTGAGACTACATAACACCAGAGAAGTCTTGGAAAAGTTCTGTGAAACGCTCGAACAAGATCTTCTGCAGCAATTTGAAAACAGCAACAAGAAGGGCAACTACGGCGACATGATGGAATGTGCAAAGGTTTTATACGACTTCAACGGAGGTGCCAGTGTTATCGCGACCTTTGTCAATCAGCATGCCTTCTTCCTGGACCGCGATCAACTCCTCGCTGACGAGGTCCAAGTGGACAGCGATACTTGGGAACAGCTGGCAGATCCCGACTCAGAGCCGCCGACGGTAGAACCAAGCTTACAGAACTTGCTGGACGAGATCAAGATCGTCATGCAGGACGAGTCCAACCAGATCAAGCTCATCTTCCCATACTACGAAACAGTGCTCATCAAGTTCATTCAACGAATTTTTCAGCAGTCAATCCAACAGAGGCTCGAAATGGTATTGGATGAAACTCTCAAGATCTCTTCACTGGCTTTCCTCAGAGCTTTGCACTCGTCGAGAACTTATCTCGGCACGCTAGTCGAAGACTTAAAGTCCCATGGCTTAACAGAAAACCCTGAGCCCTGCTCAGCTCAAATAGCCCATACTCTCGACCAACAAATGGAAGAGCTCTTTGTGCCATACATGATCGGCAATTCGTACATCGAGCGCGAAAGAAAGAGCTTAGAAGAAATGTATAGCTCCCTACTGTTCAAATACAGCATATACCATTCAAGACGAAAGAAGGCGCCTACTGGTTTTATGGCGTCGCTTGCCCAGCAGGGCACACAGCTGATTGCATCAGCAAAGGACGCCTATATCGAGCGCCTAGACTCTTCAGAGCTGACACCTACACAAAAGCGCATGATGCTGCGTGTTGCTGGTGTCCAGGATAAGGACAAAGATAACAAGAACGAAATCGAGGTCTCAGAAGAAGATGGTGCTCTGAGCGTCGCAAATGCCAAGCGCATGCTCAAGTGGTTGGCCGAGAGCGTTCAACGCACGCTCGAACTTGGCTCCCAGACTGATACTCCCAAGGATGTGAACACTCTCCTTAACCTGCTCTTGACGAGTTTGGGTCAAGTTTACATCGAGACTACTCTCGATGCTGCCCTTGACCAGGTCTCCGTGCAAGAAAATACAAAGACCGAGCCCGATCTATCGTACTTGCCAACGATTCATCCGGCTGTCACGATTACGAGTCTTATGGATCGATTTATCACAGTCGTCCTCATCCGTCTTGCAGAATCAAACACAACAGTCAGACGAAGCATGGAGGCACAGAAAAGGGTAGCCATCAGTAACATTGAAAAGAAGACAAACAACGTCATGAAAGGCACTATTGACGTTGTGTCCAACTGGGTGACCAAGTCCCTGGCCGGTCAGAAAAAGCAGGATTTCCGACCAAAGGAGGTTGAACTTGACTCACTGCAAACGCAAACTTGTTTGAGCATCTGCACATTTTTGACCCGTGTCCATCGTCTCGCTCGTCAAGCCATCGATGGCCAAAACTCTGAAAAGTTCTTTACCGAACTAGCACTGGTTCTTCTTAAGCTTCTCTTTGAGCACTTCAAGAAGTTCCAGGTCAACGCAACAGGCGGTCTCATGGTGACACAGGACATTGCAAAGTATGTGTCCACAATGCGCGAGTGGCCTCTTACCAAGGAGGTCGGCTCTGCCGTGGAAATGCTCACAGAGATTGGTTCACTGTTCATTGTCGGACCCGAGGCGCTCCGGGAAAAGACCCGTACACTGGCGGCGACGGGTGTAAGGGGCAAGTTATCTAGGGCAGACTTCAGAGCGTTCGTGCAAAGACGTGACGACTCGGGGACAATAGGCATTCAGGGCGTGCTGAGTGGTCTTTGAGCGTTGGTGTAAGAGGCGGATCGTGAAAAACTCTGTAGCACAGGTAACAGAGAGTGGGGTTTTTGTAGTCACGAAGGCATTAAATGAGATACCATGCTCTTGTCGTTTTATAACTCGGACTCGCAGAGTGTGTGGCTGGGAATTGATCATAGGTCCCGTCTCATACCGCCAGTTCTCTCCGTCTTTTCATCAATCTTCTCGTCCAGGAAATCAATAATCTCGCAAGTGTTGGTCAGCTTCATGATTTCTGCACGCTCCTTCTTGTCCAGAAGTGAGGTCTTATCAGGGCCCATTCCAGGCGCCGTCATCTCCATGATGTGATGCTGAACCAACTTGAACGGCACAGGAGCTCGCGCCACTTTGCACATGAATGTTTCGACAGCTTCCCATGGACAGGCTGAGTAGCCAGCGCAAATGGCTGGGTTGGCGAGAAGACCGCGAGCTGACATGAAGCCCGAAAGATGAGTGTTGCTGGGACGTGGCATATTGACGGCAGAGTTGGCGTCGTTGAGAACGAGCTTGTCTATAGAGGGGAGAGGGGTGTCGTTATTGGTGGTGATGGTGGGTTGGAAAGGTAGGGTGGAAAGGTCGAACACGTCTCCGGATAGGAGAATAGGGAGTGTCTTTGAGTATTTCTCTGTCAGGATTTCCAAGGCTTCTGTTCTGATTGGGGTGGTTGACGGTGTTGATCTTGTTCGTGGGTGAATAGTGAGCCAGTCAATCTGACGATTCTGGGGGTGGCCTATTACAGTATCTATGAAGTCCATGGTTTGTCTTGACACGTTAGCGAGATTATTTCTTCGCGCGAAAGAATTTATACCTGAGGTCGTTGTGTATCCTGATCTTCACGCTTACACTTCGGCCCTTGGGGCTATCAATGTCCTTCTCGAGGCCAACACCCCATCCGTCACTTGCCAGTCGTTGTCTAGTCTCGACGACCATATCCCGGACCAGCTCACGGCGGTTCATCAGAGCAGCACCCAACGTCTCAGCACAGGCCCAAGACTGGGGACATCCGCAGTTGAGATCAACGCCCTGTGTGAAAGGAGCAACGAGAGCTGATGCACGAGCAAGTTCCAAGGGAACATTTGCGCCGAACTGGACGATAGTTGGCGGTTGGTTGGGTTCATTAGAGACTGTTAAGTCTATTTTCGTATATAAGCCCCTGCTCAAACGCTTTTAACTGATTACTTACCACTATCTCGAGCGAAACTACTACGGTTGAACTCTTTCGCAAGGATCATGGGAGACCAGCAGAGGTCAACACCATATTTGTGAACTGTTTGTCGGAATGCAAGCTATGAACAATTAGCAGTACGTTCTGAAGTACAAGGAAGCTTGGCAGACTTTTCCATATCGAACCATAGGCGCGAGAGCATATAGAAAACGATCTTGCTTCCTGGTAACATCAAATATCTTGAGTGGACTAAGCCGGCATGTTAGAAGAGGCGTACCCTGGACTTTTGTATGAGATATGAACTTACTGGGCAGACTCGCCCATTTCACCAACCGACATAATGGGTAATGGTCTTCGATGAATCAATTTTATGGTATTATCTGTTGTAAACAATTTTTGGGCCCATTCATAAATCGTACATCGTGGTTACCTTAGTAGATTTGCCTGGGAAAGAGGTTTTTTGTGCAAGTCGTGGGCACGTGATCAGTTAAACACCAAGAAGAATGGGAAGGAACTGGACGAACGAAACGTTGATGTTCAAGGTAATTAGCTGCCGTTGCCGTTTTGATTATTCGATTCTTGAACATTCTAGAGTTTCAGCAGAGGAAACTTGGGCCATTGCAGCCTTTTCCAAGTCGGGAGTATTCAAGCTGTTCCTCTAATGGCGCTCTGAGTCTCGTTTTATAGCCGGTTACTTTTCTTAAGTTAGTACTTATCTTTCTCAACATCAGCTTATGATTGTATAGCAGATAATCTGAAAGCATTGAGTTCGATAGAAACTAGGACACAAAGACATATGATGCGGTAAAGGTGCAATTTAGAAGTTGGCTGTTTTGATACCTACTCGTAGTCCAGGTTCTACAGGGTAGGTATATAGGTAGGTAGCCTTCAGGGCATTTACAGAGTACAGTGTTGTACTTCCCAGGATGGCCCCCACGTTGGTTACGTGCGTACCTGTAGGCATTCATTCTAGGAGAATGGGTGCCCGCGGAGCGGCAATTTGATATCAACTCAGAAATGAAGAAAAAAATTATAGAAAACAACTGAGGCAGATTGGTTTGATACTGTTACATACCAACCATAAATCAACCTTACTGCCGTTATCTTGACTGAAAGCTAGGTAGACACGTACAGCCACTCTGCCAATCTGACTTATAGTACAGTACCAGCTTGAACATGCCGGTGGATTCGTCCATCGCCCGGTCACTTAGGCAGTCAATATTGATAAGGAGTTTTACTAGTAGAGACACTTTCTACGTTGTACTTGCTTATTATTGGGTTGACCATCTCATCCCTCATCTGTCCCCTTGTTACTCTGTTGATCTCGTTTCACCCTTTTTAGGTTACAATGATCCCTTTTGGACCACGCGCACACTCCCAAGATGCGCTAGATGCTTCAGCTGAACCTCGGTCTTGTTCCTAATGGCCACTTTTAGCAGCTTGTACTTGTGCCACTTCGCCCGCCTGCGCTGTAACACTCTAGAGGTAACTAGGGACGTGAGTGCGTGCCACGACATGAAACTTCCTATTGGTCGGCCACCCATACCCTCACCAAGACCATGCTCCATCCTAAGGCATTCCAGGGCGCGATAGCTTCGCTCCAAGACTGCCTTCAGGGCTGACTCCGGTCTTTGAGGGATGCCTAGTTGAGTTAGCAAGGAGACAACTTGGTCATATCATTCCCTAGATAGAGCTTGCTCATGCGCTGAACTCTGGAGGTCATACATCCATACGCCTATGCCTCTTACATAGCCCAGCTTGACCAACCAAAGGGGGATCGATTTGACCTAGCTGGCAACGAGTCACCAACATCTTGCAGGCTTTGACCAACAGGCTAAGGCACTGCACGGTGGCTGAGACGCTTCTCAGTCACGCCCTATTTATTGTTATACCAAAGCACCATATCAGACATATAGTTGACCAATTCAACCCTTCAACCGCCTCGTTACATTGTTTAATCACCAGTAAGAAGCTGTCTGCTGCACTTGACAAGCACTCGAGAGGGGAAACACCACCCAGGAGAAACACCGATAGGCATGGCTGGCTTGAGTCGAGGCCAGCCCCTCATGCCTGGCGCTTTTGGACCTGAAGATTATATCGACTTCTACGAGAACCCTCTGGAGATCCTTGAGTATCCAGATACCGCCTGGGATAACAGAGAGCCGCGAGTTTCTTGGTCGATTAACAACTTACCAGCACTTGACGATGTTGACTTTGACTGGCACAAATACGACCCGCCTAATGCACTGAAGAGGGCACCCAACATAACATCTCAAGTTCTCCTCGATATATTGCAGTCATCTATCGAGAACGTCAAAGCAAGGAATATTGAAGAGGATCGCCAAAAGAAAGAAGCTGAGGCTCAACAAGAACTAGAAGAGAACGAAAAGGGCAAGGACAAAGAACCGTATCTGCCCATTATCATACCGGCCGAGAGACCTCCTGTCGAGGATGACACAAGCAAAGATGTACCCAAGATCAATCCTGGAATACTCATGACAACGTTTGGTCCCAGCGTTACTGCAAAGATCGAGGCGAAGGCAAACAGAAAACGTCTCGTTGCACTTCGACGCTTCTTCCAGCGCAGCAATGAAAGAGGCGAGAGTAGTGCCACAGGGGCAGCCCTTGGTGCACTAAGAGGAGGAAATGGTGATATCGAAACTGACAGAGAAGGCCACAGCAGTTTGACCAAGTTCAACCCTGTCAAGGAGGCGTAGGTCGTGATCTTATCCGTTGATCTCTCGTACTAATGAGCTACAGTGAATGCGTATCTTGTTTGGACGACTTCCACCCTAGGGAAGTCATCAAAGTGCCTTGTCATAGTTATTGCCACGATTGTTTCGTCCGACTTGTTTCAGCTGCATGCCAAAATGAACAACAGTGGCCGCCCAAATGCTGCCTGAACGAGATTTCCTTCAAAATCATCTTACGATTTATTCCTTCCAACCTCAAGAAAACGTTTGAGGAACGATCCATGGAGTGGGAACTGCCCATCAGCGAACGAGTTTATTGCAGCGAACCTGACTGCAGTGTGTGGATAAAGCCCAAGCAAATCGATCTTGGCAGGCGCCGAGGCATTTGTGATCGGTCTCACCTGACATGTACTTTGTGTCGAGGACCGGCTCATACGGGGGAAGAGTGTCCCCAGGACGTTGATATGAACCTTACAAACCAACTGGCCGAAGACGAAGGCTGGAAAAGGTGTTCTAAATGCCATGCTTTAGTCGAACATAGGGAGGCGTGCCAACATATGACCTGTCGTTGCGGAAACCAGTTCTGCTATGTATGCGAGAGGCGCTGGCGAACCTGCGGCTGCACAATGGAGGATCTTCGAGAAGTCAAAGAAGGAGCTACTACCCGGCGTGAGGAAAGAAGAACTAGAGAGTTAGCGGAAGCCGAAGAAATACGGCAGGCTCTGTTGCAGATAGAAGAGTTTGAGCGTGAAGAAGCTCTCAAGGCCGAGCTGTTACGACAAGAACAGGAAAGGTTAGAAGAGGAACGCAAACAGCTCGAGCTCGAGGAGAGGGTACGACAAGAAAGTATCCGCCGCAGGGATATCGAAATCAAATACCAAGAGTTACGGATTCTGCTCGACCAATTACATGAGCTACAACAAGTATTACTCGACGTCGATCAAGAAAAGGAGGGCGAAAACATGATGATGGATATCGAAACTGCAAAAGATGATATGAATAAGAAGCACGAGTTGGAGAGGTCTGAAATACAGGGGACTATCTCGAAGAAGATGACCGAGAAGGAACAGGCATTGAACAAAGACTTCCAAATTCGAGCAGCTGAGGAAAATGAGCTCGAACAAGCTTATCACGAGCGACTCAAAGCTTACTGGGAGGGCAAAAAGAACGGGGAGCAGGAGACAGAGAAGGCAATGCTTAATCTGAGGAAGCGTATGGATCAGAAGCACCATGCTTGGCAGAAGTGGAAGACCGAGCAACTTGAGAACTACGAGGATAAACTTCAAGATAACAGGACCTACAGAGAAGAGCTCATGTATAGTGCCAAGCACCGACTTGACGATTCTTGCAAGGAGAAGGAGACAGAGATGGTTAGACGTGTGTCAGCCGAAAAGAAGTGGCTCGAGACTGTTGTATTAGAAAGAGAGAGGCTGCTCAGTGAATGGGAGGTTCAGGAGGTTGAAGGCGATGCCGATAGTCTGTTCGCACCAGAGCCTGACGGTTTAGGGGAAGAGCATTATGTCGTTGAAACCGCATTATAGAAACCTGAATAGATTAATAAATACAAATGAAATTAAATTGTAGTTCATTCCTATATTTCCGGCGATTCTCGACAAATACGACTTGTATGTAGTTCTTTACCCATATCAGGACTTGTGGAGGCTCTGGAGAAGTGATATGGTCCCCACAATCACGCTCCATATTTGTTCAGTCCACTGAAATTCATCAATTACATCAACACTTAGTTACTCCAACAGGTATTCAACCTTGAACTGACAGGAACATTCAATCACGTAAAAAAAGTCATTTCAAG
This sequence comes from Fusarium chlamydosporum, assembly GCA_014898915.1. Classification (NCBI taxonomy): domain Eukaryota; kingdom Fungi; phylum Ascomycota; class Sordariomycetes; order Hypocreales; family Nectriaceae; genus Fusarium; species Fusarium chlamydosporum. The sequence goes on from JAAVUD010000132.1 coordinate 183,652, forward strand.
ACAAGTCACAATGGCTCGCCTCTCAGGACTCCAGAAAGAGGTTATCGCTCTCTATCGAAATTGTCTAAGAGAGACTCGAAAGAAGCCACAGGTATGAACGAATGCCGAGGTTACTTCACTCTTATAGTTTGTGACTGACATTGATACTGAAAAGGCAACTCGACCACACTTTGAGAGTTTTGCCAGGTTCGTCATTCAAAATTCGGTCGGTTTGAATAGAAAACGGCTTTCCTAATGCTAGGTACCTATCATAGAAATGAGTTTGCTCGGAACTTGAGCATCGATAAACGAGATTTTGCCGCCATTGAGTTCCTCTTACGGAAGGGACGACGTCAACTCGAAGTCTACAGCTCGCCTGGTATCAAGGACATCAAATAAACAACAATTGCTCTTTCCTTTTTTACGACCATGCCAACTGCACTCCGACGGCAGGAGTGACGTTTATACAACACCTTCCAAAAACAACTTACATTCCACTGTCGAGCAACTCTTGGTGTTTCTCAACGCAGCAATCTGTCCATCTTCATCATCTTCACCACCGATTCATTGTACTATGACTCCATAATCAATACTCTTCCTTCTTTCTTTTCTTATCGTCCGAATTATCCAGACACTGCATAGCTCGTACATGGAAGAATGGTAACATCATCATCTAACCTCGCTTCGCATAACACTCCGCCCTTATCGCAACTACGTGCACCTCGCTCCATTAGCGACAATTCAGTACGTCGTGGCCGAATCATATTCTTGCCACGAAGGCATGTGCGTCTAAACTGTCGAACTTCCACAAGCCAGCGTCACAGACGCCGACATCAGCCTATCTCAACTCTGGCTCACACATTATCTACCAACTCCTCGAAGGGTTCACTTGAGAATACCATTAGGCCATATGAACCCACGAGGACAACCTCAACTAATGTCCCAATAGTTCAGAGCCGAACTCGCTTGGATTGCAATATAAACCCCAGACCTGTCATGTCTTCCAACTCTGGATATGTCTCAGACGCTAGCTCGATGACTTCAAAGCACAGACGCAGACCTGTCAGCCCGCTGCATGTGCCCGAGACGAATATTTCGACGCCCCCGAGAAGAGTGTCCTCGTCAACCCTCCAAGACAATGCTAAAAGAGCCGAGATGCACGAATACGCCACACCATCGAGGGCCACTGATGCACATGTTTTCGGAGGCACCTCTATCACAAGAAACAACTCCAACGTGAATAACGCACTCGTAGAAGCCATTTCGAGAAATGTTGCGCAACAACTGCACTTGTTATCAATTAAACATGAATCCCCGCAAGTAAAGCATGATCGCAAGAAAACAGCACCGCCTACATCGGACAGTTTCGAGAACGAGTCCAGGACGCCAAGCCAAAGAGAAGCGCTTGATCGTTTCACTCAAGAACTTCGCCAGTATGCTGAACAGTCCGGTGCCAAAGGAAAGTTGCCAGTCTTCACCCCAACACCGCCCCAGTCTGGTGCAAGTCTCAGGACAATAGCGGCCCTCCTTCCATTCCGTTCCGAATTCAAAGCTGCTGGGCTAGCTATCACTTCAAAGGATCAAAAAAACACGCCCTTTCGAGCTAGCCCTCTTGGAAGATCTCGAGTTGGAACGACTCCAGCATTGAAATCACTCCTCAAACAACCGCATCTTGTTCAAGTGGATAGTGCCGCCCGATGCCCAAGTTCGAGTACAGAGATTCCTTTTCCTGCTGCACATGACATGGACGAATGGAGATATGCAATGGTCGATAACGGCGAATCTTCGAGAAAGAGAACCACTGCTGGGCATGAGGCACACGTCACTCACTGCACTTCATGTCAATCTGGAAATCTGTGCCATTGGAGTGACTAGAAATGCCTTCAACTTACACAGAAACCAAAACCACTATTCTCTGGAGTCTCCGAGAAAGAGGCTTTGACCGGCCCTACATCCAAAATCCCCAGAACTCATATGCACTCTTATCCCGAATGGCCCGACATGGTTTCTCTGGAGAGAAGGAAGTCATGTCAGCGGAGGGACCAGGGCAAACGGATAACAAAGCCTTATTCACAGCCTGTTCATAACAGAAGCAAACAGAGACAAACCACAGCAGCTTTCTTCTCAGGCCTTACAACACCTGCTGGCCGCTCGAGCGTCTCGAAGAGACCTGCTGCGCCCTACAATGCTGGTCCATCCTCGGGTGGCAATCGATCTCGTGTCGAAAGCGGCATTCGTAAGCGTATGTCAAGCTCAGCAAGACTCGATCCAGACCAAAGCCCGTGTACCAAATCAACTCGGTCATCATGGACTTCGAGCCAGCCCGTTCTGATATACAACAATCAGAAGCGCTGCCATAGTCTGAGTGCCGACATCATTGTTCCCCAACGCACGAAGCCAACAGGGAAACCGGAAAAGCCCTTACCAGAACTGCCCCAGCCAGAATCCTCAACAACACCCATAGAAGAAGAGTGCAGGCTGTCTGCCGAGGATGATGCTCTGTCGTCTACACCAAAGGAGGTCCCCCATGACAAAGGTAAGGAAAAGGCGTTACAAGAGAAAGAGGAGAAGTACCAAAGTTCTTCAATTTCACCAAACCACATTTCTGTTTGCTCACGGGGGTTCTCTGGGCAAAAGATTGGTCGGCCGAATGTCCCCAAAAGAACATCGTCCGCCCGAAATCTTCGAACAAAAGCTCGCGAACCTGACGAGGTCGAAATCTTAGACCGTGATGTACTGAGAGGCCTGCATATTGCAGCTTCGGCAGCTTGTAATGAGCAGATTGATGCGTTTATTCGCGAGAAGACTGGTTTGCACATTCGGCGGTTCTTATCCGACCTTATGCCACTTGAGATTCTAGGCAACAATCCTGCCCAGGACGCGAAGGAGAGAAGAGCGCAGAGAAGGAGGGCAGAAATCAGGGAGGTGAAACGGCGAGTAAGGAGATCTTGGCAGACGAGAGAACGAGCCGTGCTCTGATAGCTCCAATATGCAATGCCTAGTATATTATTAACCTGGCTGCTATTTGTTTACTTGGATGCAGTGCAAACATTGGCGAGATCATAGATAAAAGGATGAGGTTTTACAATTGTATAGACCAAAGAAGAGCCTCTAGCACTATGATAGAAAAACAATGAGTTTTATATATGAGGCGTCGGTTTATGCATATGATGTGTGGCTGCAGGGGGTCGACGTATGATGCTTCCCCGCTCAAGTCCAATCTTGGCTTCGGATCTGATGACGACCAATTCGTCTGTTCACGCAATACATTGTTGTAGCCATATCGGTAATTTCCAGTCAGAATTGTCATCCTGGAAATTAACCATGGGTTATTCGTGGCTTTCCCAGGGCGAAATACAGTCCTTGCGAGCCAACTTCACGTCGAGTGGGAACCATGATCACCAGCAATTCCTACGATGCTGGAAGCATCAGACATGCGATAGTTGCCTTGCGATTTCGCAATGCAGCTGGTGTCCTTTTGTACGATTCCATTGCTTCTTACAAGAGCCCATGAGTGATGTGCGCAATCTAATGAATGAACAGACATGGTCTTGTGTGCCTAACATCAACAAGATACCATTACTCGCACCAGCATATGACGAACACATCTGCCCGCACGAGGCAGAGCGATGGGAACTTCGGTCACGACCTCTAGGGTGTCACGTTTCAACGATAACGAGCCTTACAGCAATCGTCACCATCGCGTCAACTTTGACATTCGTTCTGCTCATAATTTTACTCATATTAGCAATCCGATGGTTCCGGCGTTATCGCAAGAATCATGGCTGGTGGTGGCTACAAAACCATCGCTGGGGCAGGACATGGCTACAATGTGGAGAGCGTGAACCGTTGCTACCAGAAAGTCGACCGGGTAACGGAAGTCCTTAGGAAAAGACGCGTGCAACGAGGCTACGTGGTATAAAGCGATTCACGGTGCGGGCGCTGAGCGATTTTTGCGACTGGCAGTCGATATCCTTTAACCGGAGCTGACGGGAGGGATGATTGCCACTTCGTCTGCTTCTTGGATCATCGTGTCTTCTGCACCCGCCTCGCTGGGCAAGTCTACATAATCGAGATTGACAGTAACAAGGCACGAATCGAGGATCTTGGCTTTGATGCCAGGATATCTGGTCTCGAGCTCGGCGAAGAGCTTGCTGAGCGGCATGGTAGCTGGCAGGGCTTCATGGTCTTTACCAGTGAAGGAGCTGGCACTGGCAAAGAAGAGGACGTTGAAATGCCCAGCTGGGGGTTTGGGTGCCGATGACATTACGAAAATGATATGCCTAGAAATTTCTTTTGTGTGTTAGCCAGCTGGTCTGGAGATGAATAGTACAACAAAGAAGCGATCGAGTGTTTTGGGTCAGAGATCTTGGTGATAAAAAAGTACATCAATGTATGTTTCAGGTAATACATGCTAAAAAGCATCATTCCCAACAAGTGTATGTGTAAAAGATATGTGTGCTGACTTACCAATAGTGTTTGTTGGAGCTTTGAGGAATCTTGTGAGATGTTGAAGGTTGAAGAAGAGAAGATTTCCTCTGGCTGCCCCGCCCAATTTGAGGTCGAAATGTTGCACGTGACTAGAGACTCACGATGCGAAGCGAGGTAAGTTATGGAGAACAGTTTGTCATAAAAAGAGGCATAAATTCTCCTGCTGCTAGGTCAATATCGAAACCGAGGTCATTGAATTATCGTAGCACATGTTGACTGTATGAAACCCCCCCAAATGCCTGTTTTCTTTTGTCTGAGCTTCGGGAGAGGACGCGAGACGAGTGTTTGAGAGAGGAAGTCGTGCGCGAGAGAAACAAGAATGAATTTCACTTTTTGTCGGATTCCAATGCTGCAGAAGAAGAACTGTTCTGGAATTTTTCGTTATCCCAGACCCGTCCGTGTGACTCCTCTAACAAATGAAACTGGAGTGCCAAAAGGGTGATGTGCAGCTCCAGGTCAATGTCCCAATACAAGGCGCGCACGCCTTAGCATGCGTAGACCATCCGTCGTTGACCGTCTTCCAAGAACCCCATGCTCCCCAGAATGCACATTTATCGTAGTCGTCGGGCCTCACGCTCGGACTCGAGGAGGCAGAGGATGTCGTCCTCACGGACTGTGGTGGTCACAAGTTAGCATTCGCAATTCTTGATATTCTTACTCCTTGGCCCCTCCCTACACAGCGGTGAGGGGGTTTTCGAGAATTATCGTACCTGGGCCCTTGACGTTTCGGATGATGGATCGGGTCTGGTCGTCCATGAACTCAACGCGGACCTGGGTGACACCACCACGAGAACCTATCCAACCAAGTCAGAAATTCGTTCAATCACTCCATCGTTTTGTAGCGAATTTTCTTGATATTTTCCTTCGTCCATATCAAATCAAATTTCGTGGGGAGGTAAAAACGCACCGGTTCGGCCGAGAACTCGGGTGACCTTGACGAGCTTGACGGGCTGCTTGGAGGCGTCCATTGTTGCGACCTGAAGAATGGTAAGCTGGATGAAAAATTGCGCGCTGGATCGGGAGTGTCGCCGTACTGTAGGGAAATTGGTGGATTGGGCGGTGGTCGCGGGCGTGAGCTGTAGATTGACGCTTGTTTGGGACAACTTTTTTGGTGAGATTGTCAGGGTTTTCGTGTGCCAAAGCCCTTACCCCCACAGTCTGCCGAGGGCGGATGCGGTTGGCTTCGGCTTCGGATTAACTGATGACCCGAAAGGCACAGCCATGTGGCTCATCCGCTGTGGCGTCACCACCCCATCGTGAGTCTAAAGTGAGCCTAAACTCTAAAGGAGAAGTGGACTTTAATGACTACTTCATGTGTAAAGCCCAAAGCACTAACAGTCTACTAACTAAAGCAGAGTCTTTCCAAAGGCTTCGTTTTTGAGCGATGCAGATGAGAAATTTAATAATGGCTCGGTTTATTTGCTAGGGTATCTGACCAACACATCATTAATCATAAATCCTCCATTCTCTCCTGAAGGTCTTTGACCCATTCCTCCATGACCTGCTTATTATTCTCAATGGATACATTGCCTTCTTTTATAGCAGTCTCAATCTTGACAAGACCTTCGTTCCACTGCTTCAGTTCTGCGGCCATTTCTGCCTGCTGTTTTTCGATGCGGGTCAATGTATCACTCGCAGTCGCGGCGTCTGCATGAATAGCCCGAAGCGATCGCAATCGGTCCAGCAGTGGTGGAAGTATAGGAGTAAGATTCTCGATTGTAGGAAGAATACCGTAGAGTGCATTGATCTTTGCTTCCTGTTCAGACTCTTCGGGTTGAGCTGCAGAGCCATTTCGACCGAGCTCTTCTCTCAATGACTTCGCCTTCTCCCTCGAATCATTGAGTTTATCCTGTTCTTGAGCCAGTGTTCGCACTCGTCGGGTGATTGCATCCAAGTTGGCGGTAGAAGCCTCCGAAAGGGTTGAGATCTGCTTGTTCATAGAATCCAAAGTCGGTAGGATAGCGCGAGGAAGACCATTAGCATCGGCTTCGGGCATCAATGAAGCATTGATTCCCAAACCCTTCTCCAGCATCAATAGGCGACGGTCAAAGTCAGCAGCCTTGGCCAAAGCATGGCTTTGTTCATACGTGGGCGCATATGTCACCGTGTAAGTCGCATCCTCTCCGGATAGCATTTCCGGCTTCTCATCAGAGCTTAAAGGTGAAGTTGATTTCGGAATTCGGACTGAGGCCGGGCGTCCTGTAGGCTTTGAGATCTCATCCAGGACTTGGCTAAGGGAAGTCAACCTATTATCGTCAGTGTCCGCATCGGTGTCGTCCTGCGTCTGAGATTCGGCCTTTCGCTTTGCGTATTCATTCTTGGCCTCTTCTACCTCGCGCTTTAAGCGAGCAATTCGCCGCTCCAAGCTTTCATCGTCATCATCGTCAGAAAGATCACCGAGCTCTTGAGTTCCATCCTCTAATATGCGCTGTCTTCGACTGGAGGCTTTGTACGATTTGCGTTTCCCATCAACCCGGTCCGAGAAGTCCACCCCATTCGCGTCGACGTTGGTGGGGAGAAATCGAGATCGAGCTTCGTTTATTCGCAAACGAGATCTAGAGATGCCAGGTGTTTCGTCCTCCACATCGTAGAACTCGTCGTCCGAGTGGGTTCGAGCAGTGGTCGTCTGTAGGCCGAGTAAGTAAGGTTGCGCCGCATCTAAGTCAAACAAAGCTTACTGGGACCGTAGAGTTGTCGTCTGTGAGCTCAGGGGTTTCGTAGATGTCTGGAGCGGAATCCTAGATAGCAGTTAGCATTGGATGTTTGGCTTTGCTGGAGCTTAAGCATACTCACCAGATCTGGCAAAGCTGCGTACTTTCGGTTGAGAGCCATTTCTGCTACCAGGACCGGAGAACAATGGTGGTTGAGCTTGTGAATAAACAGATGATGTTTGCAGAGCTTATCCACAGCACCGACCTTTGTTGTGACGTTCAAGGTTGAAAGCGACTCGATGTACGGATACCTAGACAACAAATCCGATGGTCGGTAGGTAGGCGGCTTCCGACCACAGAAGGGGCACTGACCACTGACCACCTATAAATGGGGCACCTAACTTATAGCGCTAAGATTAGAGGTCCTGCCCCTGTCAGTGTGCGCCTTCAACCTCAGTGACATGGATGGAGGCCAAGGGGCAATTTGGCAAGAGCGCGTTTATTGAAGCAGGCGCCTCCACTGCCACCTACCTGGGTGCTCCTCCTACGCGTAAACGTCTCTGCAACCCAACTTCAGCGGCCCTGGTCTGCAGGTGTGCAAACCTACCTAGCTAACCAACAACCAGACATTCATTGATGAGGCATTCCGTTGCTCAGCGATTACCGCCTTCACCACTTTATTTTACTTACTCTCATTCATCATATATGCTCTAATTTCTTGCATGAATTTGTTCTACTGCCTTGCCTTCCTTTCCTCTCCCTTGCGAACAAACTGCAGCTCAAATCTCTGAACATTAATCCCATATCAACCTTATCTCAATCTCATCAGGAAATAAGTAGAGGGACGTCTCCACCAAATCATGAGCAGGATATTAGGAATGAGTAGGCATTCAAGGCCGCCGACACTTCTCAGTACTTTCAATGTCAAGGAAAAGCAAAAGCTTGAGCAGGAACTTGAAGATGTTAACGCTCCACCAATGTCCTCCGATGACGAGGATGAGGAAGGGGGCGACGAAGGAGAACCGTCAATTGCAGAATTAAAGTCAAAGTTAAGTGGCGTTAAGGAAGAGCCACTTCTCGATTCGGATGATTCTGAGCCAGATCGGGGGAGCATTAAACGCACGAATTTCCCTACTTCGAGCACTATTAACGCTCGAACGAATACGGCAAGAAAGGCAAGAGAAAGCGGGCGTAAGCAATCACCGGCTGAGGACATTGAAGAGACATCTTTGAGTTCCAAACGAAGGATGGCAACTTCCAAAGTTGGAAACGAATCAGCCGGTCATCTCGTTGACAAGCAAGGCTTTACCAAGGCCTCAACTTCCAAACTGAAATATGGCACTTTTAAATATGGCAAGGGTTCTCAGGCTTCAAGGGGATCGCAAGTGTCCCTCGGTTCACAAAATTCGCAAACGAGGAAAGGTTTGTAAACCTGCCATCATGCTGTCCTTACGCTAATCCGGCGGTAGGCCAAGAGGACAGTTCAGATTGTAAGATCGTTACCAAAAAGCAACAAGACGACGATCTCGTTAACAGCTCTCCGATCAAAAAATCATCAACCTTCAAGCCTGCCCCAAGGGAATCTCTTAGCCCTGCAAAGCCAGAATCAAAAAAGCGCAAATTGACTGTACCCACAGATGACCTAGGAACTCCTGAGAAGCAAGTCAAAAGAACGATGATTTTACCAAGCCGTGAAAATTCATGTTCTAGCCAAGACACCAAAGAACGTTCTATCGGCGCTTCACAAGAATCAACATTCTCCTATAGGGGCGTCTTCAAACCGCCCGCTGGCCTGAAAAATAGAAAGACGAAAAAGAAGAAAGAGCGACCTCCGACGCCCGAGTATAAACCCGCGATATTCATTAATCCTCTCGATATCGATTCCGACTTCGATTTGGAAGGTGTTCATGCAGAAACTATGTCATCACCAGTTCTATCGGACGTGGATCAGGTCAGCGATACAGAATTTGCCGAAAATGATCAAACCCTTCAAGACAGGACGACAAAATGTCCATGGTGTGGAGATGTGGTTTCGGAGCAGGCTCTGAAGGAATACTCCAAGGGCAAAAGATTAAATGTGCAAATGCAGACAAGGTTCTGTGCAAAGCATAAAAGAGAAACGGCTATGGATACATGGCGTGAAAGAGGCTATCCTCACATCGACTGGGACCGACTCGAGGAACGGCTCAAGGATCATCAAGAATACCTTTCAAAGATCGTTGACGGCAAAAAGTCTTATTACCGCAATCTGCTTGCTGAAAAAATCCAGACAGGTCAAGCTAGGTCACTCAAAAAAGAAGGGGACTTGAACCCAGGATATTACGGTCCACGTGGTTGTAAGCTCATGTGTGACTACCTTGTGGAAGAGTTCGGCGAATCGCTGAAAGAAAAGGCTACGGAGGATCGTGTCATCGCCGGGCGTGGCTCGGCAGCTTTTATTCAGTCTGTTTTGGTCGCGGAACTTGCTGTGCGACTGATAATAGAGGACATGGATGTGTCCGCCGGCGAGGCTAGGGAAATTATGGAAGAGAGCAAACCTCTCGGCGAGTTGCTACACGAAGAAATATGACACGATTCTGGGATCGGAAGGAAGACCGACCATACATTTACCTTATACATGATATCGAGAAACACATTTGCAATCTTTGCTTCCAAAGTGGTTGATTGCGTCTCTGGCTGTTCGCTTGGGGCTTTTGGTAGCATGGAAAACAAAACTGGACTTATTTATATCGGAGGCCAATGTGGCCGTCTAGCTCTAATCACAGCCCTCTGAGCTGATCATCGTATGGTACATGTAGATTCTAATCAACCCTAGCTTTAACTAGATCGCCACCTCTATTCTCTATGCACATTTTTCTCTCTATTGTTCTTTCTTTGTCTTGAGGGAAACATCAGTTGTTGTCTGCATGAAGAACTGTCGCTCAATAGCCTTGAGAATCTCGTCGAGGAGCCTGCCAAGAATTAGTTGAATGTACGTGATGCAGAAGAAAGAATTATAGACTTACACAACAGGAGCACTAATGATAACAACTGCCTTCCACTCCAGAACGTTCAGAGGAAGAATTGAAAACAGACCCTGGAGGAAAGGAATGTAGAGGAGGGCAAAGTGAAGCGCCATAGACAGAGCGATGGCGTAGACGAGCATCATGTTCTTCCATAGTGGCAGAGTAAGAAGGGACTCGCTGGAAGACAAGGCGTTGATAGCGTTGAACATCTCGATGACAACCAGGATAGACAACGAGACGGTCGAAGCGGACTTGGCCATATCGTTGGAGAACATGGTGCATCCAATCTCAGGGAACTCAGTTGAGCAGTGGTGGAAGCGAGTGAGCTGGCGGAAGGTGATCTGAGGGCCCTCGGGGTTGTACATGAACCACCAAGCGTATCCAGCAACAGTGGCAAGACCAACGTATGTACCGATAACGAGATAACGGAAGAAGAGCCAGCCACCGATGAGCGCTTCATCTCGCTTGCGAGGGCGACGCTTCATGATGTCGTGGTCAGGAGGGTTGAAAGACAAAGCGGTGGCAGGCAGACCATCGGTGACAAGGTTGACCCAAAGAAGCTGAACAGGAACCAGAGCCTCGGGCATACCAAGAGCAGCCGTAAGGAAGATGGAGACAACTTCGCCAATGTTGGAGGAGATGAGATAACGGATGAACTGTTGAGTGTTGTTGTAAATGGAGCGTCCCTCCTCAATGGCAACCTCAATAGTGGCAAAGTTGCTGTCAGCAAGGACCATGTCGGCAGCCAGCTTAGAGACATCAGTTCCAGAACCCATGGCAACGCCAATATCAGCCTTCTTCAAAGCAGGGGCATCGTTGACACCATCACCGGTCATGGCAACAACTTCACCAAGAGACTGAAGGAGATCAACCAGTCGGGACTTGTGGCTGGGCTCAACACGGGAGAACAGAGATGCACGCTTGGCTGCCTCAAGCTGCTCGTTGGGAGACAGTTGATCAAACTCGCGACCGGTATAGCTCTTTCCAGTGAGATCCTCGTGTTGGCCAAAGACACCAATCTGTCGGCAGATGCTCTCAGCGGTGTTGCGGTTGTCGCCAGTAATAACGATAATACGGATACCGGCGTCCTTACACTGCTGAACAGCGTGGGGGACCTCCTCACGGGGAGGGTCAAGCATGCAGACAAAGCCGAGGAAGGTCATGTTTTGTTCAAGCTGAGCGTATTGCTCTGTGGAGTCAGCGGTCTGGAAAAGAGGGTTCTCGGGGACCTTGTCAATGCTGGCGAGGGCCATAACTCGGAGACCGTTGTTGCCGTATCGTATAATCTCACTTGTCAAACGGTCTGCAATCTTCTTGGTAAGAGGAACCTTCTTGCCATTAGAGCCAACAAGGGTCTGTGTGCAGCGATCGAGGACAGACTCAGGAGCACCCTTGACCAAAAGCTTCTTATCGTTGCCACTGCCGACCAAGACAGACATGCTCTTGCGATCGCGGGAGAATTCATATGTGGCAAGACGGGGGAGTTCCTTCTGGTAGGCAGCGCTGGCGTAATGGACACACTCTTCGGGGCGGGCATCAGTGGGAGCGCAAGGTCCAATCTTCTCGACCAAGGTTCGAAGAGCACCCTCAGTGGGTTCGCCGACGCTGGAAAAGGTAGCAGATTGAGAATCGTAGGCAAGCTGAGCGTCGTTGCAGATGGCGGCAACCTGAGTCATTTGACGGACTGTGTTGGACGTAATGTGAAGGTCCCTGACGATAACACCGCCGGCTTTGATAGATCCTCGGGGGGCGAAAGTAGTGCCTTCAACATCAAGCTCGCTAAGATCGCTACCGTCTTCGTTAAGATGCGCAATCTTGCTCACACTCATTTGGTTGGTGGTCAAGGTACCGGTCTTGTCAGAGCAAATAACACTGCAGCTTCCAAGAGTCTCGACAGAGGGAAGACTTCGGACAACGGCGTTCTTGGCGGCCATCTTTCTTGTTCCAAGGGCCAAGCAGGTGGTGATGACAACAGCCAGACCCTCAGGAATAGCAGCGACGCCGAGAGATACTGCGATCTTCAGGTAGTAGATTGCACCCTTGGTCCAGTTACCGTGGCTGGGATCATTGAAGTTGGGAATGTTAATAAGCCAGACCAGGATACAGATAACGGTAATGACCTTGGCAAGGCTGTCACCAAAGTCATTGAGCTTCTGCTTCAGAGGAGTGGGCTCCGAGATCTGAGCAGTAATGCTTTCGTGAATATCTCCGATAGCGGTGCTGGAGCCTGTGAGGACGACGACGGCTCGAGCGCGGCCAGTGACCACGGTCGTTCCAGAGAACAACATGTTGGTCTGGTCTTGGAGCACAGCCTTGTCATCTTCAACAACTGTAGAAGCGCGCTTTCCAACACTCTCACTTTCTCCAGTAAGAACTGCTTGGTCGACAGAGAAACTGTTGCTTTCAATAGAAACAAGTCGGCAATCGGCAGGGATGCGATCACCAATATGCACCGTAACAATATCACCGGGAACCAGCTCTTCGGCCTTGACTCGTGAGACCTGACCACCGTTTCGCACCACATTGGCTTCGTTGGCAGAATATTCTTGCAAAGCGGCGATGGCCTTCTCGGCGCTGCTTTCCTGGGAGACACCGACGACACCATTGAGGATAAGAATGGTAAGAATCTATCACAGCATAGGTCAGCGGCTTGGTCAAGGTGAAAGATGCTTTCAAAAGCAATATACATACAACAATAGGGTCGACAAAAGCGCTCCATCCTTCTTCCTCGTCGAACAGGGCTAGGACAAAAGACACAGCGGCGGAACCGAGAAGAATAATGACAAGTTGATCCTTGAATTGCTCCAGAATAAGCTCCCAGAGGGGAGTGGGAGGTTCCTCAGGAATGGCTGTAAAATGTTAGAACGGTTTGGTTCGGATTGATGGCGGGGCTTGCTCGCAGCCACCAGGGAGGTTGACATACAGTTGCGCCCATGTTTGTTACGCAATTCGGTGACTTGGGCGTCGCTAAGACCTGTGTTCTCGTTCACGTTGAAGCTGGCGAGGACATCGCCAACTGGCTTCGCGAAGGCGCTCTCCATCACGAAGAAGGCAATGCGCGAGGCGGGCGCTCGAGACAAGGCTAAATCGAGTTCGTGTGTTGAAGAGGAGTCGATATGGTTTGCGACAAAGGAGAGGAGATGGAAGAAATACCTTGATGCAAGGTAGGAAAAGATTATGCAGAAGTCAAAAGGAATAACGAAAAAGAGAACCTCTTGGAAAAAAGAAAGTGCGTGAGAGAAAGAGAAGACACGGAGGCAACAATCACTGACTTCCTGTCATGGTAGTAGTACGCCAGATGGTAGATTTGTCAAGACGGGAAAGGTAAGGCTAAGTATCGAAAAGGGCCCGCACGTGGCAACCTTTAACCTTGCTGCTCAGGACGACCGGATATTGATTGTAAGCAAGTATCTATCTATCCTTGGTTTTATTTATGCACGCAGAAATCTGATTTAATTTGATTTGATATTCTAATGAATCGAAAAACAATCAAACATATCACTAAATAATATCTGGATCGCGAAACCATCCCCTTCTACGTTCATCATCCGTTCGAAACCTTGAGTTGTGTAATAGTTAGAGTCAATCAGCTTTGTCACCAAAAAAGTTCAACGTGTTCGTTTCCATCTCGGGCTGTCGGTTCCATGTCTCTCCTGTCTTCTAAGTTAGCGTCACAGTAGCGCATCCCCACAATCCGGGCGGGCAAGCGTCAAGGTGGGAAAGCCACTGTAACCCCCTGAAAACCACTCCAGCCAGGCACCAAATCCCCTGAAACCCGATTCAAGACTGATGGAAGTGCTCGCCCGCACTCGGCCCCGGTTCGAGTTTACCTATTTTGGGGTTAGCCTTTCTTTGCACCGCCACGATGCCGAGCCAGACCAAGCGTGAGAACAATACCATATGAAGCGTTGGCAGCACTAATATTATTTCATTACACTTGAACACTGAGAAGCTCAGAAGTTGTTATATTAGAGGTCAATTTGGCATATCATGTCAATTAACCGTTGGTGAGTTGTAATTACATAGTAATCAGTATATACATAATTTCATTCTGTTTTATTGAAAAATATTATGAGGATGCGGAATTGCGTGTCCGATTATGTCATCTGTGCGCGGACCATTCAGCGTACCTACCTACACCTTACCTATGTACATCAACACCAGATAGAACCTGGCTTTTGACTTGCCGAGCACATATGCCAAGTTGACGATTGCCGACATGCCGTTCTCTCCAATCGAAGTTGAAGATGGTGATGGGTAACTGAGAACCAGTGGAGAATATCTACAACACAGCTATCCACAAACAGACACGATACTCACAAGGACTCGTAAGCTTCTTTATCTAAAATTTCGTGGTTTCGGTCCGCTATGGCCACCTGACTCGGAATTTGGCTTGGCTGAAGAGACTTGGCACTCATGATGGCTTCGAACCCGGCTCAGACTCAGACGCATAATGCGACTCCTTCCAAGTGACATAAACCTTCCACGCCACAAGGTCTTGACAATACTAGACCTAAATCTCAATAGCAGGCGTCGTTAATGATGAGTGTCCTACTGCGTGTAGAATCCTATATTATCATGCGAAGTCCATGAACCAGACGATGATTCATCGAATCAGTATCATGAGTGAGGAGTCTCAATGGCTCATGTAAATTTTGGGAATCTATTATACAAGATTACCGCGAAAACTTTAACGCAATCCCGTCGGCTTCCAAAACTTGTTAGTGCTAAGACATATGTTTGACTACACGCTTTTACGGAATACTTGAATTGAGCATCAAATTCAGAGGATAAAGTTTGCAATCACGAGTATACAGGGACATGTACTGACGATCCATCCGTGTTCAGAGCCACGAACTCACAAAACATTCTACGCACATGTGCCTTCATCACTTGATTAGCCGTGACAAAAGTTCTGGTCGCTCAACCTTATCGTCACTTCACCATACATAACCACCATCCAATCATCATCCCACAAACATAATGGTCACGCAGGTCGTGCTTCGCGTTTCAAATTCAACCTTCCCAGCCTTTTACATGCACAGCTCTCCGTTCCGGGAAGCTCCTTGCCGCCTCGGTCGGACAGTTCTATTTCCCATATCGCAGTCCCGGCACGCGCGACGGTACTATATGAAATGCTCAACCTTGGAGTTTTAGAGCTGCAGTACTCCTGCAAGCCATGAGGCCAGCGTCAAAATGATACCTGCTGAAGTATCTAACTCTTCTGTATTCATATCGTGGAGCCTGCTCCAATCAGACCTGGCACGATCGAGACCTTCCAATAGAGCGAACAAGCTCTGATTCTTCTGTCTCTCTGCATCACATTATTAGTACTGGGCATCAATATTGCCCTCCGCAGTACTTCCAGCCTCTTCTGAAGCCAATGAGAGCCCGCAGACGCCTCTTTGCCTCACTGCATCTCAGCTGTGATGCTTGGGCTGATCATCACCGGCTGTACCGAATACAGTGACATGGCCTACAGATGTAGGTCTAGTAGGTACATTCACGGTAGCTGACTTCTGTCCGAGTCGATAAGGCCGTGCCAGACAGCTTCACTGTAGAGTTTAAGCGTTCGTCGCTTTCGGGCGAGATGTTCGGTCAGAATCATGCTCATGGCCGGGTAGCTCCTGCCCGGCCGACCTTGTACACCAGTTAGGAAGGAAAGTCCCCAGACATTGGATCTCCTTTATGAGGGAGGTAGCTGCCTCATTATCGTGACTTCCTGGCAAGCTTCCATCAATATGAAGCCGCTGTTTCTCTGGTCTCTACTTTAAACTTTGGTCTTGTTGTCGACTCTTCTTCATTCATAATCGCGGCCATGTGTCAGCGATTCGCCTAAAGCCGAATTTTTGGATTGTTGTTTGGCTTTCTTAAAACCAGCACTTGTTACTTTCTTGGACTTACCTAACTATTGACCCTCTTTTCGTCATGGCTCTCGTGGATCCTCCAAGCTGGCCTGGTGTTTCCCATGGCATTCATAGTACGAGACATTTCAGTTGGACGGCCGGTTTTCCATATCTATCACGTTTCGATTCTCATGCCGATGCAACGAAATTATACGACATCAATTTGTCTTCAAGTCTGGAAGGTCTCCATCTCAGTGACATAAGCCCTTTAACCACCTTGAATAAGTTCAGTGCCGAATACACGGCGCCTGAGGAAGTGATCAGTTCGGAGATCGCACCTTTTGACTCACAAACACAAGTCGACTTCTCGAAGGAGTTTCCATATGACGACCAAGGTTCCAGCAACCGAATCCCTCGATTACCGTTTCATAAATGGATGAAAACCCTGCATCGTCGAGTCAGCCATAGAGGCCATGAAGAGTCCGTATGGCCTCCAGGCGCGGGATGGCAATACCTTGAATCCGACCAAGCTTATCAACGGTCAATCCATCACAGATTCGGCCGTCGGCTCTCGTCTTCTGGCTCCTCACTTAGTTTGATTGCCGCAGTTAAAAGTGCCAGTATCAGCCTTGCTAGTGGCAGCGTTGTCTCGCGCTCACAACGACGCCATGCTCGCTCGCGTTGCCGTTCACGAGCTGAGCGAAGTAGTCGAGCCTCTCTATCTGTTCCTCGATTTTCTGAGGACAGCATTCCGTTGGAAAGGGGAAAGATAGACGTCGCCGCGATGCACCGTTCACTACGGCGACGACAAATCCTAGAAGAGCTCATAAGTACGGAAGAAGGCTATATCGGTGATATTCGCTTCCTCATCCATGTAGGTTGGTCCTCCATCCCATAGTTCTGCAGCCACTAACAAGACCCAGACTTACATCAATATGCTTGCCGCTCTTCCTAGTTTACCTGAACGGCTACGCTCGTCCATCAACCACAACCTAGACCGTATACTTCACTTGCACGAAGAAATACTAGGCGAGCTACATCGCGCAGTTCCTGATTCCGAATATAGCCAAGCCGATCATTTTGTTGCGCCCTCCAGATTCGTCAACTCCAAAACAGGACACCGTCTTTGGGGCAGTCTAGACATGCTTCCAGAAGATCAAGTCAGCCTTCGCCGGCTTGAAAAGGAGCCTGGTGTGTTTTCCGAGCCTCAGGTGGCAGCAGAAGCCGCTAAAGTCTTCATCAAGAGGGTAAACTATCCTGTTCGTGGCTTCATTATGGTTGTTGGCTGATTTACTGGAGTCAGATGCACCAATTCTTCGTGTATAGGGAATATGGTGCCAAGTACGAAATCATGATCAAGGACGCTACCTCAGCTCTCGAGAGTTTTCCTGAATGGGAAACGCTGCAAAAGGGCCTTGAAGCTTTTGCTTTCACAATCGAAGCCTCGCCAACTTCTGGTGACAGGAAGTCGCTTACTATAGGGGATCTTCTTGTCAAGGTATGTCCTCCGACCGTTTCTCTTTCAACATCTGACGTTTTACCCACCACTAGCCTATTCAGAGGATCTGTAGATACCCCCTCCTATTTGCTGAGTTGTTAAAATGCACTCCTGTCGTTGATTGTCCGAACTCTCATATGGAAGTTGAAACTGCGTTGATAAGGCTTCGCGAAGCTACATCCGAGATCAATCGCTCAACCGAAGACAATTTGATGAAGGAGACTCTTGAGAAGACATGGCTACTGCAGGATCGCATTGTCTTTCCCAACAGGGTGCGTCCTGCTGGCTCCTTCCTTATCATCTCATACAGCTAACCTTCGGACAGAGACTAGACGCGAACTCGAAGAATCAGGTGCGCTCATTCGGACACATACAGTTGTGTGGGGTCCTACATGTCTGTTGGCAGACATCGGCTGGCGTCGACGGCCAGTATATGATTTGCCTTCTCTACAAAGACGTACTTTGTCTTGCTTGTGGCGGGAGGTACGATCAGATTTATACAGTGTTGGCCTGCATCAACATACACGATACATCTATTGAAGATGTCGACAACGGGCGTGGTATGTCATGCTCTCTTTGATCAATATGTGACACTAATGTAAGTTTTTCCAGGCCTACAATGTTATCTAGCGCCCTTCTCGTGGAAGTTAGTCTTTAAGATTGATCATCAGCTGTACGAAATTGTCATGACGGCTTGTACATCCACAGAGGAAAAGGAATGGCGAAAACGGCTGTGCCAACCCGCTGGCTCAGATCCCCGTACAATAGCCCCAGGTCTCAATTTATTTCTTTCCCTCGATATCATGAGCTTGGGCGCTGTCTTTGGACGACCGGGTATGTTTATTCACACTTTGTAGGTAGTGCTACCCTTACTAAGATTTACAGGGACGATTGCACGAAGCTTGTCAACTCATCGTACCTCAGCTAGAGATTTTGGGTCATCTACATGCCACGTCATTCTCAAAAACACATGTGTTATGAGATCTAGTAATCTTGCTAGTGCAGGTTATGGACTCAATCGTTCACAGTCATTGTTGACGACGAAACCGAGAACTCCAGTACTAGTCCCATCACGAAGTGAAAGGGCTCGGCTCGAGGTACTTGTGGCAGACGTCTGGAGCCATGGTGTACTTCCACTTCCTAGTATGACGAATATCGCTCGGAACGAGCAGGCAATCAGACGCTCAGCATCGACAGTAATGAGGAAGTTGAGCGGGTCGAGCATGGCTCGCAGATCAGGGAGTGTGAAACGCAGAATTATGGAAGACCCGTCGAGCGAAGAACAAGGTCGACATACCAGCGTCTCCAGTGACAGCGGTGTTGATGTCTTTGATAGCAACTTTCGAGAAGGCAGCTCACATTCCTACGTGACGAGAAGCCCCCTCTCCCCAGAGATTCAAGAAACCAGCGAGAAGTGTTGCATCTTAGATACTCAATCCCCAAGACTTGAGCTGACACAGATATCCGAGCTTGAACCTCTTGATTTGATAGGTATCATATCAAAGAAACGGCTCCAGAGTGAAACAGTAGAAGCAGCGGCTGGGCGGGAACCTACGGTCAACAATCTTCCAACGAGCTCATTACGGACGCCAATGACAGAAAATATTCCTGCGACGAAGGAAAATTGGCCTTCTTCGGCGGGGAGAGCAGTTCAAGCCAAGGAAGTAAAAACAAAGGGTTCAGGTGGTGAAAGGAAGTATAGTGGTATTCGGAGGTTCTTCCATTAAGACTTGTCACTCGGCGAGTGTTGAGGTGATATTGGATACCCTTCAGGGTAGTTTCGTTGAATTATTGTTCTCATCAAGATAGAGAAGATGAATATGGGATTGTGGAAAACCGCATTGTCAAAGTGAAGCTGTTCGTTGACTAGCCTTACACTGTAAATAGGAATAATACTTGGAGACAGTGCTTATTTGGTGTTCGTATTGAAAATAGGCCTTGTGCCAAGGGATCATCCCCTCAACAGAGTAGATGTTGATGATATTAGGGCACAATCACGCCATTGCTTGAATGCGGAATCACGCTGTTCAGACTTCCATGTCACGAAATTGGAAGTTGGCATCAGACACCAAGAACTTACCTACCTAGTCTTGGTAAGGTATGTAATTACTGCGGTGCGTCACAAGCTCCAAGACAATTGAGGAGGCTATGAAGCACAGGTCCCATGGGTGCCAAGGCAATGAGATATTAGAAGATGATTTCTACCTGACGTGGAAGGCGGGAGAAGACGACAACATTGTCTGTGCTCCACTGCAGCCAATGCTGACACGAGAAGCTGCTTGCTCCGGGCTGACGCGGGGCACGGCACGCGACCGATGAATTCGAAGTTTGCTATGGATACCTACAGGTTCCTTGTAACACACGGTACATATGGGGCAAGGTGTCTTTTTGTTTTGTTTTGCATATATGCTCGGACTGCTCGAAATACGGTGACGTACGCGGTGGATGCAAAGCATGTAAGAACGTACTGTAGATGAGGAATAAGTCGAGCAACGCAACTTTTGACCTTGCAAATGCAAAGCATTGGGGGAAGGCTGTATCCTCTCTTGTAATTGGTCCAGTTAAGGCTTGTGGCTGGCCTTAATGGAGACTTCTTCCTCCAAAAGCCTTAAGAGCCCCGCGGTGCAAGTACGGAGTACCCACTTGCACTTGCTTTGCCCACCCTTGGCCTTGTAGAGCACGGCTATGACGTAGGTAGCTCTTTCCAGCAAGCTACACACTCGTCACTGCTCCCCTCGTTGAGCTTCCTTTTAAACCTCCGAACGCACTTCTCCCCCTCACTTCTTTTCCCCTCCTCATCTTCATCCTTCAAAGCAACATCACTTCGATACCTGATTATCAAAAGCACATAACGACTCTCGAGTCAACCATTTAACAACACTTCACCACCAACACCACTTCCTTTCTTACAACCATCCACAATGGCTCGCGGCGAGACTCAGCAGACCAAGGTCCACTACAAGGGCAGCGATGACTTTGTCATCTTCATTGACGATGTCGAGACCTACCAGAAGTGGAAGACCGACAAGAGCATCCCTCTGGCTCACTTCATCTCCTCTTTCAAGATCTTCTTGACACACGGGTAAGTTGCTTCCGGCAAAGACATAGTCCCAATCTATGCATCGAAGCTAATATATCAACAGTCAAGGAGTTCAGGGAACCCTCGACGCCGCTTCCAAGGCCGCCCTTGAGAACGAGTTCGGCACCTCTGTCGATGACGATGTCATTAAGCAGATCCTCGAGAAGGGCGAGACTCAGACCACTGAGGTAAGGCATTGCTCTCATGCACTACAGCAAACTGGATGACTAACACGATTTCTAGTTCCCCGAGCGTCAAGGTAACAAGAACGACAACAAGGGACCTCTCCTCTCTCACTAGAAGAAGCAGGGTACTAGACGATGTACTAGGCAGCAGGCGTTAGGGTTTTTCTCAGGTTTAGCGAGAAGTCAAGTACGACAAACTGGGCGGTTGTTTTGAGCAACAACCTTAGTCTCATCCGAAATGGTTGGCAGTTGTTGCTGGGCAGCGAATTTGGCCCCGATCATAGTGATAGGTGGTCAGGTCCATTAGCATCTCAACGATCTAATGCTCTGGGAGATGGGCATGATTGATGATAGCGCCTCATAAATTACAACGAGCCTTTCATATTTGACCATTACAAGTCGTGGCTTCATTAGTTTGCCTATAACTTGATACGAGATGATGTGAGGTGACATGATATGCTTTCACCCCACTGAACAAGTGAACATAATAGGACTTTCTTTCGCAAAGAACACTATATCAAGAAGTCACAGTAGTCAAGTCCGGAGATTTACAAGCTATCCACTGTAAACAATGTTTCCTTTTCATCTTTCCGAGCCAAATATCATTCAATCTGATATTACAGCTAACGAGGTCCATTCCGCCGAAATATAGCCGTTGCGCAAACGTTCTTCAAACAACTGAATTGTACCACATGCTGGGTGTTCCCCCAAACCTTGTTGATATTTTTCTTTTACATGTTCCATCCTTGTCCCTTAAAAGGCCGTACAGTTGTATTTTTCGCAGGTCAATATAATCCATGCCCCTTCCTGGCTATAGGCTCTGTTGCCCTTACTAAAATCTTAGCAGCGGTATATGTGTAGTAGCTGCTATAACACTATCAACTGGACCTGGCAAGGGGTGTTTCGGAAATTGCACCCGATACAACAACTTGGCATGTTCTGTAAACAGATCCAGTTTCGATTCACTCAAGAGGACCCTAGCTGTTTCATTAAGTTTTAAACATCACGGCTGGTGTCTTTCCGGCTTGGCTTCGGTATTCAACCGTAAGGTAGCCAAACAGCGTTCAGACACATGTTGTGAGAATTGCTTGAAGATGTTTTGGTAGTATTAGGCTCTATTTTTTCTGGTTGGCTACTTGGCTCAGGAGTTACGACAGGCTCTATAGGGATTTCTCGAGCCTGTGAAAGCTGTGTCCCCCCCGGTCCTTCACCTTCCAACCACACAATTCCTCTGGAACCGACGGCAAATAATGTGTCCCTGCCCTGTCCCAGTATCCTCAGCCAACGCCATCACGCTGGTCATGCAAATATAATGCCGAAAATTAAATCAAGACTCAGTCAACTCTTCGGTGCAAGATAATTCTCACAAAGTGTAGTGCTGATAGTCGTATATGTCATGAGATCGCCAAACGCCGCAAAGGGTATATATGTAGTGCATCATTTCCTGAGAAAATCGAAGCCCAGAAGATGTTCACCGAAGACGTCTTTCTGTGCCCCTCCTGTATTTTGTAGTATGTATAATACATTCATGATGGGAAATCGTGACTATGCACGAGATGCGCCGCCACTGCGTCCACGTGTGGGTAGTGTCCATGGCTTTGCACAAATCATCTGGACAAAGTACGTTAGTTGAGCTCAACATCTTGAGACCGTAGCCAAGACTCACCTCTCCTTCGCTGTAACCCCAGAAATACACAACCATGCCGATGAGGTAGTAGATGGCCGAGTTTGTGCCTTGATAGATGAGGGCAGCACTAAGTGCCGTGAGCGGAATGATGGCCAAACGGAACTCCAGCGAGCGGTGAAGGGCTGAGCCAGCGACAAAATTGAGAGGCCATTCGAGACATAGCATTGATAGCCCCATTAAGAGATTTATTATCTGTAAAGCCGGTACAGGTTTTACTGCGCCGTCCAGGGAGCGTGTGAGGAAGTCCCAGAAGATCTTGGGCCAGAAGAAGCACTCGATGGCAGCCACGACTTGGTCTGAGGGGAGCATAGTTAGTATTGTTCAGGTCATCAAAAGAATCAACTTACAAGCTGCAGCACTCAAGATGATAAGGCGGGCCCAGTGATTCTTGATGAGTTTTCCCATGATGGATGGATGATTGTCGATTCCAAATTAATGTTGCCTTGCTCTTTCTTCCCAGATTGCCTGTTTCCTTGCGGACAGATGATACCAGTCGTCTTTTCCTCTCACTGATTTCGTCGTCGTCTATTCGTATGCTGTTCCAACACTGCTGCCGGGGGTCGTTTTTTTTTTTTGATGTGGTATTACAGACCGACCAGCGGCGAGAAAGAAATAACAAACGAAAGAAAGAAAAATTATTAAACGAAAGGTAACTGTCAGGCCAGCAGACAGAAAGAAGCGAATGATGGGAGGAAGACGACAGAGGGCGAAGGGCGGGTGATATCAAGCAAGAGAAGAGGCCCTTGATGGATATAATGATGCGTTAAGGTCGAAGGTTTGGGTGGCCAAGATAATGTGGATAAGGCGGATGCTTGAGATTTGAGACGTTGGCGTGAGACGATAAGTCTACGGATGGTTGTGAAGCCGATGATGTCGCGGAAGTTGGTTGGCAGATCCACGCTCTCGACTTTCTAGCATACACACGACATTGTATAGTATTTTCGATTTGGTTGTCTTTGGAAACGACAGTGGCGGTAGTTCAAGGCCGGATCTGTCTCATCAAGCAACGGCTTCGTCTTGTCCCGGATATTGTAGTCGCAAGATTGTATGAGCAGTTGAGGCGATGATACTCAGGAGTTTTCTGAGACGTTACAACGATTTCAAGATGGACCAGGGAGTGAGAAGGGGAGGGGAGGGAAGGCTGTAAGGGCAGCCTGAGACTTTTAAGAAAAGGCCAAGAAAATCGACGACGACAGCGAAAATGCGCCTCTTTCTTAGTATCGACATCCTAGGCCAATGCAATGCAGTCATCTACAGATGAGCCAGGGTCAACATGGGCCGTCGGGCCACGAGCCACGCCATTTCTTGGGACCATATTGAAGTATTCGCCTCACGGTCGTTCAAGCGCCCTGGTCCAAGACTGGCGGTGCGATAGAAAGGCGGGGAGAAAAGAGCTAGGATGCTTAGGTTAATTATGCGATGCAGCGGCTCGTCACACAGTCCGACGTCCATCAACTTGGAGCTAAAGCGGGTGCTACCAGCTCTGAGGTCTGGTGATTGGATGTCTAGGTGGTAGGTGTGGCCAAACATCGATAACCTCACCGGTCGTAGTGGTGCGGAGGCTGGTAATTGGTGTTGACCTCGGCGGTTAGATGTCAGAGCAAAAGCCAATGGGCGTGCTTAGCAGCCATGTGGGATCAAGAAGCATGGGCGGGTAGACAGAGATGCGGACAGGGGTTGAGGGTCGGTGCAGTAAGCTAAAGCAAGCCCTGGACAAACGAGGTAACAACTCGATCTGAGAGGGACGACGAGCTTATTGCTTTATTATTTTGTTTAATGAGCTTCATCTCAACCAGCAGAATCCTCAACCTATCTGCCTGTAGAATGAGAATCGATTGCAAATTCTTGGTCGATGCAGATGGTAACTAACTCATGAGACAGTAGATAACACATGAAGCATATGCTGGCACAACCGACGCTTGCGGTGTTTTGGCTTGTTGAAGATGAAGACCCCTGACCCCTGTTTTTTCTTTCCCGCCCACCATTTTTACCTAATCCCTGTTCACTTAAACGCTGCTTGCAGAATGGGTTTCTTTTTTTAACCATTGATGCTTGTGCCTGTGATGATATACATCATAAACAGCAGTGTGCCCTGTCGAGCAAACTCTGAGCGATGAGGATCTGGGGCAGATCTGATGTTGGTCGGCCTCATGAAGCACGTTGGTCAGCAGTCCAACAAGATATGAATATGAGACACTCCGCCCCCAGATGAAAGCGCTTCTCGAAACATTTCTTTTTTCTTCGTTTGTTGGTAGAGGTCCCAGATACTTGGATCAAGCGCTTGCAATCCACCCCGTCCGTCTACCGCTCGGGACCGAGCAGAGCGGACACAATAATTATCGTGGTTCATCATCTGATGCGGATAGCGTCGTGTTTGCTTCTTAACCGTCACGTCGAGCTAGTGACAGTTATCACTCAGCACATGCCACTTCAGTTAGTAGCGGCTTGGTTTTCACTCGGTCACCGCATCGGTCAATACGACAGCATGTGTGATTTGCCCCCAAACGTGCAAGCGAAAGCATCGGCTCGTCCGATAGTGCGCGATTACTTGAGTCTGAGGCCTACCATCAGCATACTATGTACAAGCCCAATTCACAATGTTGCTTGACTCTTGCCCGGCGGTTGCAAAGTCGCTCTGATTGGCTTGATGGCTCACGGGCCAGGCCAACCCTCATGCATACTCCGCGTTGCCAGGTGGATATCCCGTACATACATACATGCTGATTCCATCGATACCCTGTCCCACGAATGGCTGGCGAGTCAAGAAATTCGAGCACCTGTGACTGTTTCCTTCCACCGACTCTTTCTGTTGAGCATTTTTGAGTGGCCAATCATGCAATCCATTAAGCTTGCAGTCGCTGTGGCTTGCCCCCGGCGCTTTTGCTCCAGATAACTGCACGATACTACTGGTCCCAGGGTTGGACGACCCGAGTCCTTGGGCAGACGATCGACCTAAACGATTATTGGGAAGATTGTATTCTACATTGGATGTTGGTCATGCTATATCCATCGATGTGTCCCAAGCGTCCGGTACGCATGCTTATCGTTGCCGCCCGGTATCTTGGGACAGGTACCAACCAACAGTTACTCTGCATCTTTTGTTATATCGTAGATCAAGTATGTTTTGCCCGCGCCTAACCTTGAGCGTCAGAGGAGCCATTAGCAAGAAATGATATAAGTCGTCCACCATCTTCCTCGCCCAGGTATTCGCGGATGAAGGCTTGGCCAGTTGGAAGGGTAGAATGGCCGGCAAGGTCTCTGAACCCGGACGTGATTCCGGTCAGGACATTAACTTGATCCCTCAATAGTGGCTTCCCACGGACACACCAACGCACCAGGTCCTGATGAATCGTTCTTTTGTCGGCATTGAGTGTGGACTGTTTGTCACGGTAGTCTCGTTGGAGTGATTCGAGGCAGTCGGGCAACGTTTTGATTGTAGTAATAGGAATCACTGGTATATCATAGTCCCCACAAAGCCATCTTGGGAGTAGTCAGTATATATGTCAACGATAGTGCAAGCACAAATCACACACTCAGCTTGGATCTTGGAAAATCTCAACATCGAATCCTCGCCGTCCAGAAGCAGTATCACAGCGACGTGCTGTCCCCCTTTCATGAGGAACAGCCTTTCCACCCGCGCCTTTGCCTCTTGGGACTGTAGTTCAAACAGCGACGAGAGTATCACTGTGAAATCAACAGAAACTGTGTTGGATGCAGTGATGGGAAATGTGATATCACATGCTTCCAGCGTGCTTTCTATAGGATTTGTGAGCAGTGTACACAATGTGCAGATATTATCACATCGCTTACGGACCTTTCCATATAGACGAGCTCGCCTTAAGGGTGGGAATCACCGTCGCCCATTCCTCTCGCCTTCGCAAGGATGAGCAAAACATTACTGATCGAAGGTCCGAGGCGAAGTTAAGATGTGGTTATTTTTCTGGGCGATGAGTGTCATTGGTAACACCGAGTATGGTGACGACTCAGGCTGTGCGTTGAAGCAGACAATATGACAAAGAAGGAGCGATCTACCCGGACACAGAGGAATGTTCACAACATTTTGTTTACCCGTTTTAAACGGAATTAACAGGATATGGCAAAAGTTGTACTGGGGGAAATCTTGCTTGTACCTGCTCAATAGATTGTTCAAAACTGCAACTTAGGTAGAAATGATGTGTTGAGCAACTGATGCAGGGTAGGTAATCACCAATTGAATAACTTATATTAATCTTGAGAGAGTAACAAGGCGCGGAAGCTTCCCAAACTTGACTAAGTGTAAAAGATAATCATATTACAATTTTTGAGAAGCCTATTGGGAAGAACGTACTTCTCATACAACGCTATTCTTATTTACAGATATATGCTAAAGTTCGTCAACTGGTGGAGGAACTGTTGCAGGCAGTTGGGTCAAGCATATATTACAATTAGGCTGTTCACCAAACCCGCCAAAAAGGACAATGAAAGGCTCCTACAGGCTAGCGCTTTTGCTTGAAAGCTGCCTGTTAAAGTTGCATCGCATCAACTTGAACTCGAATGAGTGCTATTAATGTCCATATATATATCAAGAGAGGAGTGACGATCAAGCATCCAGAGAACGTTGGTACCAATAAGAGCTTCAGGAGCTTGCTGCCCCTAGTCTGGTCCCTTATTAACTTCCCTAGATTAGTACTAAGTTACCTAGGTAGGTTCTTCAACGTCAGCGCGGAACATCACAGCTCCGGAAGGGACGGCAGTTTGTCGGACTCGGAAAACGACAGTCGTGACACATTCCTTGTTTATATTTCCAGTAAACTAGTTCTCGATACTGGACTTGTATATTGGTTTTATTATGATTTCTCTGGTGTTGTTCAGTGTTTGTCTTCACATGCTTTAGAACGTCAGTTGACCGATGATCGACGGCCCTCTATCGCGAAAGCCCCACCACCACCACCACCACCAAATATTCATTACCTCCATACCGATAGAGGTACCAACTTGGCACGAGCAGCTACCCGTCCTGGAGCCAAGACTTCCCAAACCATTACCAGCTATGGTTCCTCTCCCTCTCTTTAAGCTTGCATCGTTACTTGTTAGACACGTCTCCAAGTATGGCGCGGTACGAAATTTGATTTCTCACATGCTGGCCAGATACTAATAACGCAACAGAACCACATAAAAGCTCAAGCTCACGATCACCCTCGATTCCGAGCGTTCGCCGCCCGTTATGGACAATATATGCACCAGTTGAACATGCGGATGTCGGTTGCCTTGCTGCGAGATCCAGAAGCGGAGCGAAGGGCAAAGGAAAAGGCCGAAGCACCGACAGTCAAAACGGAAGAGCAGCAGAAACGTGATGATCAACTCAAGCAGAAGCAGACCGCCGAAATACCCAAGAGAAGCATGGCATTCCAGAACATATGGAGGCGGAAATTCAGATCGCTCCCCGAAAACAAAGCAGTGGACTTGTTCGCTGATGTTATTGGCGATGCCTTCATCCTTTCAGTAGCCATTGCTCTTATTGTCTACGAAACTTGGAGGACGTCCAAAAAGCCGGACATAAATAAATTGCGAATAGAGGAGCTGGATCAGAAGTTAGAAGACCTCAGGAAGAGGGAGGAGGAGCTAGAAGAGGCGGAAAAGAGGCAGAAAGAAAGATACGAGAGCCTGGAAGAGGCTCTGCGTGGACTCAAGGATCCCAAGACGAAGCAGCCCTTGCTGCCAACGCTGCAAGCATCATAACGCACCACTCCCGAAAATAAACAGAGATGGGGATACCTGCAGGGGGGAGAAAGATAGCAAGACCTCCCAGGAGACACGATGGCGAGGAAATGCAGTGGCTTTGGAATCCTCAAAACCCAAGGCAGATCAGTCACGACAATTGAAGCAATTGGTTAACGCCTGACTTGTTCGAGGTATTTATGACCCTTGTATAAAATATCTTCGTTGTCATATACCACCTCTTCTCCAATATAGAATTAGACAGTCACGACTTACATATGATAGACATACACAACAACAACGCGAAAATTCACTCGATTAAGCCAATTATTTGACCGCTCCATCTCAGACCAGGCCGAATACTAATAATTTGTTCAAGGGTAATATTTCTGTGATTGGGTAGAGAGCGGTCTGTACAGAGTATGGTGTTATCTCATTGGGTGTTGGAGATCCACCGAGGCTATTTGGTTGCCAACAGCAACAGTCCTCCAGGAAAGTACACAAACCAAACGCAACCGGTTGTAGTTTCATGACCTTTATTCTTCTTCGTCCAGCCTCACGCTTCGATTGCTTTTTTGCAGATACTAACCCCTCAGCCAGGCTGATAAAAGGCATCATCCCAATTCCAGCATTGCTTAATGCTCTGGCTTTTGTTTTGTGAGCAAGCAAATACCGCTCTTTATTTTGCATGTTGTCGTCACGACCTAGTCTTGTGAGTTTCGTCCCCTTGTTCTGATCTATTGCCACGCCTTCATTACTCAGGCT
Organism: Fusarium chlamydosporum; assembly: GCA_014898915.1. NCBI lineage: Eukaryota > Fungi > Ascomycota > Sordariomycetes > Hypocreales > Nectriaceae > Fusarium > Fusarium chlamydosporum. Next base: position 212,535 of record JAAVUD010000132.1, read on the forward strand.
CCTAGATCCGACTGCCAGATACGCTTACATCCGTTGCGCGTTGCTAATACTCTGCTACAGTTTAATCCTCGCGACTCCTCAACGCGGTTGCTGATCTCACAACTTGCTCGTCGCCCCGGCCGCGATTCGTCGACAACCATCTTAACTCTGGCGAATTAGTTCCAGAACGTTTTAATAGTAATGGCCCATAGGCTAGTGCCCCGAGGCGGCTTAGAATTAGACCCTTTGTCCCCACGGGACGCCAACGCCCAGCGTGTGCCGAAAATGACGGATATCAAGACGAAAACCGCTGCGCAACTTAAAGCCGCCAAGGAGAAAGAACACCCTCCTCCTCCTCCAACAGAAGTACCAGAACCACCGAGCGCAGACCGACCTGATGGAGCGACCTACCAGGTTGGCAAACTGCTTGGAAAGGGCGGGTTTGCCGTTTGCTACAGCGGTCAGCTAATTCCTACCAAGCAGCGATTTGCCCTCAAGATCGTCAAAAGCCACATGCCTCCCAAGATGGAGCAGAAGGTACGTGTAATTGATGGATAATTGACAGCTTGTAACTCATATCTAACACGTCCAGTTCCAAACCGAGCTCCAGATCCATTCCAAGATGAAGCACAAGAATGTTGTCCAGTTCCTACGAGCCTTTTCATATGAAAAGTGCACCTACTTGATTCTCGAACTGTGCCCCAACGGTTCTCTGATGGATATGGTGAAGCGAAGGAAAGGACTCACCGAGCCCGAGGTCCGCTTCTACTCGGTCCAGATCGCTGGTGCGATCAAGTACATGCACAACAAAGGCATCATTCACCGTGACTTGAAGATGGGCAACATCTTCCTCGATTCCCAGATGAACGCGAAAATCGGCGATTTTGGACTTGCCGCTCTTCTGGTGACTGGTAGAGATATGCACACCATCCGTCGAACAACTCTATGCGGAACACCGAATTACATTGCTCCTGAGATTCTCGAGAAGGGAAAGAAGGGCCATGACCATATGGTCGACATTTGGAGTTTGGGCATCATCATGTAAGACTAAATGGATTTCTGGTCGCGCACAAAGCTAACATTCCAAGGTTTGCCATGTTCACATCGAAACCTCCATTCCAATCTTCGACTACGGATGAAATTTACCGCCGAGCTCGAGAGAGGGATTACGATTGGCCATCTGCAGAGTCATCTCGAAGATACATCAGCCAGGAAGCTAAGGAGCTTGTTGCCAACATGCTTCAGGATGCTGAAAGCCGACCGGAACCGGAAGCGATCATTCAACATCCTTTTTTCACCTGTGGCTATATGCCCACCGAGGCAGAGATGACTCCCCGACTAAGAGAGGTTCCGCCAGAGCGCGAAGAGTTCTACGTCACGCGCATGAGCAGCTCGCTTCAGGCACAGTCTTTCAGAAACTTCAAGGACATGTGCAGAGAGTGCGGCATCGGCCCTTTCGCCCCTGTGCAGGTTGTCCACACGCAGACCTGGAAGGAGATGGCTGCCGAAGAGAAGGCTGGACTGACTCCTCTGATCCCACTAGAGGAGGGCATTGTATACAGACCCTTTGAAGAATGGTTGAAGGAACAGCAGCAGATCAAGGCCAGATACACAGCATCGGTAGCGGCACAAGCAAGCATCGCAACTGAGGATCCTTTGTCTACCAGTCAAAGAGCGCCAGTGGGCCTTCTACGACAACCCCCTCAGAGCTTTGCTGCACAGCAAAGATTGCAGCATAGACCGGCCGGGTCCGCGGCGCCTGCGAAGCCTCGCCCAGCTCCCGAACCATCGCTTTCGACCTCTCAGAGCGTACGAACGAGGACACGAAGAGAACTACCCCGGGAAGCACCCCCAAGGCCAACCGTAGAACCCACGAGTAAAAGTCTACGAACCTCTACTCGATCTGCGCCTCCTGTCAGATCAGCTTCGCAACAACCTCCGGAACGACAACTATCTGAGAGACCCACGCTTGACCGTCAAGCATCCGCCCCGGCCACCACCACTCCCCCTGCACCAGCTGCTCCACCCAAGAAGGACACAAGTGGTATGCGTCCCGCGACGTTATTCAGTGCCTCTGAACGGCAGTCTAGAATCACGGGCACGAAACCCGATGCGATATTGGAGCGTTTACGAGCCCTTGACAGGGAATTGGAACGAGCTCTTAACTCGAGATCGACTGCTATTGTCAAATCGACGTCGGTCACACCACCTCATCCCCACGTAGTCGTCAAGTGGGTTGACTACACCAACAAATTTGGTCTAGGATATATCTTGAACGACGGCAGTGTCGGGTGCATTCTTCGAGACATTCCAACGACAGAAAACGGCAAGGCAGCCTTGCTTCCTCCTGCCGGAGTGTTCATCCGTGGTGCAGAGAGGCACATTGTGCGACGTGAGGACGAGAGCTACGAAGACAGAAGCCAACCTCTGCCCATGACCGAGCCTATCAAATTCTTTGAGAACAATGGTGAATCCGGACTCTCAGAAGTGGTTGTTTCTCCCGAGCAATTCCGAGTATCTGTGAACGAGGACGGGACTGCAGGCAAGATGCAGCCTGGAAAGGACATCTTTCAACACCGAAAGCGAGAAAGAATCATTCTCTGGAAGAAGTTTGCCAACTATATGATTGCATATGGACGGGACGACGTTGCGCCTGTTGAAGAGACAGACCCAACTGGTGCCATATCTCCAGGACAAAAAGGCACAGTGGCTGAACTGGTTACATTCTACCAGCGTTTCGGTGATGTTGGATGTTGGGTCTTTTGCGATGGACACCTCCAAGTAAGTGACACTGTATCAGAGGAATCGAGTATATGCTAATCAGTACAGTTCAACTTCCCCGACCACACAAAGATAGTTCTCGATGCACAGGGACAGTGGTGCCACTTCTGGCATCTTCCCCAAGATGCCGCAGAGAGACTTGCCGCAACCGGCACTATTGGTGCCGCAGCACTTGATGATCGGGCAATGCTGTCTTATCCTTTGCAAACGTTGTTGAATTTCCACAAGCCCACAGCTCCACGTACTGTCCGTTCGGCAAAAACGCCGGCACGCACACGTCTTGAAATTGCCCCCGAGTTGCAGGGCATTCCCGCTGCAAATGACTTTCGTAGGAAGATCTCGTTTATCAGGGACGTAGTCAGGGAATGGGTTGCGAATGGCGGCCTGGGCAATAGCCAGATGAGTCGAGAGTCTCGTCTCCGTTGGGGCGGATATAGAGAAACAATCAGCAGTCATGCACCTCAAAAGCATGTCTGGGTGACCGTTGGAGCCAGATGGGGTGATCAGCGGATCTCGACCTATGTCGACCCTCGGAAGCCCTGGGAACTTGGTGAGGATGTTGACCCATCAAAGAAGTGAAAGAGTCACGAAACGGCATGAGAAGAGCGAGGCGTTTGTTAATTTCTTGTTGACGACCATCATGAACAGATGATACATTTCATGTAAGGCTATTGCACAGAGTCGTTTTGGTTTCTACGGCTTGTAGGGCGTTGCGCAACATGCATGGCGGATTGGAGTTTGGGTTGGTCGAGTTTACTTAGCTGTGAGCCTAACAAGCTTTAATGGCAATTGCTTGTTCTTTGGAAGTACATTTTTCATAAAGGAATAGGAAGTTTGGGTCTCGGCCCTTGTTTGTATATTGAGCATGACAACATTTGGCTCGACTTGTCTTTATATTGATTTTGGTGATTATTGATTTTGTCATTTGTTGCTCTCCTCTACCACCTACTGTGTTTGATGCTTGTCATGGCTGACAGCCAGAACAACGTCAGTCAGCCATACTCATTCTTTCAATAGCTTCGCAAATGCTGAGGATATGTGGTGCTGTCACTGCAAAAATGAACAAAGATACCTACATTATAGACCCAAACTCCCAGCATTCTCTGCTGCGATGGCTCTAGTTCTGCGCCCTACACAAGTCGTGAATATATGCACAGTTAGAATAAGTCTCGAGCTCAATCACCCTTCATAGCCTTCTCGGCTATGACTGCTTTCATCCCAATTGGGAAGGTTTCGTTTTCAGGTTCGTCTTGAGTTACAAAAAGTCATAACCGCGACCCCCCGTGATAAGCCTCTCGGTTATGACCACAATTTTCACCAAATGAGACATGAAAAAATCGTGGGTTTCGTGGTCTAACGGTTATGACTGCGGATTCTGATTCCGCCAGCGAGGGTTCGACTCCCTCCGAGACCTATCTTTTTCATCATCAAGTAGATTCTTTTTTTTTTATATTTATTCGTTCGTATCGGTTGATGTACTTGCGTTTTGCTGATTGTCAAATCCAGTGTGATCTGAGCACTTGTTGATCGTTATGTAATGGTCTACTATCGTAATAGTTTGTATTAATGAGAGGAAGATTAGGAGTCACAATTAACAGTAAATAATGCTTTTGAGAAACACGACAGGTTGTGCGCCATTTAAAATGATTTGTTAAATCTCAGGGTGACGAGCATTTCCTTCATCTCATCGTCAAACCGCTCATCAGTATTAATAATTTAATAGCAAACAGAATCGTGTGGAGCTTCATTGACTTTGAACAAATAACATTATACTATTCAGATACAGCCGCTTGAAAAACGCCGTCTCCAACCGACTCTATACAAAAACCGGATTCTGTCCATCAACGCTCAACATGGGCATCAAAACATAAATACTTCGTCTCAAGAATGTTACCCCTTATTACATATATGTGCATGCCATACCATCATCAAAAATACCCTTTCTTTTCAAAATGCTTAGACCAATAACCATTGGCTTTCAAAATCAAGCATCAGAGTAATACTCTTCATTATACTGGTGGCCTGGAGGGCTCGTCCAGCTTTGTCCACCGCCACCCCCGATCACGTTCTCACGCGAGCCCCAGTAGCCACTTCTTGAGCGCTTGTCGCGCTCAAATTCGGCCCATCGCTTCATCGTAATCTTGCTGCTGTCGAATTCACCTTCATATTCGAGGCCAGCCTTCTTAGTCTTTTCGCCGGCCGTCTTTCGAGTTTCACCCCAGGAAAAGTCATCAAACTTCCAGAACGCGTAGGTCGGCAGCACAAAGTTCCAGATTGGCAGGGCTAGTAGGTAGATGATCATCCACACAATGTAAGACCACGAGTGGGCTGTGACAATAACGAGAAGACCAGGCAGACCAAGAATCAGGGCCAAGAGCACAAGAGGAATGATTTGAGGCGGTGAGTTGATAATAGAGGTAATAACTATATCATGTTAGTAACGCAAAATACACCATCAATTTTCAATTACTTACCAACGTAAAAGGTGAATGCAATAGCAGCGGGCAGGACCAGAGTACCGACCAGTTCGACGAAAATGATAAACTGCATGGAGAAGCAAAAGGTACCGCAAAGGTCACGGACCAGAACCAGTTCCATGAGGTTGTGAATAGTCGAGTTGATCCATCGTCGTCTTTGAGAAAGAAGCACCATGAACTCGTCGGGGACGGTTGTTTTGCACACTGCCTGGGGAATAAAGACTTGCTTTCGCTTGGGGAATGTTCGGAGCATCAGAGTTGTCAGGAAACGATCTTCACCCAAGAGGTACAGGTTCTTCTCATGCAAAGTTTCGACCACGTTCTCCGAGTAATGCTCAACAATGTCGGGGTTGGCCAAAATGGGAACCCAGTAGTTGTGGCCACCCTTGGGCGCCTTGATGCGATACATGCAGAAACAGCCGGGCAAGCAGGTGACACCACCAAAGACGGATTCGAAAGACTTGGCAAGATGATGGGAGACAAAGTACTCAAACACTTGAATAGCCGTCACCCAACTGTCTCGTTTGTTGGCAATTTTGGTTTCACCACAAAGACCCATGATCTCAGGATCCTTGACCATAGCAGAAATCATGTGAGTCAGACTGTCGGGGAACACCTTCGTGTCGGCGTCCACCATGAGGATGATCTCGTAATAGTCTGGTGAGATACCAGTCACCTTCCAGAGGCCGTTGAACATTTCGTACTCGAGCTCCGTCATGCGCTCGTCAAACATAACCTTCTGGAGGAATGACATGAGAATGATCTGACTGTCTCTCTTTCCACGGTTGCCGGGCTTGGACTTGGTAGCTTCATCGGGAGTTCCACACTTGACAACGACCATCATGGGCACTCGCTGTTGACGGTCAACAGGGATACGAGACTTCGTTCCATAGTCGTAGAAACCGCAGTAGATCTTTGCCATATTGTGACGCTTGGAACCGCTGGCGACAGCCACGTACGAGTAAGGTTCTACCATTTCAGGGGGGATCGAGTGATCTTTCATCATACCCAAGCAAACATCCGGCGTCGAAACAGTCTCACCCTGACCTTTGATGATACCATCGCAGATAACAACGATGACCTTGTGGCTGTTGGGATAATCAGTGGTTGCGATCGAGTCCAATGTGGTTCGGATACCCTCTTCTCCTTCAGAGTAGGCAGTGACCAGACACATCGTATGAGCCAATGGGAAACCGAAAGGCATCCAGTCAGAGGGAGGTTGAGGAACCACGGCATCATGAATGAAACCAGCAGGGCCGGGACCGTCGGTAGCCGTGCTCGAGTAGGGGTCGGTACGAAGGAAGCTGGCACGGCTGTCATTGCCCTGCTTGAACATGGAGTTAGGTGTGAGTAGCTGATTTGAGGTGCTTTGGCTGGCCATGGTTGTTGGCATGCGTCGCCCAGGTTGCGCTCTGACATCGGGGCCACCAACAGATGAGAATCGAGATGTTGTAGGTAGGAATGATGCACGTTTGCTGCTTCGGTCCGACGATCCATAGACAGTGCTTCCAACATCGCCGGGAAGTCTGATGGGAGCGCGGTAAATATCCTCTGACCAGTCCTCAATCTGTCGGTTACGCTTCCTACGGTCGGAACTTTGGGACGTCTTGGTTGGCGCATACTTCCGGCAAATGAACCATTGAAAGATGATGGCCAAGAAAAATCGGACACCAACGACTGAGAGAATCAGAGCCAGTGCGCAATAAAGAACGATCTTGGAAGCAATGCAGCCGATTGTCTCAGTATCAACAGAGCCGACCTTGATGATCTCTTCGAAGCACTCGGCATACTTCTTGTCTGAAGAAGACTGGAACATGCGAGTGACATCACGGCCTCGAATGGCCTTATTGACTGCTGAGTCCTTGTCTCGGAACTCTTCGAATCGCTTGGGAATATCGACCTGGCTCATGTTGAACCAGTGGAGGAGATCGAGATCCAAGACGTTTCCAGAGTAGACCATAAGGTTTCGAGAGTTGTTCTTGATATCATCCCAGGTAAAGTACACATCCGCAGCACCACTCAAGTCAAGATAGAACGCGTTTCGGGAGTTTAGGGTCGTGTGACAACCATAGCCAGAGTAATAGGGAGTGGTCGTATTGACCTTGCTTGAGCCGTCCTGCTTGAAGGTTTTGCAAGGGAAGTACCAGGCAAGATCTCCATCGTCATTTGTAGGCACATCCGACTTGTCGGCGAGTGTAATCAGCCCCTTGCATCGGCCGTTGACATTCTGGAACAAAAAGCTACCGTCTCGACCCCAGTTCTTTTCAGGAAGATCGTAAAGAACATTAGGGCCTAGACCGTCGCCACGAAGAGGCATACCCTCCGCTGGAGGATGATGAGATTTCGATAAATCGTAGGCGACGCCATGGAAGATCATGTTACCACCGTCAACCTTGTTGACGCGCAATCGCTCCTGGGGAGCACCACATACAGTCGCGGTGAATCCGAAGGTGAGGAAACCGACAATGGCCATAATGACAAAGATAATACTGATCAAACCCATCTTTTCACGCCAAGCTCGTTGTTGTGCCCTTGTGGGCATACCACAGCACTTCATGATGAAGCCAGGCGCCCAGAAGGTGACAATCGCACAGTAGACATTCCAGAAAGTGGGCGGCCGAAGCTGCTCTTCGATTCGCTTGGGAGGCTTTGAATGGCGCTTCGATCTTCTCTTGATCTTGCCTGACTTTGTTCGATCTGGGGTAGGAACAGCGGATGCCACAGCAGCGCTCTTCTCATGTTCACCACTGACATTTCGCCTTTGTCGAGGAGAACCATCCGAGGCGCCATCGTTGTAGTTCGAGTTAGACCGCTCTGTTGACGCCTCAAAGTCCTCATAGATAGGATCGTTACCAGTCGAAGATGGAAGGACATTCATGTGAGCAGCGTGCTTATGGTAGTGATAGTTTCGGTGATCTCTATCAATTCTGTTCCTTTCCGGGCGAATTAAACTTCGTTTCCGAGAAATGGGCTGTTCTGGGCCGGCGCCGCGTGGCTGGCCGTCAGGGGATGTTGGCGACAGAGGCATGCTCTCTGTATTCGAATTAATACCGATTGACTCTGCGAAAGAGGAGCCGGATTTCCCACGTTGGTGTGAAGCCAAATTGTCAACCGCATGATAACCACCAGTCTCGATATCGACAGGTCTCGAGCGTCGCGATGGTGAGTTGCGGTAAACATTCCGCTGATTATAGGTCGGGCTTGCGCCCGGCCGCTCGGGAAGAGACATTGCCCTGACAGAACAACGTTAGAATAAGACAAACCTCTAGGCTAAACGTGTACAGGCGCTTTCAGGCTGGACGCCCTCAGTCAAAGAACGAAAGGAAGAGATATCGGTGAGATTGATGTCAAAATCAACAACAGAAAGGGGGATACGCGACAAAGAGTTCAACACCGGGGCGAGCAACATCAAATCTGAGTATATGTGTAAAGCAGACAAGACGATGGAGGGCGGAGCTCTGACGAAACAAACTCAATGAGATCTGCTACTTACGGGAGGATGTGTTGTGGTTGTTACAACAACCTCTCTCTCGACGATTAGGTTTGAGTTGGGAATATCCCTGTAAAACTGGGAAGGTCTCTTGGGAAACGAGCAGGGTGAAGCACAGGACACGCAGTGCCCGCGTGCGGCAAGAGTCAAGTTGTCAAAGCTCACTGTGGAGAGAGGTGACCATGGAGTAGAGTTGGATCACAGTTGGAAATATTTGTCGTCCAGTAATAGCGAACGAAACAGGACGGCGTTGTTTGAATTAGATGGAAGTTGAGCGATGTCTGGAGGCTGGCGTGGAGCAGAGCGAGCGAGTGATGGGGCGACCAGGGGTTTTCGGTCTCGGTAGAAAAGAGGACTGTAACTGCAGGGGACGACAGTGCCTTCGAGCGATGAATGTCGTGATCAATGACGAGAGCGAAAGTGGGAGCGAAAGTGAATGCAAAAGACAACGAGAAGCGACCGAGTCACCGTCCCTCGAGCGAAGACAACGACAACGACAACGAACGGTTGTGTCTGCACGAGTTTAGTTGAGAAGAGAGAAAGCGAGCGAACGAGAGAAGGAGATTGATTGAACGGCCAACGGTCTGTTGCGCTGCTCCTTCCCTTGCCGTTAGTCTGGCTAATCTGGCTGTCTAGAAGGGGGCGGACAATGGCCAATTAGAGAATAGCCTTTCCACTGATGGTTGCACTAAATTGATGGCGCTAAGTTAGAATAGTCCGAGCATGTGGCCCCTTGAGCTTAGAGATTTGCAGGGGCCTTCTTTCTGTGGGTTGGTGGCCCGGCGGTTGCCCCGGCAGCTCGATTCAAAATACCAGGACTTGGTTGGGAAAGAGCCCGCCCCCGGGTTCACCAAGTCTCCTGTCCTGTTCCAAGGCAAGAACCCAGGTCACATCACTCCAAGTCCATTGTTTACATATGACGATCTTCTTGAGCTGCTTCTGCTGAGTCAGGATAATGCATTGTTAGGCCCTGTCTTGTTCTTATCTAAGGCTTATAACAAAAAGATATTGGGTTTCCAAGATGTCCTCGACTTTAGAGCTTGGCTCATCCAGGACCAACTCGTGATTAAATTGAACCACAATTATCGTAATCCTCCAAGATATTCAAGCCAAGTCCAGCATGCATGCACTACACATATACCTACACACTAAAAGCATGCCATGCATTAACGTCCCTTACCCTCAGACCGGCTATACCTACTAACCGGCCACCCGTTTTTAGACCTAACCACCTAAATGAGATATTATTAAAACCGCACTATCTATATAAATTCTTATCCGATTTTAATTCTAATTTCGCCAATTAATTTAGAATATATAAATGGACTGAAAATGATATGCGCTTAGCGATTTAGATAGTTGCTAATAGTTCTACTATTAGGAAAGTAGCTACTGCATTTAGAATCACTTAAATAACACTTTAAGATCGTATTAACGGCACTAGAATATAATAAGAAGCTTAAAGACCTTACTAAAAGCTCTTTAATATTTAGGAATAATACCTAAGGGACTGGATTATTGCTTAAGCTAAATTTAGCTGCCCTATTAATTATTAATAAGTCTGTAAATTCGCTAATAAGATCGCTTAGTATAATAGCTTCCCTAATGGCATTAGGAGAAACTAATTATAGTCGTTTATAGCTTACTATAATAATATAAAGACTCTTAAAGGTAAGAAGATTAATTCTAACCGTTTTAATAGTATATCTATTAATATTATTAAGGCATTCTTTATGCTGCTAATAATGCCTAAGATATATTAAATTAAATAGGAAAATTATTAAAATATTAATAAAGTTAGAATAATAAAGGGAATTAAAATAAATGGTTTAATATTTAATTATAAGGAGAAAAAGGCAGCACTTATTAAATAGCCTAATTTAAAGTCTTAGATTATAATATTAAAGTATATTTTAGCAGTAGGCAAGCTGCTGCCACTAATAGTAATCTTTAAGGGGAAAATGCTTTAATAATAGTATTTCCCTAATAATCTTAACTTCCTTAATAATTAAAACTTTATATATAATAAGAAAGGATAGATAAATAAC